>VWZS01009947.1:953931-1337644 GCA_013397075.1 Rhabdornis inornatus
GAATTGAGGTTTCTTGAGATAGAAGGAAGGAAAATGAAGGACACTGATAAAAATTTGCAGGTCAGCAAGAACTGAGATAGACGTCCAACAGTATCCAAATATCAAAGATACTGGTGACCTGCTTTTTTCATTAGTCTAGTATTTTATAGTTATTGAATATTTGTTTTGACCACATGCCTTTATGTTACTACTCATTTAAAATTAAGACAGCAGAACTCAGGTAAAAATAATAATATGAAACCAAAATAAAGTAACAAAATTAAAGTAAATAAGTTTTTAAGATGAAAACTGTTTATTGTTCTCAGGATTTTCTCTTACCTACTTAAAAACAACCAATTTAATCTTACTTAATATGGGGTTTTCATTGTTTCATTTATTCGTATTATAAACTTTGTACAAAACTTTCACTTTGAACTTTTTCAACCTATTAGAATAATTAGGTAAGAAGGGATCTCTGTAGGTCATCTGGACCAATCTTCTGAGGAAAGCAGGTCTGGCTTCTAGATCACATTTCTCAAGCCCTTGTCCCATAGAGCTTCAAAAGATGGGAATCCCACAATCCATCTGGGAACCTGTTCCAAGGTTTAACTATCTCACTGTGAAGAATATTTTCCTTATGCTGCCTTGGAGTTTTTTCTCTTGTAACTTGTGAACCACTGCTTTGTGTTCTGCCAGTGTAAGCCTCTGGGAGGAGTTCGAGTCCATCTCTAATGATCCATTGCAGAAGGTGGTAATTAAGTACATGTAAGGCTTTCTCTTCTCTGCCTTGATAGGAAACAGTTCACTTGGCTTCTTTTGCAGGATGTGCTGCAGCCTGAAGTCAATTGGTTCTATCAGGCTCACTCCAGTTTCTTTAGAGCACTTTTCATCTATTGGAGAGCTCAAAACTGGGGACAGAACTCAGGGAGGAGACTTTATTTTCTTATTCTTTTTTTTTTTTCCCCCCCCAAGTTTTGAAGGTAACTGTTCTGTTCAATTCAGCAAAAAAGGTGCAGCAGCAAAGGAAGCAGAGTTCTTGGTTATACTTAGGCAAAACCCTCCCTAAAGTCTCATTAACAATGAGTGCAGAAACAAATGAAAATTTCTGTGTCCATAAGCTTTAAATAGAATAAATGATCTTCACTGGAAATTAAAACAAAATGTAGTCAGAAAACCCAACCACAATAAAACAACCTCAGTCTTCTTTCAACCTCTGTCTACTGTCACTGGGCTTTTACCACTATTTATATTGTCTCTGATACTCAAGGACAAAGTACTGGATGATATTTTAGACCATAGTAACTACCCATAAATTGTCTAGCTCTCACTTGAGGAATTTCTCACTTGAGCAATGTTAGGCAGTTGTAAACATAACATATCTATCAATATAAGTGGAATTGCTTCCATGAGTTATGCTTCTGTACACTATATTTAGGAATTAGACATCTTTCAGGAATGAGACAAGGCAGTGGAGTGACTGGAAATGCCAGTACATAACTCTGTAACAGCATTCATTTAAATAGGGGTCTGAACTGAATTTTCAGATTAAAAGTTCATATCTCACTGCATATGTTTTTAAATCACCACTAATTACAAGTAAGTTAGAACATGCAAGTTACTTGATAAGTGAGTAAAAAATTTGAGGGAAAAAAAGCCACATGGTATTCTTCTCCTTTACATTCATGTAAAAAAATGTTCTATGCTTGATAATGGATAATTTCTCTAAGTCCAATGTGCAGAAGAGAACATGTGTCGTAAGTAATTTTTCATAAAGCCAAAACTGATTTTCTTGAGCAATCACCATGACATAAATTTTATGTAACAGCACTTGGGTTATTAAGTGGTATTAAGGTTTTACTTAAGGAACATTTACTTCAGTTTACTTTGTTTTTCTATTATATGTCTCTTTTTCAAAACAAGAGAAGTATTAAAATTAAAAATATTCCATGTTAATTGGAAAAAAAATTGTAGAATTTATGTTGGGAGTTTTTAAGGTATTAGATGTATTTTTGATGCATGCAGATAAGTGTGAATCCTGTAGTGTGTTCAAAAAAATCTTCTGTAATCAAATTTGCCCCCTAAAACTCAGTGACATAATGTAAATATTGAATTGAATAAGCTGTGGATAATGGTCTTAATACTTTCCAGGTAGAAAATTCTTTCTCAGTGGAGGGAAAGTATCCCTTAGTATTCTGTTTAGAAAAAATACTAAAAGCATTGCAATTCCTATCTCAAACACTGGTTTTGGGGGAGGTTTTTTGATAGTCTATGTCACAGCTGGAGGTAGAACTTGAACAGTTTTAATTTATCCCATCGCGTTGCTGCTGTAATATATGATTAGGTTTATTTAGCAGTGGTTTCAAATCAATCTCCTTAGTCAGCTGTGTGCACAAACCACCTTTTGCTTGGAAAAGGTGGGATTTAAATTCTAAGCAACACAGAGGGTATAGTCAATGCTTTCTTTTTGTTTAAACTTGTTGCTGTTTAGCTCTATAAGGTGAAGCACAAGCTGTTGTGTTTCTAAAAACCAGCAGTTAAGTTTTCAGTGCTTGATCAGAAAAGAAGCATTCAATTCTTTAGGTAAAATGTAAGAACAGATCTAATCCTTTTCTAAATTATAACCATCTTCAAGAAGACATATAATTTGACGATAAATTATAATGCAGAATAAAAGGATAAAGAAGATTTAGGCATGTAATAAATAGTAATTATTCATACTTTGGGAGTTGCTTGCCTGCAATTTATGCTGTTATTTGCATTTTTCCCATGCACTCTTTCTTATTCTGATTTCCACTAAACTAAATATTTTTGCACAATTTTGTCTTATTCAATCATGCTAACTTTGCTAAAGAGACTTTCTTATTGCATAAATACTTCTTAATGAGTTCATAATATTTGGCAGATAATAATGATGTTTCTTTATCAATAATTTGCTTTAAATGGACTTTTCTTATGGTGATCAAAAAGACAAGACTAACATTTCTCATCTCACCCAACTCAATATGCAGGAAACGTATGTAGATGTGGTTACATAGATCTACGTATTACCATTTCCAATATACCAAGCAAACACTATTCTTTTCTTAAATTCAGTTTTGTAGTATGTGAGTCTTCATATGACTTGACCACGTGTATTTTCACTGAAACACAAAAATGAATATTCAATTTTAAAATATGTATTTACCAAGTGTTGATGTAATTATAATTTTTGCTACAAAATCTGGGAATCCTGATATTCTGATATCATGAGTTAAATATAAAATCTTAATATTCAATTTGTTTCGTTCTGCCCTCTTTGAATTTGCAGCTTTTGACCTTTTGGGGCCTTTCTTGGCAGTCATGAAACAGATCTTCCACACATTAATAAGCCATGAAGACAGCTCAGTATATTAAATGAGATTGAAATACAACTTTTTGCAGACCTATTACATGTCTGTGTTTTCATTGAAATGTCATGGTTTTTTGTAGAAATCTTGCCTTAACATAATTTGAAGTCTTATCCAGGTTTCTTTGAGATTTCCTTATATACAGAAATTCAGGCCAATGAGATTTGTCCCCATTCAATGCATCTTATTGTTCACAGGTATGAACTTCAACAAGTCAGACTTACTGCTCATGCATGTGGTAAATTAGGTTTTCCTTGACACATTTATGGTGGTCCATATTTTCTAGATAGAAACATGGGATATGTGGTTATAAGCAGAACAAGCAAAGCCAAATCAACAATTTGTTAGAAACTGGCTTTTTTATATGCATTATTCTTTTCTTCTTATAGAAACTAAGTCCATTACAAATATATGCCTGCATGTTTTAGTGAATAATGAAAATGATCCCTGTAAATTCTGTAATAGAATGAAACAAGTATATGAATTTAGAGAACATTTTAGTCATTGTATTTTGAAGTTATTTTTCTCTATAGTTGGTGTTTTTAGGTCTAGTTTGGTATTGATAAAAAAACAAGACCGTCCAGTAACTCTGACAATCATAACTTTGGTAAAGTACGCTAGAGACAGATTTCTCCAACAGTATTTCAGCTAATTTGTCTGGAAGTCATCCATGAACTTCTGAGCAGGGTGCTATACAAAGTTGTATAAGTGCATGAAAGATCTTTTCTGCAAAGCCTCCCCTTGGATTATAGGTCTTTGAAGTGTTTTGTTTGAAGCAGTAAAGAGACTACTTATTCAACGAAGTATCTCCTTAACCATGCCAAAATTCATCTTTCAGAGAAAAAAAAAATGCAAAATTCTGGGTATTCTGATAACACCAAGGGGTCATGACTGAAAATACACTTTTAGTGTATGATTTTTATTTACTCATAGTTTTAAGTCCTTACATGACTACCATAACTATCCACGTGAACCTGTGTAGTTTCAAATACTGAGTTTAACAAAAATTTGGGACTTTTGTTCAAAGATTCTGAAGAGGAAAGATGCAGGCTTTGTCTGTGGGAACTGATATCTTGCAAAGTAGGTTTTGCTGAAAAGGCAGAAAAGAGCTGCTGATTCTCAACCAACCTTTCCCAGCAAATAATAACTTCCATTATTGTTGGGGACAGTTTAATTTGCAAATGAGAATCCTTGAGGATCCCTTTGGTGGTTTGTGTTTGGAAAATATGCTCTTCTCTAGTCTTTTCATAATGGGTGTTGCCAACTTTTTTGGTACCTTCTGTAGTTATATTTTAGGATGAAAAGGACAACGTGTATATTTTCTGCCCACTATACTGACTTCTAGCATCTGAGGGACCCATCACTTTGCCAAGGGTAATTATGCAATATAGTTTGTTGTTGTTTTCTTAAACAGTGTTTTATGAGTGGCTAATGGTTTATGAAAGTTTTTGAGCTTTTTATTTTCCTGAAGGAATTGTGCATCTTGGGTTGAAAATACTATGTACAAATCTTAAACTTCCTGAGTATTTAGTAAATAGGTATTGATTTGTTGATTGATTTTGTATTGGTCCATCTACATATAAGTTACCCTTTCAGTGTTAAACTCCTTGGGGCAATGAACTAAAATTAGATTGATGGAGTTTTGGTTGAGTTTTGTTTTTTTGCCTTGAAGTACTTAGAAGTGGAAAAGAGCAAAGTGTATCTCCAGCAAGTATTTCCTATGGTGATAAGCTGTCCATAAGGCTCATTGCTAAAACATCCTGTATTGCCATTGATTTCAAATGAAGTTACTTAAAATAAGTGTGAATAAGACACATCAGATGTGGATTTTTATGGCTTAACCCATGTTATCACATCCAGACCTTCAAAATTGACATTGACTAAAATTCACAATATTATACTTAGAATGGTAGTTGTACATCTTTATTTTGAAATGTGTTCTTTCATAAATATATATGTATGCACAAACCATTAACTTTCATGTAGTTCATAGGTTTAATTCTTTCTCCACAAGCTGATGCAGTGGAGGCTTTTCATTTTCACTGCATCTTCCTCCCTACTCTTTTACAGGAGGCCAGATCATTGTGTACAGTGTGTCATTGCTTCTGAGCCAACGAGCTTTGTTAGTCCTGCCTGAACTCCTAGTCTCTTGTCTCTTATAAAAGTGTTTTGCTTCTCAGACTTAGAAAGCGAACTTGTTCTCCATCCTCTCCTCATGGAATTGCATGTTACTCTTAGAAGGCTTTGCCAGCAGGTTCACTGGTGTTATTGGTAGCCCTTCTTTCCTTACAGACTTCCTCAGCACCTCAAGCAGGCTGTCCTTAAATTGACTTGGTGGTAGCTGTAATACACTCTGAATGAAAAAAAATGCATGCTGTGAATATGGACAGGATGCAATTATTTGTATATATATATAATTCTACACACACACATATGCTCACACATAAATTTAGAAAATAAGATTTAATTTTAGCTCAGAATTTAAAGAACATGACTGTGGAATCAAAATAATCTCTATTAAGATAACCTAGATTTGCAATGGATTAGAAGAATGCATTATTGACATGGGTATGTTCACATTTTTTGAGCTGTCAGGGTTTTCTGGAACTTTTCAGAGCTGTGCTGATGCACTGCAGAAAATATAAGAATATATATTAATCAAATAGCAGAAAGAAAACTCACTGATTTTTGCAGCTGTTTTGACAGCATATGGTATGTGATATTTTATCCTGTGTTTACATGTGAGGTGATTTTAATCAACAGCTTTTTCTGAAGTACAGGCATGTTGAGTTAATAGCTTGCAGCCACGCATTTACTGGTTTTTAACATGTTGCAAGTCACACCTTTAAAGAAGAGAAGGTGTAAGAAAATTTAACAATCCCAGTTGCTAGCTCTGAAGAGCCAGACAGCTCTTCTGTATGAGCTGAAGAGCAACTGTGCTGCATCAGACCAAGGTTCCATCTAGCGTTCTATGCTGTCTCTCATAGGGACTAACAGACAATGCTCAGAGAAAAGCAATAAACAGAGTAAGCTTGTAAAGCTGCCTTCCCCATACATCTTCTTAGTCTTTAGTTATTTGTAGTTAAGGGACTTTCTGATTTCTCTGTCATTAGTAGCCCTGAAGAAAAAAATTTTGGTGATTTAGTCCAATCTCTGTTGAAGCCTCCGTGACATTTTAGTGTCCAAAACATGTCGTGGCAAAGAGTTGCACAGCTTAACTACAATTTGCTTGAAGAATCATTTCCTCTTGCTAGGGTTGAATCTGCCATGTCTGAACTTCTGTTGATACCCCCTACTTTCTGACAACTCATTACTGTCATCAGCATTCAGATATTGTGACAGTGGGCACTAGAAATTCCTAAGATAGATGAATGAGGTGTTTTATCATAATAATTGTTTTGATTTTTAACATCTGGGATCTACTATCTATATATATTCAGTCTTTGCACGTTTTAGGAGCAGATGTTCACTGTAGCTCCTTTCAACATGTTTCTGGTTTTGCCTTTGACATCCTACTGTAATGGATTAAAATACGCAATTTGGCAACTACTCAGGCCTTTAAATAAACTTTAATAAGCTGGAGACTCATTGCATCTCTCATGGCGCCAGACCAGCAGCTATCTATATACATGTTTCTTTTCCTCTTATGCAAGGGGTTTTTCCCCTCTTTTTATTTATTAAAATTGTAGCTTATTTATCATTTTTTCTTTAAACAAAATGCACGAGAATAATTTTTGCTTTTCGATTTGTTGAACAAAATTGGTAGGTCTTTAAGCATTGTAAATCCAATACAAAATTTAAGATGATTAAGTTTATCTACTGTTTGGTTGCAATCAGGTGGAAGTCGATGGTGGTGAATTAGATTTGAACTGGACTTTTATTTGGCACTTCTGCAAACAGAAGTAAGATGTGTGAAAAAGATGATGAGTCTGAATGCCACTTCATGCTATGCTATTAATAGCCGTTTTATCTCTTCTATCAAAGCTTCTTGTACAGTCATAATGATAACAGAAAAGTTTGCTATTACCAATGTGGGTTGTATGTTTTCATAGTAAATGAAGATTTTATTACAGTAATTTAAGCACAGGTTGTCCTGCATACCCTTATCTAAGCATTGTCTGATAGTTTAGTATAGTCATGTTCTTGGAGTAAAAGCTGTACCCTGGTATAACAGTATCCTTGTGTGAGTTTCTAACCACAATATAGTTTTCTCTGTTTGCATTTAATAAACTTCTATGAAAATATTTCTTGATTCTTCTAGTGTATGAATGGCACAATTCCTGCTATCTACAGTCTTTAAAGAGATTAAATATCAGTCTTGCAAAAAATCATCTGCCAAACTGAAAAGTATGAAAAGGTAGTGTAAATAGTAATAAGCATGATCAGCTTAATGGATTAAGTCAAGACATCAAGAAATTCTATAGAATCTAGAATATATGTGTTGAAGTGTATTTTTTGTATTACCAAAGACAGTTGCTATGTAATTAAGAATTACTGTTAATTTTATTTTGGATCTATGCAAAGTTGATCATGGACAATATGTTCTGCCTTAAATATTAATTATCTTCCTTTTTTAATTGTATAGTGTTTTGGCTGGATACAATGGTACTATCTTTGCATATGGTCAGACAGGCAGTGGCAAAACTTTTACCATCACAGGAGGAGCTGAACGTTACAGTGATCGAGGCATCATTCCCAGGACCTTATCTTATATTTTTGATCAATTGCAGAAGGTATGGAACATTATTTTCTGTTTATTTTTAATGTCTTGTTTCAAATGTTTAAAAACAACCTTTAGCAATAGTTATAATAGTTTTAGTGGAAGTCCTAATTAAACTAATGCTTAAGAAAATATCTAACCTGACACAGTACTGTGTGCAAGAATATATTTGTAGTTGTTTTGGCTACCTGGTATATTGCAAAAGTCTGAAAATAATGGGCACCATTGTGGGTAGCTTTTGTAGTTTTAAAACCCAAGCTATTTTTGGTCGGTGCAACATACATTCAGATCACACAAGTGGTTCTCCTTGTCTAACACTTATATCAGCTGCACTCTGGTTTTGTTTTGCATGCATTGCATTTCATTTTGACTTTCTATGCAATGAAATGAGTCAGAAAGCAAAAGGATGTGCCAGAGTAAGCACACTGATTGTTTGTTATGTTCATTAGGTTTGTGAGAAATTTAATTTTCTTTTAGTGTCTGAAATACTTGCATGAGTGAACACAGTCAGTTATTCCAGTGCTTTTATAATTATAGGAGGCAAAAGTGAAGAGAGGAAGAGAGGAGTCATGTGTAATTTATGTTTTGTCTCTTCATTTACTCCACCAGGCTTATGACTCATTAATCTTCACATTTTATCAAAGCTATTTAATTAAGCCAATTTAAATATTATTTGACATTAACATAAATCATTCCACTGTACTTTTATACTCTTTCAGTCACGTACTGCAGAATACCAGTCTGTTTGCATAAGGGTGTATGTCTAAGTCACATTAATATGCCTTGTCTTAGTAAGGGTTAACAACAGTAATTACTTTGGCTCTTTGGAAGTATGGCTTTGGCAGGTAAATGTACACAGCATACGGCAGGTGCACGAAAACTCGCCATTGTGGGAATGGAAATGAAAAAAAACCCACATGATCACGTTATCTTAGACCTTCTGCTGCACTCACACTACCCCCATGGAGGACTTTTGTTGTGGAAAGTGAACAGGTTCATCGTGTAATTGCCAGCAGAAAACAGTGTCAAGACATCAAAATTATTTTCTAATTTTAATTATGTAATAAAAACAAAATAGGATGAATAATAACTAATATGTTTGTCACCTTCTCAGCACAGAAATACTAATGTTTCCCTCTTCAAACTGGGTTTTGGATCAAAAGCTATACGTAGCTATGCTTATAGGGCTATTTCAATATTCCTTCTTCCAAATCGTTGTTTCATATAATTTTTTTATTAGAGCCTTTTAACGAATCTCTTCTTGGTGTTTTATCTTTCCTCTTGCCTTGCTTTTAATATCTTTCCCCTGTTTCATTTCTTTATACCTACAACTGTGGTTTGGAAGGTGCTCAAATAGTGGAGAAGAATCATTTGCCTTCTAACCCTAAGTAGGATGAAACAGGAGAAAGTGAAATCAGGAACATGAAATACAAGACTTGTTAAGCTCTTACTAGGACAAAGACAGTGCAATTTGAAACCAAAGAAACTAAACTTTTCACCCTAAATGAGAAGCAAATCAAGCCCTTTGTTTTTAATAACATCTCCTTTCAATTTAGAAATTCTCCTATTTCCACGGCATCCTGTTTAAGCTGTTCCTTACTACATTTTTCCATCCATCTGTAGTGTATCTTTTAAATTATGTCCTTTGAAATACTGAACTGTCATAACCAATTAAAAAACGCCATGGGAAATAATTGTTAAATGAAAGCGACAAGTTATATCTCAAAGTATTTTTGCAAAAAAACTGTAATGGATTGAATTATTACATTTCTACTGTGATATGAGTGCTTTCACAGTGGCTTTGTCTGCTGAAAAGAAGTGACTGATTTTTTAATCTTTTTTTTCTTTAATTTTGGAAGTCATAGCCCACTATTTTGAGGTTTATGTTGTTTGGATTTGGCTTTGGGGCAGAGGAAAATTCTGTCTGCAAAACTCAGTTGTGTTAAATTACTTTTTGGCAATGTAATTTACCAAAAGAATTGTGATTGCAGAGAGCAACTTACATCATATACATATCATCAGTGCTCTAATGTTATGATGAAGAGAGTGAAAAGCAGTATGTCACTAATGTTTATAAATGAAGTAAATCTTATTTTTGTTGCTGTTTTTATTTTCTTTTTTCTTTAAGCATTGTCTTTCTATCCATAATATGAGCGTTTACCTTTTTATAATAACATTCTTTTTTTAGTGCAGAAGTGAAAAATGTCATGTTGCATAGTTCTGTAAGCAGCTCTCATGTTCTAAATATATACAGACTTTTTAAAGTATACAGAATCAATTAAAAATCTCAGACTAAACTCATGGTCATGGTAGAGTTTTGTGGGGGATTTTTGTTTTAGTGAGTTTTTTGTGTGTGTCTCTCTGTTTTGTTTGGGGGTTTCTGTGGGTTTTTTCCTTTCTTCTTTTTGAGTCCTTATGCATATGGTAAAACGTAAACATGAAAGTATCACAAATTGAAAATGTGCACCATACCCAGGAAAAGAGACAAAGTGAGAAAGTGACCTAGAAGCCATAGAAATAAATTTGTCTTCTAATCTACCTCTGACTTCTGTTTATAGCACTATATTTTTTTCTTTTCTTTTCCAGGATAGCAGTAAAGTGTACACAACTCATGTTTCCTACTTAGAAATCTACAATGAATGTGGTTATGATCTGCTGGACCCAAGACATGAGGCCTCCAGAATGGAAGATTTGCCGTAAGTAATACAGTTACAGAAAATCATCAAAATCGGGAGGAATCTTTTTCATGTACCCTATTACATTGTTTGGGGACTTTTTGAAGTTGTGCTACTGATCTCAGCATTAATTTAATAGAAAGACTTTGTTTTCACAATTTTATCAACAGTGCCTATATATTCTGTTACTTTGTGTGTATGGAGGCTAGGGAGTAACCAAAGGTGAAAGGATTAAAAGTGTTTGTTGCTATTGCACAGAAGAGATTTCTTGCAGCCACTGACAAGGAGGTGCTCTTGTTTTTCTCATGGCAGCCTGTCTCTTTGTATGGCATGTATGACTATGTGTGGCAGAGACATGTAACAGGTGGTATTTCCTTGCAGCATTAATGAGAAAATATCCCTATTTTATTTGGACCTTTTGCTTCAAGGATAATTATTTTTCTAGAAATGCAATTATGAAATAAAGTAAGTTACAACTAGAAAATAGACCACATGGACCTCCAGAGAACAGTACATTTCCTTCAGAATGGATGGTTGTTATAATAGTTGTCATTGATCAGACGCTAGCACATACTAATGCTTGGAGAAGGGTAGTAAACAACGGTTTGTAGGTCATGAACACTCCAGCTGGAGAAGTTAAAGACTGCTAATTTATAGGGAATCCAAATCCTAGTCTCCAAATCTGAAATAATAGATTATAGTCTGTGTAATTTTTAAATAGCCAAACAAACACTAAATAGGTGTGAATAAGTGAGTTGTTCACTGGGTTCACAAGTGTCCTGAAATAATGCTGGGCACCATGAATTCTATCATTCAACATCATGGTAACAGACACTTGTAAATAGCAATGAAATCATCGCTGATACAAGAGCAGGAAACATACTGAAAATTTTCAATGGGGCAATAAAAGGAAATCAGTAGAATTTTATTTTGAAATAACTATTTATGTCATTCACATATTATTATATCGTTTTATTTATTTTAAAAAATCTTCCAACACAATATTTTATTGTGTTTAAATGCAACTTTATTTTTCCATACAGTGTGGGGTATCTAGGACATGTATGTACAAAATAATTTTCAAGATTGATCTTTATAAAAGAATCTAGTTTAGAGATTAGAAAAGCAGCAGACAAATGCAAAGTGTGGGACTGGGCTGTGAATTGGTCTAATTGTTTCAGTTTCTTTACCCGAAAAATGGAAGTAAAATTTATTGCTTTGACACATCTGTGCTGTAAGGACTGTGTGTCTTTACAGTGTCTTTCATGATATTTAGGATTCTAGTTTAATTTATTACCTGCTTCCTGTGGCATGCAGACAAAAATTTTAATCAGATGCTGGTTTGGATAATATAATTTAATTCTGCGTCCATTTTTACAGGATGTAAAAAATAGTATGTTACTTTTTTTCAACTTATTAAAGTTAATGCTAATAAGTTATTCAAGTTTAATGCATTATTAATTTCATTTATTAAGTTATTTGAAATATTTTCTCTGTACTCATTCCAATTAACATTTTATAAGAATTACTTTATTCAATTCAGAAAAACTGAATTTTAATCATTTAATTGCAACTTTGGAACAGATATTTGGGGTCACGTGCCCTGGAGAATATGTCATATTTTAAAACTAGGTACTGAATATTTACTAATAATTGTGAGTTTTAGAATCCTCTAATTAATTTATCTATGATGATTCAATTAAACTAAAGAATAACTCTGTGTTGTGCATAAGGCTATTTAAAAAGTAAAAGTTGATAGATAATTTGATTGTAAATTAGGAATAAATCATGCTGGGATAATCATAATTACCTGGTGTTACATCTGTAAACTTACATAGTGTGTACTACTCCAAGATGAGTTTTAGTAAGACAATATTTTTTTTTCTGCAGAGTAACTAATATTAATAATGCTTCAAGGTTTTACTGTACATGGACATTATTATTTCCACTGCATCATTGATCAATAAAAATATGTTCTGTAGACTGAAACTATACCTACATGACTCATATTTAGCGTGTGTAAAAGTATTTCATTAATAAAATATGTTTTGTTTATTTCTTAATATTGTAGTCTAGGGATTCAAAACTTAGAAATATATAGTGTCATTCTGAGCTAAAAAGGGAGTAAAAGTTGCAGGAATGGGTAGTTGCATGATTAACTATATTTCAATTACTTGATTAATTTTCTTAAATGGTAAAGTAGAAGTTACATATAAGTAAATAGTAATCACATATTTCAAAATTTACCAGCTTTTTCTTACCTAACATATATATTTTTGGAGAATTTTATGTGCTTAAAACCTCTTAATATTTTAGTGATAGCAAAATGCAAAATAATAACTTTAAGTTTGCTTGAAAGCCTGTATTTAATGAGAATATTAAAAAGAATTTATGGTTTTTGTAATTTTAAGGCATCATATTATGCATAATTTTCTGTTGAACTCCACAGTGTATCATCTAAGCTTTAAGCACCATAAAAAGCCAAAGGCAGGGTATTCACCCTACGTTCTTGGTAAATATTAGCAGTCAATGCTGATACTTTCCAAAGTATGTAAGATGGACAGGAAGAGTATTGAAGAAATGTATCATTTCAGAAGAATAAGCAAAAAGATTAGTTAACTTCATATAATGTGAAGATTGTTCTGGAACAATATTGTTAGCTATATTCTTACAAAAGAAGGGGATGTAGTTTGAATGAAAGATTACTTCTGACCAGCAAAGTCTTCACTCTTAGCTTTTTGTTAACAGCTTAATGAAAGGACAAAACACAGATTACATTCAGGTGATAGAAGTTATCAAAGGCTTGTGGATACACTACAGGCTTGTTGATAGTACTTGAAAAGTGAGACATTAAAATTGTATTTGATGCTTAAGGCAAAGTGAATAATAAACATTTTTGAAATTGTCCATTGCATCTAAACATTACATGATTAGACTTGGAATCTCAGCTTCTGAAGTGAAGGTTTTGTGTGTAGCCATACTTTGTATATTCTGTGGACTATGAAATTTTCATTTTAGCACTGCTTACTCACTTCATCTGAGTCTGCCAGATGAGAAGGGAGGAGGCTCTCACAAAAACAATCAGTACTTTTCTGGAAATAAATTCCTGACAAATGCATGAATGTGGGCCATATAGCTGCACATCCATATGTCTATCTATATGTATACATATACAGATTCCTATGCAGAATTATGTAATTATTTGCGTATTCATGCATATGTAGGGATATATATACACATATACCTATTTATTTACATACATATAGATATTTTTATATGTATACATTAATAGGTATCTTGTTTCTAATAGGTACAGATATTTCTACAACAACTAAGTTTGGTTTTGAAATCCCATTGAACTTCTGTTTTAGCAGAAAAAAAAACAGTTTTCTTGATGTTTAGTTGGACTTTTACTCATAACCCATAGAAGATATTATTTGATATATCTTAATGTTTCATATAAAATATACTTCAATTTACAATTGTAAGTTGTTTCATTCTACAAATCTGACAGTGTTTTAATTTTGTGACACTGTAGATGAAATCCAGCATATGTAGATGCAAAAAAAAACATTTGAAGAATCTTACTTGCTAGAATGAAGAAATTTAATTTAATGCTGACAATCTAATTCTGTTTGTAGCTCTAGAGGATGCCATGTTCATACACGGAAATTATGATTGTTTTCAACACATAAAGATATTAAATTATTGCTATAAAATAAAGCTGATAGAAGACTATTTAAACACTTACTGTCACCTTATGTTTTCATAAAACTTTTGCAGGAGTGTTTAAATTAGGAATACTTTTCTAAAGCTCTTAATTTACTATGCATTTGTGCAAGAGCCTTTTATCTCCAACAGGTTCTCAGTTTAGTCTGCTTGTAATTTATGTAACTCAATGTTAGTGAATTTCACTTTGGTTACAACCTACCAGTAAAACTCTTCCTAACATGATGTTATTTATTCAGAAGTAAGAAATTTTTGACACCAAATAAAACACTAAAGTAAAGACTGAGGTTATAGAACCAATAGTCAAGAATGACTAGATTAATTCTTAGGTAACTAATAAGTTAATGCTTTACCTGTCTGATGGCAGGTGACCCTCTTGCATATGAAGACACACTAGAATTAATGCTGTTTTGCCTTAGAATGACAGTCTAAGCTGCAGTAATTGAGGAGCTACTTGTCAGGGAGCTCAGACAACCATTATTTTGGAGTGAGGTGATCAGGGGAAAATAGAATCTATACTTCAAGTCAACAAAAGGGGTTCCCCATTTTTGTATGAAGATTCTTCAAAGTCCTCTTTGAGAGGGAAATGTTTAATTTTTAGTATGACACCATCTGATTTTAAGAAAACCATACTTTAACCTGAGAGCCAATTAGCTTCAAACATCAACAATGATGCCCATATCAATATATGTTAGTAACATGCAGAACTGTTATGTTTCATGGGGTCAGTGTGAAATAATTTCCCTTTAAGACAGAACCTGTTACTGCTTATTGGTAAATTACCTCAAATGAGTTTATACTCTTCCGTTTCTCTACTGCCCTCCAAGGGCTTTAAGAGTTACCAAATTGCTGACATGGAAAGCTAAAGCAACTACTATAATAGTTCCTGTTTTCCTTAACAAATAAGAATAAAAATAAAATAAGGTTAAAGGAATAATTTTCAACATATAGGAAATATATTTTATTCAGTCTGATTTTTTTTTTTTATGCAAATAAACTGATTCTCCTCTCCAGTCTCAACAGTGTTAATGTCAGCCCAGTTTAATGGCTGTACCAACTATGTCATCTGGAAACTGACCACCAACCATAAACCTTCAAGAACTTTATTTTTAGTGTTCTAAGAACTATCAGTATTTTAAAACTCCTAAGGCTAATAATATTACTAGTTCACTTGTTGTTATATTAAATACATTCTTTCAAAATTAAGTGTTCATTGTGTTACTACTGAATACCAAAAGTTAAGAGAATACAAAGTTTTGTAAGGTAAGACTTTTTATTAATGAGGGGAGAGCTAAACACTGTTTTGAATAATTTCTTCTAAGATTGATTTTTTTTTTTAAATTACAGTTCAGACAAATTACATTACAAATGCATACAATAGCTCAACATACAAGATATATCGTTATTCACATCTATGTTTTATGTTGATTTGTTTCCTGAAATAGAATATTAAGTGCAGTGAAACTTTTTAAAGGTAACTTTTCTACAGGCATTTGATGAGTGAATGTCAAAGTTTATTTAACAATTTTTTATTTTTTTTGTGAGTGAGATTATTGGAGTTGCCTGCAAATTCAAACAGATTTTGTATATTTTGTTCATACGTGAGCCACCGATCTCATTGTTTCAGTTTTGATTCCTTTTTCTACGTGGCGGGGTGAGGTGGGAGAGAGAGAGAGTGCACAGCTTTTTCCAGATTTCAGTAAGAAAGGTTTAGCAACAAATGGCTTAATAGGGTAACCACTTTGTGAGACAGAATAAGAGGAGGAAGATGGGTGGCAAGTAAATCTTGCATCCCATCACATTCTGGGTGCCCTACATCCGTGCAGCATTGGACAGACACTGAATGAATTTCCCCATGGTGCACTGCCCAAGAGCAGTAAAGGTCCTGGCCATGGAGAGAAAGGTCTCCCTTTTGCTCTTTTGAGCCTTTGTATAATTTCCTTACAAGAAAACAGCTTCATTCTAGAAGGTGTTCTCCTGACAAGTCAGTGGATTTATCTGGCAGCCAAGGGATCTGTGCAGCACAGCTCAGGCCTAAATGCCCTGCTGTGTGTGCATCACCTCACAGGCTGTGCCTGCTCAGGTTCACTGTTATGTGAATCATTAACTCCTAAATATATAACATCTCCAGTCATGTCCAGAACAGCCAAACTGTGTTTTTGTTGTCTCGAAACAGAATCCATTGGAGACAGTGGGAAGGATTTCCTATCACAATATGACGCATCAAGCAAACAGTCTGCACAAGCACTTACTCATCTCATACTTGTGTCGTGTCTCATAAGGGAGATTATGCTCCAGGTCTCTACGTGGATGGAAAGTTAAATCTGGGTGCTGTTGAAAGTTGTGCGGGTAGCTGCATAACTTTGTAACCTTGCCGCTTGAGTGAGTGTTGACTTTGTCCTCTGTTGTGGTATTCAGGGAGTTGTACTTCTGAAAGATCATCTTTTTGGGATGATACACATAAGATGCTTATCATGATCATTCTCTCCTAAAAGCTATGGTTCCTTACAGTTTTACAAAATATTGCCTATATGTATCCATTAATTTATTCCGTTCTTCTGAACAGACTCCAAGATGCATACTTGCTGCTTTTCTCTTTTATCGTTTTCCTAAATTTAATTTTGGTTCCATAGTCTCCTCTCTAATCTCCTCACAATGAAGTAATATCACTATATCCTGCTCATGTATTGGCATAGAAGTCGTGTATCTTCATATGTTGCTTGTTTGCATCATTATGACTAATTTTTAAATGTTTATAAAGTTTTTGAGATTATTTTAGATTTCTTTAATTCTAAGCTCTAGAGACAGATATAATAATAGGAAACTTGACTTTTTAAGTGGTCATTAGTTTTCTAAAGTATATTAATGGTGTTTTTTATTATTATTTATAGTACACAAATTAATGAGGTGGTAATTAATTAATCAAAGGAAGCTTTAAGGTCATTGTTTGCTGGTAACAAGAATTTAATAAATGAAAGCATTCAGTGTACAAGGCTCTCCTGCATTGGTGGCAGCTCAGTTGATGCAGGAAAGGGCACAAGTTAATAAGGGTATACTGTAATCTGAACTGCTCTGGGCTTTAGTGTGTGATGCACACACAGATGCAGGCAGAATACAACTTGACGTTATCAAAAGTTTGATGTGCAAGAGCAGAATTAAACTCTGAGGTTCATACTTTGAATGGGGAAGTTGAGTTTTGTGATTATATGAGAAATGTTTTGTACAACCACACAAAAATAAGGCTAACTGTGGGAGGCAATCATACTTGGAAATGCAATTGTTATGACCACCAAAGAAGCTTTGTGTGAACTTTTACATGTAACTTTTCTTTAAAAGAGTGAGTGCATTGCAACGTGTTAAACTTACTTCTCTATATCCATTTGAATATTTTGACCATCAGACTGTTAACTACTCCCGCAATATCTAAGAGTAATACTATGGAATGCTGCTTTGATGCTTGATTTCATTCTCAGTTTGGGGTGGTGGGGGGAAAGCCAAATAAAGCAGAACATAACCAAATCTCTCTATTTTGTAGCAACTTGAAGTAATTAAAATGCAAGAACTACCTACTGGTAAAAACTCAAGCCCCATACTCCCTCTTGTGGCTTATCTTGAAGAGCATGAAAAAATATTTATATGCATATATGTATACATATAGGGTATATGTATAGATAGAAAGTATTATCTATACTTACAGAGAAAATAAAGTTTTGGTTTAAATAAAAGCAACAACTTCCTACTTTTCAAAACGTTCTAATTTGTTTTAAATTGTATCAGAACATGCAGTTCACCCTGAAGCATGTGTTGTCTATCCTCAGATTTAGTGTACTTCTGTTTTAACAGATTCTTCTCTCTGAGAGTTTTCCAAATCCAGTGAGGCAATCCATGTTGGATACTATAGAATATCCCAACTGAGACCTAACAGCTACTCAGTAATGCCAATAAAGTGTAGTTCTCAGTAACCATTTCTAAAGAAAAAACTTCTTATGTTAAAGGACTATTCAAAGAAGAGAAAAGGATTTTCAGTAATATTTAGCAGCTTTTCTGGAGCTTTTGCCATATCCTTGCTACTTGCATCCAATTCCTTTCTGAGAGCTATAGTCTTGTAGAAGTGTAACTAAGAAAATTTCTAACAGGGGGAATAAATAAAATCATTCTGTTAGCTTGCTTTTAATTTAAGAAAGGGATAATTTACAGTTGTAGTTACTACCATTTAAGAAGAATGAAAAGAGAAATAATCTCGACAAATGCAAAGTTATTAGAAACATGTTAACTACAGATGTGTTGATTCTGAAATATTCCATGCCTATTTGTACGTCAAAATAATGGTATGCTTAATGTATCATCTGTACTTGGTAATAGCAAACAAAACCTTATGTATAATTTGTTAGTGATGTTTCATCTAATCTCTTACTCTTGAGATTTTACTACATCTCACTAAATAAAAATCCCAAAGCTTTCGCTAAAACTTAGTTTTCTTATATTCCTTTTCTATGTGAAGTTTCATAATAAAGGAATAAAAAGGAGGTGACAGTAAAAAAAGAAATCAAAACTTTATTGTGTATCACTTATTTTTCATGTTCTTTCATTACGGTTGTGCATGGGTTTTAGATTGCACCTTTTAGGTGCGATCCAAATGAAAGTATGAAACAACGTTACAGAAAAGCTCTAGTTTTCACTGTTGTTTTTATTTTCCATGTAGAAAAGTGACAATAATGGAAGACTCTGATCAAAACATTCATCTGAAAAACTTGTCTCTTCAACAAGCAACCAATGAAGAGGAAGCCTTAAACCTACTCTTCTTGGGAGACACCAACAGAATGATTGCTGAGGTGAGATTTGCTGCTCCAAATCTTTCTTAACACCACCAGAGTTAAAATGGTCAAAAAAATCTCTCCTCCTCTCTCAAATAAGATGTATGTTTTAGAAGTCCTTGGACATAAGTTAGTATCCTCTTTTTGAGTGTATTTCCACAGGGAAATTAGATAAGCATTTGTCTGATGATAGTGCTCCATAGTGGATCTGATTGGTAGTTCTTGATGTCATAACTTACTGAAATTCAAATAAGTAGAATACAAAAATTCTCATAAACTACAGACTGACTTTTGAGTGTCGCATGTATCAACATACACAGACATGTAAAGATAAGAAAATATGTCCTTGTAAAGCACTGTCGAACATTCCCAGTGAAATTTTTTCCTGGAAGTGTTCAACACCAGCTTGGATGGGGCCCTGAACAACCTGTTCTAGTGGAAGGTGTGTGGGGTGTGAGTGGACTGGGGGGTTGGAACAAGGTGATCTTTAAGATCCCTTCCAAATGAATTAGTCTATGGTTCTATGATTAAGAAATCAATTGCCTTTGAAGAAATTAATATAAGTCCCCTCTTTTTTTTCCTTCTTATTGCATCAACGCATGGTGTTATGTGTAACAACACAAAACAACCTCCCCAATCAAACAAACCCCCCCCAAACCAAACAAATAAACAAAACTCACCAAAAACCCGAAGTGTAGTTCAAAGGAAATTCAAAATAAATATGTGCCAATATTCAAACACAAGGGTGTTTTTACTGATTCTGAAAAATTCAAATTAACTGTTTCCATATCTGACATCTGTAAGTTTCTTTTTTCCCTTGGATATGGAATGTAAATATAAAAAGTGTATTGTATAATATGAGCACTGGCAATGTGTCTTTACTACAGTAGAGTTAATTCTCTTTTACAACTTTTTGGGTTTTCTTCCCCTGTATCTCCAAGAGGATATATCAAAAATCATTGACAAGAAAGACACTTAGAGTATATGATTTGTCAGGTAGTTCTGTGTTCCTGCTGGATGACCACATACACCTGAGCACAGGGGAAGAACATTTGATTACAAAATGTGAATACAGAACACAAATATTTGTTCCTTCTCGAGGATGACTATTTCAAGTTATATTTTGAGAAGTAGGAATATGTTAAAGCAAGAGATAATGAACATAAGGGCTGCTCATAAACCTGATCATTGAGGCAAGGAACTGCTTCATGATATTGAAATAGAAAAATTGATACTGTGTGGAGGAGAGGAACTTGACAAAGTGTAATAGAGGAGAAAAGGGTTAATCTAGAGATTTAAGAAAGAGGACTTTTGACATAAAACATAACTTCTTTGGAGATCCATATTTTTAAATCTTGAGTTATGATAACTTTCTGACCTCTGAAGATTAGAACTGTCTTAAGTAAACTTTAAGGAAAAAGAAGCAAGATTAATAAACCCAAATAGAAAAGAAAGTAAAATAAATGCTGGATTCATCTTTTTAAATGATGAGTTTGGCTGTGGAAAAACTCAGATGACTGTCATGGATCACATATGAGATCTGTAGCCTCTAAAATTGCAATCTAGTGCCTTAACCTTGAATAACCCTTCTTTGAAGAGTTGACTATTTTGAAAAAAAGAATGACCATTTAATTTCTGCTTTGCCTATGCTAATGCAGTCTAACTTGTGGTTTGAGGGGTGCACTTTTCCCTCATCACTGATTGTGCTAAAAAGAAAGTCATCACAATATTAAAAGTATTTTATAGGCAAAATTTCTTCATTCTTTTACTCATTACATTTCAGAACCTAAGGGAATGTTTATAACCAAATGCTTCTTTCCCGCATGTAACTATATAGCCTAAGAGAAGGAAAAAAAAGGAAACTAATCTAATTTGTGCTGGATTGTTTTATTAGGCCATGTAGGACTGGTCCTTTGCTCTAGTTTTTATGTGTACTATGAGCTGTGGAAATGGTAAGATGGGAGACATTTGTGCTCTGGCAATTCATAAGGTAAAAATCCAAATAGGAATTTTTTGTCTCATATTTTGCCAGAGAGAAATAGGCAGAGATCAAAACAAAAAAAAAACCTGAGTCTTTTGTTGGCAGCTCTGCTGAATGTAAGGACTAGATTTTTGTGTGCTTTCCAATAAAGCATTTTCTTGTTACATTTGAATGCAACAGGTTATAAAATCTGAACTTTTTTCTTATCTTTTCTATCTGTTAAGACAGCTTTATTATTTCAGTATCTGAAATGCATGCTGAGGATTTAGAAATCAAATTTGCAATATAAGCAGTTGGTAGCAGCAGCATCTAAAAAAGCTCCTGTGTGGAAATAAGTGTTTGGCCATTTAGGTAGTGTTCGCAAAACATTTTATTTTGGTATACTAATAATATATCTTCACTGAAGTGGTCTTTTCTAAGTTCTTGTGATGGAAATCTCATATGACTTCTGTCTTTTGAAGTAACATGCCTAAACCTCTGTGATTTTGAGAATTCTTATGTTTTTTTAATATTTCTCTTAAAACAGTAGAGTAAGGTAGCATACCAAAGATGTGCAGCAATTTCAAAACTGTAAAATCCTTTTCTGAGATTAGTACATCTGAGGACTGCAGTTGCATGTAAAGTTAGAATTTATTTTTCCTCTAATGAAAAATACTTTGTTTTAATGAGGAAGGAAACGTTTCAGTGCATGTTTTTATACATATAGCACTCCATTTTTAAAATTTGGGACACAGTGTATACTACACGGTATTTATTCCATAATTTAAAATGTTTGAAGTACTTGTTTGGGGCAACATTTAAATGTATTTATTTCAAGAAAGAATGAAACTTAAAGGTTTAAGGACAGTTGTGGGGACTGACTTGTGACTTGTGAATTGAACTCATTATATTTGTATTTACTGTATATTAGTATTCTCTTGAATAAATTTTAAAAGCCACTGGTAGTGTTTGACTGCATTTTTTTATTGGATGACACAGGAAAAATAGGATTTCAGTGTGTTAGCATTTGAGATTAAATGTCACTTTTGAAAAAAATGCATGCTATCTGGGTTAGTGCTGCAGTCTAGAAGAAATTACAACTTTCTGCTTTCCTAGGTTCCTCTTTTGTGTCAATTGTTAACTTATTTCTACTCCAACAAACCTATTATGTTATTAGCACCAAATGGCATCATTATTTCAGCACAGGTGCTTTCGTTTCCATATGTGGTAAGAAAATTACTGGTCATACATACTACTTTGAATACTCCTTAAAATGCTTTGGGATTTATAAGGATAAAAGGCACTATATAACATAAGGTTTAACAATGTCATCACCAGGGAATATTAATTAAAATTACCTGAGTTTAAAAGTTACCATGGTCTAACTGGGAAACTGTACTTGTAGTAAATATGGAAAGGTAAAGTATTACTTTCAGGAAGTGATTGCACCTATTCTGATGCTTATATTTTCATAGCAACAATTTTTCAATTTCAAGTATGACAAGTGTACCTACGTACAACTGAGGAGCCCCTTCACCTGTAACATATTATTTAGAAAGGAAACTAAAGACATACTGAGGTCTCTCTCATCTATCAGATATAAAGACAGCCACCTCCTATTCTTCAATTTACATGGTCTTCCTTATAGCATAGTTCTGTTAGGACCTCTGGAGTTTATAATTAGGCAGAGATTCCATCTGAACTGTGAAATTACTGTAGCTGTCAGAACATCATCCTACAGATACCCCTCTGATTGTAGCATGAGATTGGAGAAAATTGATTTGATATCAATCTTGGATGCCATTAATACTTTCTTTTTTTCCTCTTGCTCTTCTTTGAAAAGTTCAGAAGCAAAAAAACTTCAAGAAGAAAAAGAAGCATTCCTTAAAATAAAATTTTGTACCTTTTCACTGAGACATTCTCTCGAAAAACTGTGAACACTCAGAATCAGTCTCTCTTTATGCATTGGCTAGTCACTAATTCGCTCATACAGGAAAATCATGTTCTGCTGTCTAAATATTTTGATTCAAGGAAGAAAAGATTCCACTGGAACGGTATAAGTTGCCAAGTGGAGATGGTTTGCAGTATGGGCTGAACAACTGCATTTATCACCTGCGAAATTGTTTTGTCCCAGTGGTCCTGAACTCTTTCATGTATTATCTCTGTCAGGGTGTTTTGGCAGCCATAATCATCACCTTATTCTTCCAGATAGTAGCAGCTTCTGTTAGTCTAGTGGTGATTTTCAAACAGCTTTTCATATGTCTTTGTCCTATTTAAGAAATTTCTTTTTTAGGTCCTCAATCCTTAATAACTCTATTTAGACCAGTAGCATCAATTTCTGGCTATTTTTAGTGAAAACAACATTTGTAACAGCAGCTGCAACAAATAAAGGGTTTGAGAAATACATACATTCCTGTATAGGGAAGAATTCCTGAAGTGTTTTGCTGATTTGATAGGTAAGAATTAGATTAAGATGGACAACTTAGGTTCCAGCAACTTTTTGGATGGTTCTTGACCTTGTATTCCTTGGCAGAAATATCCAACTCAGAAGCATCTTGCAGTATGACTATGATGTAGATTCTCATTTAAGTAGATGCCTCCTTCTTGCAACCATTGTATAAATAGATGTAGTAGTTTAAGTCACAAAGCTTCTCTACGGTTTATTTAATTTGAGCAAACACAGGTATATTTTGTCCTGGAAACAAAACAAGACTGGCTTGTATGGCTTGAAATACACCTTGTACATATTTTCCGTGATCAAATGAAATGCTGATGCCTAACCAAGTCATGAACTTAAATGTTACTGAATGTATCCTTTACCATGCCACAAATGGGCAGCAGTAGACCTGGCATTTAGTCCTTTGTAGTGTTCACATGATATCACAAAGCATCTGAAGTCTGCTTATGCGGTTTATGATGTCACAGAATTCCTGGAAAAAATTATTCTTTGTAAGTAACTGCCGCTCATCAGTTGTTCTATATATAACTCTCACAATAGCAACCATCTGCCGAGAACCAGGCCACTCCCCTCTTTCTTTTTTTTCCTTCATCACATCAAATTAGTGTGAGGATGATTTCATATACATATGGTTTGAATATTGCTAACAAAGCCAACATGAACTCTGAAAACCACTAAAGGAACATTTTAGTAGGCTCTGAGACACTGTCCAGAAAATGTTATTTGTTTTCTGTTTTCAAACTTTCTAAACAGATGAATGGTGATACTCAGAAGTTGCATATGTAAGATAACAATCAAATAGCAAAAGAAAAGGCTTGGTTTTGGACTGGAGACACCAACAAATCATCATTTCTGTTGTGTGCTTTACATCTACTTGTGTCATAAGAGTAGCAAAGTGTGGGGGGATTATGCAATTAGCATTTCATGATCACATCCCGTTTAACAGTTTAAATTTTATTGCTTTATTCTTTCTGCAAGAGTTCTAACTGACCTTCCTATATATGGGAACTGCAAATCAGAGATAGAATCATACTGCAAAAAGGAGTATTGGTGCCTTGATTAAACCGTGGTTCTACTCTGAAGAAGGACTTTACAAAAATATCAGTTTGGGATTCTAGCCAATGACTTCCAAATCAGCTTCACTCATTTTTTTCATTTACATGAGAAATAGAAGCTGTGGAGAAAAAAGCAATGGAATTTGTAGTGACTAGTCTAGCCAAATCTACTTGGAATACACAAAATAAAGCTGTAGTTAATGCATAGCAATAGACAATTAAAACCTAGTAGAGCAAATAGTGCCACGTGCTTTTTGGAACTCAGTATCCTGAAATTATTTTCTTTTAGGATTTGAAACTTTTTTTGCCTCTGCTGGCATTAATGGGTGTGACTTAAAGCACATTTTGCAATACATGAGGTTTTGCTGCAGTGTGAAACTCAAGTTTGCTTAAGAATGCTTATTCATGATTTCTTCAGCTTCTGTCATCACAACGTTTGCTTTGTGCTTCCACCTCTACTGATATTTGATCTGGCTTAGGCTTATCTGCAGTATGGTGTGACTGATGCCATGTCTGTAGTGCAAAATGTCCCTTAATATCAGTTCTGTCAAGGAGAATCTCCTTAAATATTAATTATGTTGTGTTTTTTTAGCTCAAAAAAATAAAATATCCAGTCCCGCTTCACAGAGCTGCAAATAAAAAGAATTGTAGCTGTCCTAGTAAAATAAGTGAAACTGGCTCTGATTATTCATGGAATCAGAATTGCTGAATAAAGTACATTATCACAGCATATAACTTTTTCTTAGTATAAGTGCTTTTTAAGTAAGTTTGGGAGTGTTTTCTTGCTTGACAACTTTCTCTCACCCTTTTTATTTTCATTCCAATGCTACAACTCACTTCCCCTTTGTTTGCCCAGCATCACCTATGAGGACAGCATAGCATGTGACTGGACTCTGATGCTCATTTCACAGGATCATGAATTCCAAAATTCTTCCTCTCTATAGACTAATGATCAAAAGTCTTTTTTCTCTCCCTCTGAGTTTGCCTTCCTTAGGCAAAGCAGCCTAAAAGAAAATACTACTAAGGCTGAAATTTCCTTACAGAATCTTCACCAATAGCTGCAAGTGCATGCTATTCCTGCACACCACCTACTTGTTCACATACTATATGCATTCTATCACAACTGTTTTCTGTAGAGGTGTTGTGGCTGAATCAAGAAACTGATCCAGGTTAAATATCTATGGTTTGCAGTTTTTTGGGTTTTTTAAAATTGAAAAAAAAAAAAAAATTCATTTATTTTATTTTGAGCTGGGTCAGTTCCCAAAATCTGTTTGGTTGTGCTGGCACCATTCATTAAGGCTGAAAAAAAAGTATAAGTTGAAGTAGAGACAGTTGAACCGAATGGTCCATATTAATCCTGTTAAAGGACTGTTCAGTTTGCAGTCTTCCTGTTATGAGCTGTCCTTTCTGGATCAATAAGACAACATCATCAATATAGGCCATTTGAACATCTGCAGTGCTGCATGCCAAAGCAGATTATGTAAAAAAAAAAAGCAATATGTTGGTATATCTGGCCTGAATCACAGGATAGGTCTACATAAAAAATTACTGCAGATTAACAGAGGAAAATAGTAGAGACAAGAGATTAATGTAGACAGTATAGCCAGGATGTTCTTTATTACTTTTTTCAGCAGCTATAAATAAATATAGATTTAATTGCTGACTCCATTATATTGATTTATTATTTTACTACTTTATTTTTTGCAGGTACAGCATTTACGTCCTGAAAGCTATGTAGTCATACTTGTAGTTTATGAATAAAAATACTATCTGTATGCTAAAACTTTAGTCTCCATATAGTCTCTAAAGCTTTAGCTGTTTATAAAATGAGGATAACGAGGAGTTATTTCAGATTTAAGTTTTTAACAATACCTTGATACAGCTAAGCAAAAGGTTATTTAGATGCTTAAAGACAGTTTATATGTTTTTTAAGGAAAAAGCATGTGTGATGACATATGGTCATTTGAAATCTAAAGTTAAATAACTGAGGGCTGTTTAAAATACTCAGTTCAGCAATTCAAATATGTTGAGAAAACCTCTGAAGTGATGCTAAGACTGTGCATTGCTAAAATTAACCAAGAATTTCCATGTTTTAAGTTAAGGAAGTATGGCTGTAGCTATTCGCAAAAAAATGTATTTAAAGCCAAACATTTTATAAAAGCTGTCATGCCACCTAAAAATCTGATACTGATTTTGCCAAGAGAATTTGTTTCATAAAAGTAATAAGGCAAAAGTTTAAAGCCTTATAGGAAGTCCTAGTCCTCATTACGCTGGTAGCTACATGTCAGGAAGAAAAAATAAAATTGATATACCAATAGGGAAATTAATAACTTCTCAGAGATCAGCATTCAGTAACTTTCCCTCCAGTCAAGGTGCCTTTTTCTAGTATTCCTTATGTAGTAAGGCCACTTGTTTGGCTACTCTTAGAGTATTTTGGAACAACCTTTGTTGCTTGCAGTAAAATTTGTCAAGATTAAAGTTATCCAAGTATTTGTCCAGAATGTGAATGTCAGGTAAATCCTATTGGGTTCTTTTTGCATGTTCATTGCAGGTCTGATAGCTAAAAAATCAGATAGATTATTTCAGTTGCCAGATTATTGAGCTATAAGAAGCTGAATTTACTTATCCACTGACCATTGAGAGTTTTTATTTTCTTGTCATTGTAGACACCAATGAATCAAGCCTCAAGCCGATCTCACTGCATTTTCACAATTCATATCTCCAGCAAGGAGCCTGGATCTGCAACTATCCGACGTTCCAAGTTGCATTTAGTAGACCTTGCTGGATCAGAACGTGTTGCAAAGACTGGAATTGGAGGTCACTTACTGACAGAAGCCAAATATATCAACCTGTCATTACATTATTTGGAGCAGGTAAAATTGAAACAGAGTGAAACATTTCTCTCTTTATTAAATTCCTATTTAACAATGTTTTCCAATGGTTCCAATCAAGTTTTCCAATTGTTTGGAAAACTTGATTCCAGTATTCACTTAGTCCCAGGATATTTATTGCAATGTTTATTTTTTTTAATAATTACTGAATTGATAGGTCTTCATTTAAAATAAATTATTTTAATTTATGGAAAACTTAGCAATTAAGCAGTAAGATTTTATTAGGTATACAGGGCAGTATTTCCAAAGCAGTTTGCTTGTTTTCTTTGGAATACTAAAGATTATTTATGAGATTTTAGGTATTTCTCCTAAAAGTGTTGTTCATAATCTTCCCCTTCCACAGCTGAGATCAGAATATATCACTGAAAAGAAAGTGTTTGGGCTTTATTTGGTTCAAGCATTGTAATATAGTAAATTATTAGGCTCTTGTTTCCTGTGTTGTTTTATTCCTCTACCAATTTAAATCTTTGGTCTTTTTGAGACAGAAGTTATCTTTGGTAATGTATTTATGGCGTGATTACCATGATCAGATTTATAACAATAGAACTCATAGAGACAATAATAATAATAATAGTGATAATAAATCACCACAAATCTTTGTCATTCAGCTGTTGTTACTGAAAATATTTAGCCTCTTGATTTGAAGAGTACTAAAATCCCTATCCTTCTTAGACGGTTTTTTAAATTTTTTCTTCTTTGGAAAAGGCAAATATTGAGCAAATAGATTGGTACTAACTAATCTTATTCATTTAAAAAAAGATTTACTTCAGACAGCAGCAGTGAGAGGAAACTTTGGAGATAAAAATTTCCAGTAGAAAGATTTGGTTAATTACGATGATTATTATTAATATGTGTTTTGTAATAATTAGATAATTAAGTTCATTATTAAAATTAATTATTTTAGTACTATACTTTAAAAAATATTTTTAATGCTCTAATATATATCTCTCTCTGACCTACCATGATGTTTTATATGTTTGATGTTTATGATGCTTACCAAGTTGGGGTAACAAACACTTGGCAATGAATGAAATCTGTTTTTGTGGATGCTGTGCTATTATGTTGCAATTACTGAAGATTTTCAAGTGTCCATTTCAGATCTCACACCTGTAAGAGAAATTAATTTCTTCCTAAGACTGAATATATAATATTTTTTTCACAGTACAGCAAACTGTTCCTGTTGCTAGAAATTAATTATTTTGGGGGTTCTGGTGGAGGATAAAGTATTTTCTCCTAAGGCTTCTTTAAAAATTTTTATGTAAAAAACATAGCAGGTCTGTGAGGCTGTCTTTTAGGGGGACACTTAAGGAGGATAGAGAGAAGGAAAAAGGCTTAACTCCAAAATTCAAATCTGTACTCTTTAATTTGCATTATGGTATATGTGCTATTTGGTGAAATATACAGTTGAGGAGATCATTAAACTTGAAAATTTTGTGAGTGTGTATATGTAAAAATTCTTTAAAATAATGATTAGGAAATATAACTGTTCTACTTGCTGGGAAGAATATTTTTCGTTTTTGTGTTACATGTTTCCTGTTACCAAAAATAAATCTCTTGGATTTCATTTAATTTATGATCAGAGAAATTTCATCTGTCGAAAGAAGAAGCTTAGGGTACAGCAGGTGGCAGTCAGTCATTTACTATCACACTGGATTTTTTTTCATGCCCCTCATTTGTTTAAATTTTACCTTGAAGAAAAATGTCTGTATTTGAGTTGTACTCAAGGGAAGTGATAAGAATCAGTGACTCTAAAATAGATGTCTTCATACAAATTATACTCAGGATCCCTTCTTATTTATTGCATGATTTTTATGTATTTTTCAGGGGAAAATATTGTTTTTTTCATGCCATTTATAATTCCTCTTTTAGAGAAATACTGTTGGAAATAGGCATGTTGGATTCTGTCTGGGATTGTGTATCAAGAGAAATGATTTCTAATATTGAATAAAAGGCCATCAAAGACAGTAAAAATATATTTTTGTTAAGTGGGAATTGAACCATTCCATCCTGAACTTGCAGTGAATAATATCAAAAATGCCTCAAAATCAGGTTATTAAAATTTTCAACTCTTTAGCTGTCTAGTGGTGGTCTAGTGTTGATTTATGCCATTTTGAAATACTTTTCACTGTAAATAGTCATGTTAAATTAGCTGTATTGAGATGACAATGGGATCACAGTTCTCTGTTACCACACTTGATCTACTTGTTGAATATCCACAGCATGTTAAAAAGGTCTTTAAATAAATCCGCTGCACTTTACTCCAAGCAGCCTCTATGTCTAGAGGAAAATGAAGATAGTTTCATGCAGCTAATCTGAAATTATAGCAGGAATTTAGAAATCCTTACTACCATATCTGGGTAGCTTTTTTTGTCTAAGAGATATAGTAAGCATGTTCTGGAATTACAGCTGCAACGTAACTGTGCATGTGTAGATATCCCCTTATGATACAAATATAGAGGATCCTGGACCAGATTTAGAGTTGCAAATTAACATTTGGCATATGATTTGACACTATAATGGAATTATTTCCCCAAAATAACAGGGTACAATGTTCTCACTTCTTAAATGAATACATTTGTTAACCGTCATTTAACACATATTCCATTTACGGAATGTTGAAAGATTTTATCCTTTAGTGAATGGTTGCTGCCTGTATTTACCAAAGGGGTTTTTTTAATTGTTTTTTGCCTGTTTGTTTGTTTGGTTTGGTTTTTTGTTTTGGTTTGTTTTTTTGTTTTGTTGGTTGGTTGGTTTTTTTCCGTAAAGACCAGAGTTTAAGCTTCTAAACTCTACTAGAAATGGAAGTAGGATAGGAAACATAAAAAAAAAAGACCTCTGAAGCAGGACTATGACTTCAGAGCATGTGAGATACTAAACAGCAAGATAGAGGTGTACCTGACAGCTCTGTTTCTGCAAGTGATGCACCTCAAAATCCCCATCTCTTGAGGATTCTCTGAAAATATGCTGGCATGAGATACTGATGCAAATCTGTTCCTTGCACAAAGGATGCGGACAGAAACAGGGACTTTGGCACACTTCAGATCATGTCAGAACCACTTGCAAGTCTTGCACTTTCCTTCATGCTTGGCAGTGTTTCCACATGTGTCAATGGAGTTATTTATGAGTGATTGTACCTGCTTTATGTTTCATATAGGATGCAACTTTTCAAAACTGAGTTCTGACAGCAACTAGGCCTTAAAGTGTTTTGTTTGACCCACTCAAAAGGAAACTTTCTGCTTTAGTGATATTATTAAGCTTAAAATTACAAATATTAAAAAAAACCATAAAAAACCCCTTTTTCTGTCTAAAGGATAATAACACCTTCTTAAATTAGACAATTTTCTGATTATTGCATTTGGTGCCTCTTAGAGAATCCAGGTTCAGCTTCTCTACAGGTGGTCTTTGTCACATTGTCAAAGAATATTACTTCCTTCTCCTTCAGATTCTCCTCTTTCTGTTCCAGATTCCTTGATTGGATTGTAAAGATTGAGTTAGTGATTAAGATGAGGTTTTACTAATGGCACTTTAGACTAAAATTGTCTGTGTTATGGGACTGTCATGTGACAGGACAATGGGTTCTGCATCATGAGAACTGGTCACAGCTTTTCAGTGTTAGTGTGGGAGGGTTCAGAGTCTAACTGGGCTGCAGACTTCCTGCATGAGCTTCAAAAAAAATGAACTTCCCCATAACAATGTTCCCAACTATAATGGAAATAACTTATCTTCTCTCTGGCTCTTTTCCCTTCTTGTCTGTTCCGGTTGTGGTCTCTGTGTGGCACAGGCTGAGAATGTGCTTATTAATGAATGTGCTAGACTACTATGAGCTTTCTATGCAATATTATAAACCAACAAAGCTTTAACATGTTTCTATATAGCAAGTTGTAACATATGAGATTTGAAAACCTTGATCTGGGAATGGGTTTCCAGATTCCTTTACAAGATAGTAATTTTCTTATTATGCATTTGTGTCTCTCAGGGCTGCTAGTGTAAGATTTATAGTTTTAACTTTTCACTTTCTGAAGACCATTAAGAGAAGCTAGTGCCACAAAAAAGTCACTATTAAATTTTTCTAAAATAGCAATTTTTGTAAATGTAGTATAAACAAAATATACACTGGTATGTAACATTTATTAAAGAAAAATCAACTCCTAATCATTTAGGAGAGCTTGCACAATTCAAATAGCTGAAGTTTTTCAGTACAGTGCTTGGCCAGGTAACAGTTCAAATCTTTTATATCACAGGACATCATGGGGTAATCTAGCTTTTTATTTAATAATTAGGTCCCATAATGTAAACAGCTGAGGAGGGAAACTGAGAATAGTAGGTGAACAATTTCCTTTTTGGCCAAGGCATATATATTCTAGACTGATTCATTTCTTTCCAGCAGTACATTGTAATCATGCACCCTTTTATTTGTGCTTTGCTTTCCAAGACATTTTCTTAGAAATAAATGTATTGTACCATCTAAGAAGCATGTGTTTTAAGAACATGTAATTTTTGAAGCTTACTTAGCAAATATTGAGGAAGTTTTTACTTTAATAGTATCCATATTTTATAGTATCATATTTTTTGTCATATTTTATATGACAAAAAACTATGAGGAAGATTTTCAGTAAGTTCCGGTGTCTTAGGAAAACCTGTGGGTTTGAGTTTATCGTGTTCAGTTTCCATGTTGCTGAGAGACTGTAAGGCTAGGGCATGATAAAATTTAATGTATTTAGTCTTTCAGGTCCAGCTCCTGCAAAGACATAAACATGCTGAAATTTAACTTGGAATTCTTTCAATAAAGCCAGTGGGTTTACAGCTAACAAATGGGTGCATAAGTGTTGTTTTCTTGTGTCAAAAATTCCTGAGCAGGTTGGATTTGTTCTTTATATGTGTCAAACATTAATTAATATACATATAAATTTAAAAGTCTTTTATTTTTTTCTATTTTTTCAGGTAATAATTGCCCTTGCAGAGAAAAACCGGTCCCACATTCCTTACCGAAACTCTATGATGACCTCAGTGCTAAGAGACAGCTTGGGAGGAAACTGCATGACTACCATGATAGCAACGCTTGCGATGGACAAAAGAAACATAGATGTATGTTCTTTCTATCTATCTTGAGCAAAAATCTTGTTACTTCTCTATAGATCCTGCTCTTTTGATTTTTAGGATAGATTAAAATTCAAGTGTGTAAGCTTTTATTCTTATCCTTTTAAAAGAACATTTCAATTTTGTTTCTAGGAGATAATTTTATCAGTGGAAATAGCTCTAGGATATAAGCAAATACTTTAGAAAATGTGCTTTTCTCTAAGTAATCTCAAGTCAAGTAGCAGTTGGGAAATGACTTGCACCTAGTAATGAGCTACTCTTTTTTTCCAATTTACTGATTTCCTGCTGAATAAATTTTTGAGTCATAAAAGTGCATTTTACCGAAAACCTTGGTGGAACTTCTGTTAGACTTCTTTGGAATGAAGATTTTATAGATTATGGTAGACAAATGGAGAGTTCACTAGGAAAGAAATTGAATTGGGGAGTTAGTTTAGGACTTATAGAAATTTTTCAAATATTTTGCATCCTGTCATCAATTTCCTGCCCTGGAATTATGTGTAGTGATGCTTTCTTCCCTTTGTTTACAAATAGGTCTATAGTTTTTACCAAAGGGTTGTAGTAAATGGGGCTACATCTGGCTGGAGACTGTCTGCAGTGATATTCCTCAAGGTTCAATTCCAGGGCCAGTTCTGTTCAATGCATTCATCGATGATCTGGATGCAAGAGTTGAGTGCCCCATTAGCAAGCTTGCTGATGATACCAAATTGGCAGGTGCTGTTGACTCTCTTGAGGGACAGAAGGCCTTGCAGAGGGATCTAGATAGATTGGAGCATTGGGCCATGATTAATGGGATGAAATTTAACGAGAGTTCTGCACTTATAGTGGAGTAATGCCCAACACAAGCACAATTTGGGAGACCAGTGGATAGAGAGTAGCCCTGCAGAAATGGATCCAGGCATGCTGGTCAGATAAGCAGTGGTCCCAAGCAGCCAAGAGGGCACCACATCCTGGGATGCATCAAACACAGCACAACCAGCAGGTCAAAAGAGGTGATTATCCTGCTGTCTGCCATTCTCACCTTGAGCACTGTGCGCAGTTCTGGGCCCCACAGGTTAAGAAGGATGTGAAGGTCCTTGAGTGCAGCCAGAGGAGGGCAACAAATCTGGCTGAAGTCTGCAAAAAAATGTCCTGTGTAGAGCAGCTGAGGAATTTGGGCTTCTCTAGTTTGGAGCAGAGAAGGCTGAGGGTGGCTTCATTCCTCTCTGCATCTCTCTGAGGAGGGAAAGCGGAGAGGGAGGTGTTGAGCTCTTCTCCCTGGTATCCAGTGATAGAATGTGTGGGAATGGTTCAAAGATACGCTGGGAAAGGTTCAGGCTGGACATTAGGAAGTATTTCTTTGAAAGGATGTCAAACACTGAACCAGGCTGGTGAGGTGGTGGATGCCCCAAGCCTTTTAGTATTTAAGAGGTGTATTTAAGAGTTTATTAATTTTATTTTCAGCTCTGTGAGATCAGAAGCCTTTCATAGATCAGTTCATGAGGTGTGTGTATCTCATATTGTGTTCTAGATTTCTATTTTGGAAATATTTAGATCAAGCAATTATCCAGAATAAGCTATGACAATTTTCATGTTCTTGCTTTAACATGTACTATTTACACAGCAGATCTTATTCTTCAGTCCTCCTCCAAAAAAAAATTAAATTAAAAAATACGTTCCTTGCCCCCCAAAATCTGAAATGTCCAGATAATATACATGGATGATAAGATAATATGTCAGAATAATATAAAAAGATAAGTAAATTGCTAATAATCAGAAAATGTCAGAATTAGGATAGGTGCATGGGTCATTATCCATAGCTATGTTAGGGTTGCATGTTAGTTGATTTTTTCCACAGTGTACATATCACTCACGAATGATGCACAAGACAGAACTACCCCCAGTGTGAATTGAAGTTGTATAATAAAAGCCACTTTCTTAAGGACTTGGTGTTGTTTCTTGTAATGAAAACAATGAAGCAGAGAATTCAGAGTAAGAAAGGGAACTCATATGAAAAGGACGAATAGATTATTATCCTAGAGAACTAGATTATATTCCGACTTCTACCAATGAGTTTGTACAGAGTTTCTTCGGTCACTGCATCACATTTTTTGTGCTAGTTTTTTGGAGTGCTTGGATGAAGATGTTGATTTTGAATTGTAGATATATTACTCAATGCAGCTGTAGCTGAAGTGGAATGGAAGCTGTTTTGAACAGCAGATCATAAAATGACAACAATTGAATATAACTTTTTGGTACTTTTGACTTCAGTTTCCATGCTGTTAAGTGTAATCATTCCACACACTTGCAGCAAAGAAGGTTACATGATTAATTCTTGTAAAGCCCTGAGGTGCTGTGATGATAAGCATGGTATAAAAATGACTAGGAAATTAGACGTCTGACTTTATTGCCATTTTCATGGCATAGAATAAACTAATTGTAAGCTAGAATATTGAACATTGAGAAGTGAATTGATTACCTACTTATTAATTTAACATGTGCTGCACCCTAAACAGGGCAAAGAGATCTAGTGGATATGTATGAGTGTGTACTGTACATATAACTATACTTACTATATGTATAGAACTTAATTTTAAAATCACATTGGCTGATCGTCCTTGCAAAGGAACACCAAAGGCAGACATAGAGCCCGACTAATACTGTGTGCAACTCAATTGTAAAGGGTTCCTTTCCTTTGATGCTCTGTATATATTGTGTCTTTAGCAAGAAACATCTTTTCTCGTGTAACCGTTTTTCAGGGTTCCGAACCAAAACCTCCAAGCACTTAAAGAGACAGAAGTTGTGTGGGAAAAGGTGTCTGAATATAATATTTAAACTGGTATTTTCTAATATTGGAGGACTGAAAACTGCAGAATTGCTTCCATTCTGAAAATCAATTCTCTTACATTAATGAGTTAATTTAGGGGCTATATACAAATTCTCTTTTAAATGCAGTCTGTCAATTCCCGTAAGGGTTTACCATACAGTTTCTCAAGCATCATTTGAATTTCTACTGCTTAATATTCTGTGTTTTATTATTTGACCTAACTGGAGATAATTGCTGGGTTTTGCTTCATTAAATACATAAGTCTTATAGCAGGGTCTGGCATTTAGATATCAGCTGATCTGGAATGTGAGAACAATACATATCAGGATCTTTGATTTCTTTCTGTGCACTAGATAGGAGTACACAATGGCTGTCACAGAGTTTCCCCAACCAACTCAGTCTTGTGTCTTTCTTTTTTCTGCCTTCCATTGTTGCAGATCCCCATATTAGCTCATCTGACATTTTTATCTGGTATCACAGTTCCCTTATATGCCTCTCAGTTCCAAGTCTCCTAGCTTTTTTCTCAGTTGTCCTGGATTTCCACTACTCTTCCCTTCATCTCTTTTCCCAGCTTCTTTTACATAAAATTACCTAGTCCCCTTTTCACCAAAAAAACCCAACAACAACAAAAAAAGCCATAAAACAAAAACAAAAAACCGCCCACAAAAAACAAAACAAAACAAAAAAACCAAAAACAAAACAACAACAAAATCCAAACTTTTATTAGTTTGCTTTTTTTCTCATCATTCAAAGGTTATTGCCTTCTGAGTAGCATGGCTTTGTTATGCTATAGTTCCATCTGGGGACTTACCTGAAACACAGTTGGTCAGGGAATAAACTGTATCAATAAAATATGCCCTATGATTTAACAGTTTTATATGCCCCTGTCATTAATATGTTAACCTAATTTTCCTTGAATATTGTTATTTTGGAATATGAAATGATAGAATATATCTGTAACATACTCAAAAAATTGAAACATTGTTTAATGGCTTCATTAGCAGTCTGACTGCTTACCTGGTGCAAAGGTAATTGGAATTCTCTCTCTTTCTTTTTTTTTTTTTCTTTCTTTCCTTCCAGGAATCTATATCAACCTGCAGATTTGCACAGCGAGTTGCTCTTATTAAGAATGAAGCAGTTCTTAATGAAGAAATTGACCCCAGATTGGTGAGAGCCTTGTCTGGGGACTAGGGGAATGTTGGAGATTTTGTACTGAAACATCCAATTAAGTTGTTTTCAGATGCAAGCTCCAATTTTTTTTCTATAAAATAGCTGTCACTTTAACTTTTTTCTTTGGACACAATTATAATTTAGTGGATCTTTATCAAATCTCTAAAGGCTTTCTCAACTCTTAAAGAATCTGAGGAGAAATGGTCACTTTCATTATCATCTTTGTGGGGTCTTTTTAGAGTGATAATTCCTAAATCATAGTCACAGATCATTAGATGGTTCTAGAACTCTTTAAAAATGGACTAAGATTGCTAGTCACCTGATGAAGGCAAACAGCTGCACTGAAAAAATCTGTGTATTAGAAAGCTAATAAACATACCAATACTGAGTTTTCCCTGAAATTGATTTGAGGACCACTCTTGATAGGAAGAAAGAACTCTGTGAAGTTACCATTAGGAAAAAAGAAGAAGACAAGAAAAGGAGACAGAAATAACTAATTATATAGCTAATGATTTCATTCATTGTTACATGATGGTAATTAGAATACTTCATTTACTGTTAATAATCAGCTTTTATTTCTTCTTGTCTCTTGTTCTTGAAGGTCAAAGGGAATAGAAGATCCTTGTCAGGTTTTTAGGTGTTTTTCTTTTTTATGATTATTTATTTTACTTTTCTTTCCAAGCAATTTCTAATGGTAACAGCATCATAGATTTTTAAAAAATGAAAAAGAAAGGCGAAAAAATAAACCCAGTAGGCATTGAACAGCTTCTTAATTTCTATTTCTCTGTTCTTTTTTTCTCTCTACATAACTTTCTGGTAGCAAATCATGCAAAACATTTTTTCCATGGCCACAGAAAGCTTTGATTGAGGTAAAGCACATGCAGGCTCCTGAACATTTACTACATCCTGTGGAGCTATACTCCACAAGTTTGGTATGTCTCGCTCTGCAGGATCATTTAGCAAGTAAAGCGAAAGTGGACTCGTGAGAGTTAGAAAACCATCCCCTCTTGTGGAAAAGTCAGGGGAACACAAGTACCTTGAATTTATATGGCCCTGTGCTCATTATGGAATTTGTTGCCCATCTTAAGTATATTCCCAGAATGCAACCCTATTATTCACAGAGCTGGATTTAAAGTTCTTTTCATAAAAATCTAATTTTACTGTAATAAAATAATTTTATGAAAAATAGAAACACCTTTTATTGTCAGTATCTTTATAAAGGGAGTTCACAATATCTCTTGGCGGATCTGAGTTAAGTCAGATTTTTGTGTAAACTTTATTCTTCATAATGGAGAATTCCTGATGTTTTATCTTACAGAGAAGATGAATTTGTACCTGTTGTACTTTTAAGTGACTCATCTTTGAACCTCTCTCACTCATGGCTAAAGGACATAATTTAAACTGAAAATCAAGGTCTTGAATTAGACCTCATCACTTCTGGGGTTCATGTAAAAATAGAAATGAAGTTATTTTGCTTCAGTAGATTTTTGTTTGTCTTAATAATACTTGAAAATGAGTCTTCTATCCCTATCCTGAAATTGTTATTTCTGTTGTTTTCAGAATGAAGTTAATCATCCTAACAAATTTAAACATTGAACAGAGATGTTACTGTGATTCAGCTGTCTATCATTTTCCACTCCAGCCGCAAATTTAGTTTTCTTGACTCAGTAGCTGGCACAAACTTTGTCAGAGTGCGGTACCAAAATGGGGCAATATAAAATCGGGGTAAAATGTTTGGCCTGCAATATTCTCTGAATGTTCTTGCAACATCTCTAATTAACAGTCGTCGTTTTAGTAGATGGTTAAATAAAATATTATGTTAGACTTTCATACTTCATTGTAAAAAATAGTTAACTATAGGTTTAGAGTTAAAAGAAATAATCATATACATGTTTAAAATAGTTTGATTTTTAAAGTAAAAATTTAGGAAGTTACGATTAAATGTAACCATTAAAAGAAATAAAAATGTTTGAAGGAGTTTGAACATTCAGTGAAAATATGTGTCATTGATTACAACAGTCTCATTTCTGGAAAGCTCATGCAATCAAGAGTGATTAATTTTTCCTGGAAAACATTCTTCTCTTGGAAACTTATTTTGCACATGGAATCAGTGTATGCCTATCTGCCTAAAAATATCACTGTCCTACTGATCAACCACAAAGTACCCAAGAATGTGCTCATTCATGTCTTAGGTAAATGCATATTGCCCACTGCTTTGTAGAATTTAGCTTTGAGAGTTTAATGATACGTAAAACTTTTACCCAAAGTCCAGATTCCAACAATTCCTGGAATTCAAAAATCTAGTTCAGTTTTCCATGTAATATTCTCACATTACCATTCATTAATACAATTTAATTTCAGTAGGTTGCTTTATGCCATCAGTTTGCTGCTAACAATGTAGTTAGCTGATGCATCCTACAAGTATAGTATGCTACAATTCTAATAATGGTGAAATGTCACATGAAAAAGAAAAAAAGTTAAGATTAAAATTAAGATAGTGTTTTGAAACTTCTGTTTCTAAAAGGGAAAGCAAAAAAAATCCACTTTTGTTGTGTCGTTTCCCTTTCTCTAACAAAGATGTCAGTTCTTAAATGTGTTTTCATCATTAAGAGGCAAAACCAATGGGTCAGAATTATCTTTTTATTCCTATGTCAAATTATATTTCCCTTTTGCAAAAGATCTTTTGAACTTTTTCTGTACAGCCAGGTCTTCTAACACAAGAATTTACTAAATTTGGAAGACTTTTCTTGGGTTTATAAATGGAAAAAGAGGGAAAAAAGAGGTGTTTGTTGTATATAAGGCATTTTGACAGTTTTTAGAAAAGAGACCTTCTTTAAAAAAAAAGAGAAAACTAAAATGTAATACTTACCTAAACTCAGCCTTCTACTGCAAAAATCATAAACTAGCTATTAATTTGTATGCCTTGCTGTTTGTAGATGATTGTCCAGCTGAAAAAGGAGATCCAGGATTTGAAGGATGAGTTGGTTCTGGTGACTGGCAAGCAAAGAACATCAGAGCTTTCCCAAGAAGAGCTGCTTCAGTAATGTTTTACATTATTTTCATTTTCTTCTTTTATTATTATCCTTTTCATCAGTTTCTTTATTGGCATAAATATTTAAATTCATCTCAGAGTTTTAAACTTCCTTGAGTGAATAATAAGTGGAGTTAGGTGCCAGTTTAGAATGGCAGATTTCCATGAAAAGCTCTATAAGGCTGCTGGCTGTGTTTTTGCAGCCTCAGCATTGAGGAAGTGAAGTGAAGTAAACGCAAAGGATGGGAATGCCTGTCAAACGCCAGGCAAAAAGAAGTGTTGTATAATAGGGCAGAATGAAAAACAGTCTCTCTCAAAGCTGGATATGCAATCCGAGTAGAGTTCAAAAAATATTCTTGTCCTGAGAAGTATCCTGCTGCAGTGTTAGTTTGACATAAACCAAAAGAAATCTCACATTTCTGTTTCACAGTTAATCAATGTCTTAAAAGCCAAATATATATATATATATTTTTTTTTAAACTGTACATGCTGTTGAAATACAGTATTAATTCATGTAAATATTGTAATATTCTGCAGCTTTTGGTAACAGATCAGTACAGCATATAAGAACTTTCTACATGTGATGTATTTACTTAGTTCTAAATGTTCACAATAACTGAATTCAATTTCCAGACTTGAAAAATTGATTCTGTAATATGGACCTATTCAGTTGCTGCACCGCGTTGCCATAAGGAAAGCAGTAACTGCCTAATTTTGTTTGATTAGTACCTTAACAGTAACTAAACTGAAGCTGAGGGAATATTTAGTCTTTAATTTCTGAAGAGACTGGTCCAGAAGACAAATACCAGTGCTAACAATTTCCCCTGACATACAGGAGAGTCTGGAGACGTGAGGACAAGCTGCTACCTTGAACCTTGAATTTCTCATGTAGATTTTTGTCATTATTAATCATTTACATCAGCAGTTATCGGTATATTCTCCTAAGCAGAAATGTTCCTGCAGCTCCTACTGAGTTAATATATATTTATCATGTGCCCAAACACATGAGAGTCAAATGCACAAATAACATTGCAGAGTTGCGCGAGATGTGAGCAAGACTAACCATAGAAAGAAAAGTATCTTTCTTTTTCATTATATGCAGAATTAAATGTCCTTATCGATTGGTTTCTTTTTATCCTGGCAGAAGGGTATAAAGAAACCCTTCTTTTTACTCTTCAGAAGATGACTGCCTTTCAGTGATTTTATTCACACATACTGAAATAACCTATACATTGGTTTAAATAAATGCTTTCATAACATTATTGTAAAAATTTGTCATGTGAATTTTCCACTATGGTCTTATTTGCTGCTTATTTTGTACAGAGAAACTGGGGTTTTGGAAATAGTTTGGATTTTCTAAGACCACAGTCACAAATCTTATTTCCTAAGATTTTTACCTTTTTGCTGTGGAAATGACAGTTTTATAAATAGGAATGGGTTATAAATAGTAACGGATTAATGGTTGATTAAATTTTTCCTTATGATTATGCGTAAGAAAACTAGTAATGTGCCATCTGCATACAATTGCACTATAGCATACATATGGGAGGCCTGGTTTCAGAAATGTGACTAAAAAGTGTATAAGTTGTATGTTTTTCCTTTTTATCTATGTAGCACAATATATCATGCATTACACTACCAGTTATTTCTGAGATCATAATGAGGAATTTTGCATCTCATTACTCCAGTAAGAAGCAGGGTGGAGACTTTAATGAGTTTCTACCTGCATTAAGTCACATAATGAGAAATAACTTTCAAGGACCTCAGCTACATTAGGTCAATGCAAATTTTTAAGGTTTTTTTTAAGGTTTTAAGGTTTTTTTTTTAAGGTTATAATTTATTTATATTTGTTCAGGCTCATGTAGCACATGTATTCATTGCTTAGGAAATAAGTTCTTTCTTGGATCAAATACTGTGGAATTAAAACACAGAACAGCACTTAAGTACTGCTGACTGGGATATAATAATTTTCCTGAGGATAAATACTAAATAAGAAGGGCCTCAAACAATTAACCTCATCAGTAATATAATGGCGTTTTTCAGGGATCATTTTCTAAATATGATTTAAAGTGAAAGAAAAAAAAAAGAATTGGTTATACAGAGTTTTTTCAAACAGAGGGACAAAGAGAGGGCTAGAGAATAACTGTCACATACATGAGTCAGATTGGCTTGTTAGTACTTTGGGCTGCAGTTGAATGGAATGGTGAAAGTGAAGTCAATCTTTTCTAGAGCAATTCAAGGGAGGGAAAATATCAATGTCAGGGTTTATGAGTTTTGCATTTGTCTGTGTTCATGCAAACAGAGCACTTGCAGATAAACAACTCATGTGGCTCAAACACCCAAATGAAAATATAATGAAATGATAGGATAAAAAGCCACTACTTCAATGAAAGTATCTTTTTGTGGTTTTGAACATTTATATATTTTGAGCTTGCTTTCATATGGCAATAACATTTGTGACCATGCTGATTTACATGTCTGAGCTTGAGGTCTGTAAATGTTCTGAGCCTTTATGACAATCAGCAGATAGCATCTAAGTGTTCTGTCTCCAGTTAGAGTCTATCAACACATAACAGCCAAACTTCATGACAGTTCTGTTTATTAGGACTGGCCATCTGAGTTTGGAGCTACTCATTATCTGGAGAGTATATACACAGTAAAGAATAAATATACAAGTGAGTAGTCCAAACAGAAATATGGACCTGGATGATGGCTGATAAAATCATGATTGACTATTACTGGAAAACGTCTATGTTGGGATTCGCATCTGGTTTTGGATCTATAATGAGAACTAAATAATATTGTTTATCAGGAGCCATACAGATCAGTTTGTTATGATAGGCAGAAGGAGAAAAGAAGCATGATATAGGTGATAATGCAACATACTGTGTTGTGCTTTATTTCAAGTGGCCACCCAAGAACGATTCTTAAGGGACTAGTATTGTAGGGGATTCTTTTATTATTACTGTTTTTATTATTGATGATTTCTTTTAAATGTCAAAGAGGAAAGTCTGATTGAGGTCATTATGGATTTCAAATCCTACATAGACATTTTTGCTTAGCTAGGATATCTTCTGTTTAAACTTAAATAAACTGTATCTCATCATGTGTGTATAAATATGTATATATATGTATATCTGTATAAATAATTCAAGTTTATATGGTTCTTTTCCAAATTCTTAGACTTTGACTGAAGTCTAACTGTGGTTAATTTTATTGCAAATAATTGACTAGTAAAGAGAAATGTTACAAAGGATAGTCTTATTAAAAATGGATGTGTTTTAATTCTTCTTTTTCTGATTCATCATACATATTTTAATAGAGGTCACACCAAAATTAATCTGCTGAAAGTATTCTGATCCTTCTGATCCTGGGTTGTTTTTATTTTTAATTCTTTGATATTGAGCACAGATAGTCAAAGGTACAAAACATGTCAGTGAAAAACTCCATGCACTGAGTACATACTTATTTTTTTGTCCCACACAACACTTTATCTCAGGCACTTTTCAGTAGAAGATAGATGCCAAAATGAAACCGAGTCCAGTTGTGTAGATCCAGTATTTTTTTAGTCTAACACAATGCTTATGGTATTGCATAGATTTTTTTGCTCTCTACATATGTTGCAGGAATTAAATGTTAGTGATTGCCCAGGAAATCAGTGTTAACAATATGTGAAAATTATATTTTGTATGTTTCTTGACTTACTAAATCAAGAAATGCTGAACATTTCTTGCAACAATGAGTTTCATTCCAATTTTTTTACATTCAGAGCATTCCAAATTAAATTGGTGGGCTACTCAATGCAGTTGGAATTGCTAAATATTTGCAGGTAGCATATGAATAAGCTGATTTTCATTCTTGTTTTTTCCTCAGATAAATCAAATAAGTGTCTTCAGGGATTTATTTTAATCTTTTTTTCATTTAATGGATGGAAAAAATCTGTCAAATAGGCTTTCCTCATAATCACTACAATGTCACATTACCATTCACTAAATTTAAAACAAAATGGAAAACACATGCTCTTGACTTTTCTTGGGAATGGTAAATTATAATATGATGCAGCTTATCAGTTGTGTGACTAAAGCTACAGCTCTCTGGAATTCAGAATTCTGTGTTAAATGCTGAGCATTTGCATTACTGCGTCATATTTTTGATTTTATTATTTTGTTCTCATAAATGTTAAACATAAATAAATTCTTCTGCTCTCATTTTGTTTATCTAAAAAGCAAAGCTTAAAAAATTCAGCTAGACTACATAAGTGGTTCAGAATGTAGTTCATAAAATGCTTCCAGAATCTGAATTGCTTGCTTTGGATCTTACCTTCTACTTCCTCAGCAGTAGAGGGCTGATCTAAATATTTCTTTGAGCTGAAGAATTAGTTTCATATTTAAGGGGAAAAAAATTAGAAAAGGAGTTCTTTGAACTATTTTTAAAAAGTAGAAAATAACATCATACATCCCAAATACAAGGAAATTGTACTCTTTCAGGCTTCTGCATTATGCTTTATAATTCAATTAAATTACTTTCAAATGATTTTTTTTTTTGTGAATTGTACACCAAAAGTAGAAGGCAAAGTCCTTTTTGCTTGAATCATTTGGGATTTTTTTTTAATAATATAAATGAGCTCACTAGCAATTTACAGCGTGTGCGCAGAAAGTCAGGATTTCAAATCAAGGTCCTATGTTCCAGAGCACCCACGCTTCCAGAGCTTTTGCCAGTTGGAAATCTCTAAGAACAGGACCAGAAGTACTGGCTTAGCACTTTAATTTATTAATAACTTTACCTTATTTCTTTCAGATACATATGTTATTACAGACGCTTCTATTTTTTACTTCAACAGTCGTATATTGTTCATCTTGCTCAGGTCCTGGAGATCTCATTACTCCTTCATTTTTTCTGTTTCAGCATTGTGACATCTGTATGCTATCATAGTATTAACAATATTGCACTGTTGTAAAATATAGAGCTTTAACAGTTACTCAGTTAAGCTGTTGAACGAATGGCTTCCTTTACAAAGCAGAGCAAATGTTCATATTTGCTGATGTCAATGTTCAATTTCATTTGCAAGGTGGAAGAAATAAAGGCATATCACCTTCCCTTTTGTCAACACAGCTTTGCAGACCATAGATCTGTGTAGAAGTTAGCAGATTGACCAACATGAGCTGTGTAGGCAATGTTCAAGAGGAAACAAGCTACCTTAGCTATAAAGTGGTCTTAAAATGTCTCACATTAACTGCTTGCTTAGATGCCTCATTTAGAATGCCATTAAATCAATGTATTTTTTGCAGAGGACGTTTTTTCTCTTACGGGTTATGAAATCAGTAGCAACAGTACAGAAAGTTCAGATTCCTAATGCATGTACCTAAGCTACATGCTTAAAATGTAAATAATTTTCTGTGGTCCTTTGTTGTTTGTGGTCCTGGCTTTTTGTTCCAAGCCCCCTGAAAGTAGGGGGAAAAATCTTATTTAAACTGATAACTTTTACATTTAAACTATTCAGAGATAATAAACTAAAGTTCTTTTCAAAGGATAGCAACTTTGTTTCAGCATGGGGGTGGGAGGGAGGTAGACAATGTACTATATCCTGTCTTTTAGTGTTCAAAATTATACCAGTCACCTAATGTTATATGGTTTCAACAATAATAGTGAAATAAACTCATATTAGTGAGGTGTATGGAGAAAACATAACATAGCTTGAGCTAATTATTTATATGTTTGAAAAAAGTCTTAGAGCCAATCTTCATATGTGTATGACCAGAAGTGATCACAGAAGCATTTTGAAACTCGCTGAAGATCATTGAATATTTGGTCAGCTGAGTTCTTCTGAAAGTACCACTAAATATCTGGTTGAATCTTTTGGCACTTCAAATACTTTTCTTTTTCTTTTGAGCTTATACATCTAATTAATGACCTCAAAGTGATACTTTACAGATTTTTTTAAACTACTTCTGTCTTCCATACTGTAGGATTATCTTGAATTGCTGTTATGCTTGTCCTATGTAATTTCGTTTTATTTCAAGTTCTTCCTACTTTGCAGATATTTTGATTTTTCAAATTTTGATAAACTAAAGGTTGGCTTTGTCTTGCTACTTTTAGATATACTCCAGTGATTAAAACATAACTACTGTTATGGCCACAAGTATTAGCTGGCAGTAAGTAGCATTCCTTTCTGTATGTGCTTTTGGGTTGTTTTTACAAAGTGCAGTTGAAGAAGGAAATCAGCTACTCAGCAAGCTACTTGACATGTTTCTTCTCTGCAAAAAAAAAAAAAAAAAGCGTGTGTAGAATTCCAGGCAGTAGGCACCTTTTTGCCTTGTAAGCCAGTCTAGAGCTTTTTATTGTCCAGTCCAAATCACTCCTTTTCTTACTGATAAAGAGATTTAGAGCTGTGTGCATTTCATCATTGAAATGAATGATTTTCAACTGTATAGAAACTCATCTTACATCTGTTTGCCACATGGTAGCCATCTAGTTCAGAAGAATCTCCTGTAATATGTCGTTGTTAGAGCACTGTATAGATATTTTTAAAAGCTGTAAAAATCTCCCGGACTGTGGAAACATAAGACACTCAAAGACTTACTGCTCTTACTACACTGCTCTGAGACACCAAATCAATGCAGCCTGTACCAGGGCTATGATAATAAAACTAGTCTATGAAATATCTACTGAAGTGATTGTACAAAGGCTTATGTAACTGCTTCTGCTATTTAGTTGCCTTAATTATTGTTATTTCACCCGACAGTTAGCACACTTTTGTTAAATGAGAGGTTAAGCAGTTATTTCTGGATACAGAATACAGCATTATCCTCTATAAATATCAGCTATGCTGTCATGTGCACTACCTGTCAGTAATGTATAACAGTTCTCAGGGCAAGCTGGATGTATTTTCTGTACTTTTACCTTCTGTCATTTCATTCACAAAAATGCCTGGAAATACCTTTCCTTTTTTCTCTTATCTTCCATCACATTATTTGTAAAATCCACTACTTTGAATCTCCACAGTCTTCCCATACTGATGCACACTTGAAGCTAACTTAGCTTCAAGTTAGCTGTTCTTAAATGTAGTAGTCATTCTTGTTTCACTATCATTCATTTTTTAGATTAATTGATTCATAAAATTTGTAGAGATGTGGAATTCCTATTTAGACAATATAGACATCATTATTCAACCTAATGATAATTTTTGGAATGAGTATTTTTTAAATTATTACCAATTATGTTACCAGTTAATGGGTAACCTATTGCAAAGTCAAGTTAAACAAACTTGTTTAATTAAAATGACCTCTCTGATTACCACAAGTTCTTCATTGGCTGCCTTGTTAGCAGCCTATTTTTCATAAACTTGGATTTTTCCTTGTGACAGAGTTCACAACTGACACACAAAATTAATTGTTATTTAAGTGAACTTAATTTTGATACATAACATACAATGTCAGTGATCAGGGGTTAAAAGGCAAGTTCTCTCAGAAATGAATCATGGCACATAAAGCAAGGTCAAAACAAGTCCTTCCAAATCTGTGTTTTGAGACTGTGCATCCTGCAAGCTATTGAGAGCTCCAAACTTTAAAAACATACTCAGTTGGCTGGGAGTGCTTTTCTGATGTATTTCAGCTGTGTAATTTGTATCCTGGTTCATCCAAACAAATGACTGATGCAGAAGCAGATTTTTTAAAAATATATAGGTGCCTGTTATTTAATGAATGGGTAAAAGTGAAATAGCACAGTGCTCAGCTAATCATTCTGCATTTGAGCGATCAGAAAAATTGCATGGAATCTGAAGTAATGCGGGTAGAAAGGTTTTGTGATTTATGTGTGGTCTAAACAGTAAGCAGTCTTCATTAAAGAAGAATTTCTGAAGGGTGGAAAGTAACAGAAGAGAAATAAAGTTGATAATATAAAAGCTATCTCTAAGCTGCAGTATGGTGTATGTTTACATTACTTGCAAAAGAAAAGATATAAAGGGGGAAAGGCTAGACCAAGAACTTGGGCCTGATTTACAGTCACTAAGGAAAGAGCGCTGTTAGTTTAACACGTTTCCATCCCAACTGTTTATGACTGTTCTACTGCGAGTTTTCTTCCAAGCATCAACATAAGGACTTGTGCTTGATACAGCTTGTGGTTTCACGTTCTGGTATCATGATTCAACCCTGTCTGGATCAGCACTGTAATACCTTTCTTTTTGTACTTTGTTAATATGTAAAAGGTCACTATCAAAGTTAGTTTTAAATTAATCTCGGAAATCACTTGTTACTGGTCCCTTGACATTGACTTAAAAACTTTTGTGTGTGTGTAATCTTTTGTTCATTTTTGGAGTTTTGTTGTTTATTTTTTTTCCCTGATGAGCACTGGGAAAGAAAGCCCCGTTTTTTGTTTACTGCTGGTTTTCGCAGAAAATGAGTCTCTGTTTAATACTTCCATATTCTTCATCCTTTGGGGAAATTCTGTTGGGAAAACTGTTTTTTTCAATACAGCAGGGTTCTGGCAATAGCCTTCACCACACCCTTGCTCTTATTAGTGTAAGTTTGGCCTGCTGTTCTCAGGGCAGAACCTTGCAGTAGTAGAATAACAGAAATCTATTAAAAATTACCTATGGATGCTTCATTTACTTTAATAATATTAAATAATTTTTAATGCTCTGTAATTTACCTTACAACATACAAGACAAAAGAGTAAAAAGGAAATAACTTTGTCTGTCCATGTGTTATAAGAGACATCTTCATATGATACTTATTTTCCTGTCCTGTGAAATTAGCTGTGATGATCCACGTTCCAGATTTGATTAACATAAATTCTGCATGAAAACATTATTAAGAGCCTTAGTAAGCTAAAATTAATGAAGAATGCAGCATCTGGCTTGCTAATATTATTAACTACAACAAATGAAAGACTATTAGTTTTATATTTGTTTATACACAAAAATAGAGTTTTTAGGGTTTCTAAAATGCATTTTTAGGTTTGGGGATTTTTTAATACTAGTTTAATACTTTCAGTGCAAATATCTTGTGGCTAGGTACTTTTATTTTGGAATAATGCAACCTTTTCTGCACTAACTTACCAGCATAACAAAATTCCCTCAAATTTAAATAAATTGAATTGACCATCTTATGTTAGAAGAGTACCAAATTCTGAAATCCGTAAATATGCTGCCTATTTCCACTGAAGCAGTTAAGTGTGACAAGTAAGCAATTCAGTAATTTTTAAGTCAGTTCTTGTACCTAGCTCCATAATTAGATCTCCATCGAATTTCAGTAATTAAACAGCTTCCATCATAGTTTTTTCCTATTAAGCTGACTTTAAAAGCAGAGCAGTGTGAATTCTTAGAGCTAAGTATTTTTTTATAAGGGTCTCTCCAGTGTGAAATAAAATTCCTGGTGTTGATCTTCAGATGATAAGACAGAGCATCTTTTTATCTGGTTTTCTGCTCCAGTGAGTGACAGGTATTTGTAATGAGGTTTTTGGTGTCATTTCATGTCTTTGGCTTGATTATCTTGAATTTTAATTTTAGTTGGGGGATTTTTTCTATTCTAGAATAGTTTTATTCTTTTTGCTACCAATCGATACCTTGCAAAGCTCATTTTTTGTAAGTTATAACAGAGAAATAGAATGAAAGAACTGTCATTTATTTCTTCTGCAGTCCATCTCCATCTCTCATATAACAGGGAAGTCCAGGACTGCTGTACTGCTAGTCTTCAAAAATATAGTCAAGAAAGGAAAACATAATACCATACTGTAAGTGGCAGTGAATATATTGAATATATTCACATATATTCAATATTATGGAAAGTGGTTTTGGTATGTTCGTTAGTTGATTTTTTTTTCTTCTTGATTCTAGCTGGTTTTCATTATATGCCTGAACCAAAGCATTTGGACTTTTTTTTCCTTCCCGCTAGTTTATGAGTTACATTGGCCCTCTCAATTATGTTGTAGAACCTATGTATATGATTTTTCTAAATTATTTTCCCATTGAATTTGGCAGTTTGTGTAATGGGGAAATTAAGGTTCTGCTTGGGTTGTTTTTGGGAGAAAAAAGCTCAGTCATATATTTTGAGATTTTTCATACATGGTATATATTCTATGTCCAGTATGCTCTTTCCTTTAGCAAGTTCATTATCAAAATGCCCTTCTTTGGGCAGCTTTATTTCCTAATTTCTGTTTTGAGAGGACGTGAAAATGTTGACCATTATCCTCGGCATAATAGCATAAGTAAATAAAAGGATTAATTGTTCAGGTCTTTTTGAAAGAAACTCTAGTTCACAGCTCTTAGAGCAAATACGACGTACTGACTGACTAGGTGTATGGTCTCAGGGCTGAGCCACAATAGATGACTAAAAATGCTTTATTTCCTATGTCTTTTTGTTATTCTACTCTGACTGAGTTGAAAAAAATGTTGAAAAGTCTTTTGGAAAAAGAACATTTTTATTTCACCTCATGATTTCGTATTAACTTTGTTCTGCCACATACTCATGCCTCTGAGTAGGCCAGTAAAGAAAGATTTGCTAGAAAGTTCTCTGGACTTCTTGTTACCTATGAGTTTCTTGCTACTCTTGGACAGGTAGACCCTTCTTTGTTCAGTTTTGGGGTGTTTAATCAGTTTTTCTGGTTCAATTCTTGCTGACCTATTTTGTAGCAGAAGTCTTTGGTTTCAGAAAAACAGTTTAATGTGCATTCTCCTTGAAGAAAACTAAGGATCAAGCACAGGTGACTATCTCAGAATATGCTATTATTGCTAAGGAGAATGGTATTATCCATCTCTTAAAAGTAACAGAATTAAATACATGAGCTATTTTGCCTCTCCTTTGTTTCCAAAAAGGTTTTTCTCACTGTGTCTCTGTTGGAGGATGACTACAGCTTGTGCATGGTTTAGAATAGAAAGAATGTGTTGGACTTGCAACTGTAGGTGCTCTATATGAATTTCGTAAATCTTTTACAGCCCTATTTTATATAATTCTGTGCTCTAGCTTTTGTGTATTCCATCAATTTAATTTTATGGAGTATTTAGAGATAAATAGTAAACTGATTTAGTCAGGAATATGAGAAGTAAAAGGATATTCATCTTGTAAATTCTATTGTCATTTGTTTCTGTGCCACCTAGCAAACAGATATACCATAAAAAGTAAATGTATAGTCAGTATTCTTTTTTTATGCTTATTCTCATCTGTTTTTTTTCCCTTGCCCTGTGATTCTTTATTGTCTTCTTGATTAATCTTGTGAATGTTTCTGGAAATGAAATAGCATTGTATTTTTTAATTTGTGAACTGAAGTTCTAAATTGTATAAAATTATACGCTGTTTCGACAGTCTTTGAGCTGCTAAATCACTTAAATGAAAGATGGTTCAGTTTACTAGGATCTACTCATTGAGAAGAGAATCTTCAAGGTGCCTCTGTATCGTATTATTTATTTTGTACCTTTGTTCAGTGCTTCAATTTTCTGGAAGAACTCTCAGAATATCCAGCGTGTTGCCAGACTCTGTGTTTATTTGATAAAGAGTTCTGGTGTTTTTTACATGGAAACCTAAAAGAGTGAAGGAGGCAGTGATTTCTTTGGCTAGTATTCAGGGAGACTGGCATGGCTGGTTTTCTTTTATTTATTTATTTTTATTTTTGCTTTATCCATGTTGTTTAGACTTGGATGGTCTGTTCCTTTCCTTGGTCTCATTCTTAACAATGAAATATTGAAAATTTACCTAAAAATACACTGACAATCTAGGGTTTCCTACAACTGGGAAAGAGGCTGAATTGGTTTATAACTTCAGATTTACACTGTGATATTTCAGACTTGACTCAGTCTTTTGGTGCTCAGATCTCTTAGGCTTCTATGTACTACTTGGAAATCAAAAAATGAATTGGACTGTTGTGTTTTTTCAAGAATTCAAAAAAATTAATATAAGAGAGAGGAAATAGTTTATAACTACAGCTTGTCAAATTTGTTACACTTAGCAAATGAGCCTTGACTCTTGACTGGAATAATAATTTTTAAAAATAGAGCATAATATTTCAGGAATTATATATTCTTTCCCTTGAAATATTTTCACATTATGGTAATTGTAATTATGCAAGTTAGTGCATTTTTTTAATTGATTCACATAGCCTAAATCTATTGTAATCTGAATATGGGTAAATCCCTGGCAACTAGATAATCTTTGAAAGGTTAAAACATCTCATTCATAATTTCTAGTTCAAGAGAAAGGCCCATTTTTATATATGACTTCATATAGTCAGTCTAGACAATCTAATTTAAAAAAAAAATTTTTTACTTGTTTCGTCTTATTGAAACCAAAAAGGTGCTTAAGATGGTGACAATTATTTTGACTTAAGATAGTGACTTACTGTGTCTGTGTAATCACAATCATATTCTCATTAATAGTATAAATGCCTCTTTTCCCAGTGCTTACACAAATGCCTGCCTCTATGAATGAAGGATTAATTCTCCTGCTCTTTGTGTTTAGTGTCTGCAGAGAGTATGAGTAACTTTGTACTATTGGCTTCTGTTCTGTTGTACTCTTAATGCTGTAAAAAAATCCCATATCTGAACCCGGTTGATGGAATTTGAATTTGCAGTTGTAGTTTCCCAGAAATATACCTTAGCAAGTGGGTTAAAAGTCTAGTTTGGACTTAGAAATCCTCTTCACTTTGTCTTGAGAATGAACTGCAATGCATCCTGAAATATGAGACCTGGAAAGATAGTGACAGCATGTAAGAGGAAGTCTGGCTCTATCTGTATAGATGTGACATCCAGCCTAGAATGTGGTATATTATACCTGTATAGGTTTCCAGTCTGATAATTTTAATTTGATTTTTAAAAATAAAGAGGGTGCTTCTCTCTGCCAGATTGTCTTACAAAGACCAAATCACTGAAATAATTGTTTCTCCCTAAGGAATATTTGGTCAGTTGTTTGTAAAGAATACATTGCAAGAGATTAAAATGGTAATTACATTACACTCCTCAGAGGAAGAGCAATAGATCTTTGAGAAGTGTATAAATATTTGCATTAAAAGATGGTTTGCTTTACTTGGTGATTGGAGCAGGTAATTTATGCATGAAAGCTATGCTACTGCTTACTATCATAATAGAAAAAGAAGTAGACTTTCCTCTTGCACAAATAATCATATATAATAACAAATCCAATCCCCAAAACCTCTTATAATCTAGTCTTCTGAGAGAGCAGGTTTGAAGTCTTTTCAATTATGAGATAGCAGAAGAGGAAAAGGTTACAAAATAAATGAGAAAAAGAAAAGATTACTTCTTAGATGCTTTTAGTACTAGAACTATTCCTTAGCAAGTGCTGGTATGTTCAGATATGCAGTTGTAGAATCTTCAGGATCAAATCCAGGTTTCATTAATCAGAACAAAAGTACATTTCAAATGCATAGACCTTGAAGAAAAATAGCCTATTAATATCAGGCAGCTTGATACATTTTGTATTGTATTTGACATGCCACCTTGCAGAGTTGTCTACTTGTTTGTGAATTTTTTTTCTTCTCTTAAAAAATGTTATTTCCAGGTTGGATGAGTTAATTGAAACATTTCTCAAAGATAATGATCCTGACAGCTCTCTGGATGTTGGTGCTGACATGCGCAAGATCAAGTATTGCTTCGTTCATATGAAGGTATTTTTTTTAAAGTGAGATGAAAGTGCATCTGACACTCTGAAAGTAAATTGGAGATATTAGTTGTTGAAAAGTGTTAAAAGAAATACAATGCAGTTGAGAGGTACTGGAAAACAGCAAAACAGTTGAACTATAAAGTACTCCTATGGAGGACTTAGAGAAAATTTAAATTTAGCTGGGAAAATTCAGCGGCATTTTGTGGAAATATCAGCAAGGGTACCAGCATGCAGTAAGAGAGTACTGAAAGTTACTGGAGTTAAGACAAGTTGTTTTTATATGGATAGATGTTCCCATCTGTATTTCCAGCATTACTGAGGCTTTATTTTGAATTAACTACATTGAAAGAGGTAAAAATGTAGATTAAAAACACTATATCCCTTTATCTGTTGCACTAATTCTTCTGATGGTGTTGCAAGACCTTCTGAATCATTGAGAAAACAAGATACACTTGGTAATTGTGAAATTATAGAAGATAATACTTTTCTGTATTTTGGGATATAATGTTTCTGCTATAATAGTGTATACATTTCTGATCTTAACTTTTTGTCCTTAAATAATTAGTTTTTAATTATATTTTTAATACTGAAAGTTCTATTATACTAGAGAACACTGCAGTTATGTGTAGAAAAAATAAAATAAACTGGACCCTTGCTAGTGAAGATTAAAAAATACAATTTGTTTCAAACTTGATTCAATGGATATAATTTAACAGTCAACTGAGGCATGATTTTATGCTGGGAAGAGTATAGAAAGGTTTTACCTTTCTTACTATAGCTAGGCTCTCTCAGAATAGAACACAGAGCTGGAGGAAAAGTTAAAGCGGTGTGCTTTTTTTTGTTTCTCCTAATAGCAAATTATAAATCATTCAATGACTTCAGGTAAAAAACTGCTCTCACAAGACGTCTCTGAAGAACAAAACAGTCATGAAGAACTGGAAAAACTGAAAGGAGTTTTGCAACAAAGAGACAATGAAATCAGTATCCTTTGTGGGGCAAAAAGTATTATTTGGGCTTGAGATGATCTGACTTGCAACCATTTTTCTTAGTGTGAGAGAGGCTGAACTGCGTTAAAGGAAGTACTCAATTCCCATCTTTTCTGTGACAGAACTTCTGCTTTGCACCTGCTTCTCTCTCCGTTTTTACCGAAATCAAAATCCTGGATCCAAGCACCGCTTAGGTTTAGAATGGTCCAGCCAATAACCAAGTATTGTGGATCAGGCCACACCTAAAAGATTCTCCTCAAGCAAATTAAACTACTTTTTAGAGGGAGAAACTCTGATACTATATAAAGACCGATCTATTACCTTACAAAGAATAGAATTTCCTGTATGTGTTATTTTTAGCGAAATGAGGTCTTGCTTTGGGGACTACTGGGCAATTTGCCCTTAGAACAAATATAAAACTTGTACTTTTAACATTTAAATTTAAAGCTTTTTGCACATAAGAGTGCTAAACTGCTCAGATGTGCTTTGTCTGTTTCACTGCCTCACAGGAAACATGAGTAGCTGCACTGCAGCGCCATGGGTGGGAGGTATTTTTAGCAAGTTCAGAGACCTGTGGGCAAACCACAGCCATTTTGACCCCAGTTTTGTGGCTACTCAGTGGGGAAAGTTTGTAATAAAGAAGAGAAATTAAAATATGGGGTTGTTGAATGTAAAGGTAACAGGGTTTTTTTCACAGTTATTAGTAAAGAGCAAACTCAATTGCATTCTTTGTGCTCAACAATTCCAGCTCAATTTTATATGTCAAATGAGAATGGCATTTTTCACTGGAGTGTAGCATGTTCCCTGTCTGAACTGAGGTGGCAGGAAAGCTTCCTTATTTCTGCTCTGTCACAGATGATAAGACTTTGTTTTTCCAAGGTGCAGTCTCAGATAAATTTAGCTAAAACACTGACTCGTTCCTTTCAAAAAATTCTTCAGTTTTTTAAATGTAAATTTTAATATCTGGATTACCAGAAACATTTCCTCCTGAAATAAATTATTTCATTAGTATGAGATAAAAAGCAAGAGATCTCTATCAAATACACTTGTGCTCAACAGATTTATACAGCTTTGCTCATAGAAGTAAAAGGAGGAGACTCTTGTAAATCCATGTAAGAGTTAAATAGAAAGAATATAGGAAGACTTTGAAGACAAGACGATTTAGGGAGTCTGCGGTGGCTAAGTGACAGTACATCATCACTAGAACATTAATAACATCTGTAATGTGATGAAGTGGTGGGAAATATGGAAGCTGTTGAATAAACTATGAGTTCCTTCTTGCCTACAGTAGCTAGAAGCTATCATAAAAACTGAACTGGAAAGGGTTTTATTGTTATTACCTAGTCCAGTTAATAATATTCTCCAAAGACTACTTAGATTTTCTGCGGTTCATTAAGAAGATTAATTAGGATTAAAAAAAATAGCATATAAAAATCATATCACAGGGACTTCAGTGTTCCTAATTGAATGCATGCAGGATTTCCATTATACGTCCTCTATAAGCTGTTAGGCAAAATGTATTTAAATCTAATATACTTCCAGTAAATTCACAGTGTTATTGCAAGAAATTTCCAGATTTTTCTGAATTTTAGTAAACCTTTTATGAAAAGTTTACAGATGGGATACACTTGCAAGGTTACCTGTAAATTAAGATGTATTATTCTTTTGTTTGCAAGTCTTTTTTTATTACAGAATTTAAAAAACAAAAAGGGACTACCACAATGGCAATAAGATCCTGGTTTTTTCTGTAAATGCTTTTATCAGGAGTTGATTGAATGGGATCAGCAATTGTGGTCAATGTGTGACTTTGTTACTGTTTTAGTAAGAATTAATCTGCTGTTTGGAAAAGCAGGTGGATGAAAATAATTGCAAAGAATATGTCCAACTTTAACTTCACATTCACACGTATGCTTCCACAATGTGAATTGTTTCACTTTGAAAAAAAAAATGCTTATGGGCAAAAAATGATAATTGTTGCTTTAAAAAATAATTAATTATTTCCTTAATACATCTTGCAGATATTCTGGTAACTATGCTAAAAAAAGAAAAGAAGAAAGCACGAGATGCTCTTTCCCAGATTAGTGCCACCTCTACTGGTTCTACAGTCTTGAAGCAGACTCCTTCTATGAGCTTGGAAGAAAGTCAGAGTCCATCTAGATGTTTTAGTCTGAAGGAGGAAAAGGTTTTCAGCTCTTCTGTTCCCAGACTACCTTTTCTTTCCAGAGCAACAGGTTAGTGTGATTAAGTGAACGGTTATTGGATTATTCCAATATGATTTACAGTATATCCTTTAAATGTGGACCAAAACAAGGAAGCTTTATTTTCAGTACCAGTCATATTGTGTTAATTCTATTTCTACAAATGTAGGGTTTTAAATTTAAAGATCTCTAAGGTGCTGATGGCTTTTAGAACCTATGTAAATACTCTGTAGAACATCCCTATGAAACCATAGTATAAATTTAGTTGAAGGTCCTTGATTCTTTCAGTAAATTCACAGAAAAAAATGGGGGTTTGAGCATAACTCATTAAAAAATATAAGGAAGTAATATTTTCCCCTGGAAGATCCATTTCAATTTATCCTGATACTACAGGATTCAAGTTCATGTTTAAATCATTGTAGAATAAACTCAAACAACTGAAATATTATTGACCAGTTGGCATGGATTGCATAAGTAGGGCAGTTTTTATAGTGGTTATTTGGAAAGGGTTAAGTGTTGACCATTGCCATTTTCTTTCCTTATATCATTTGAGCTGGTTATTTATGAAAAATAGGCAACAATATTCTTGCAAGTTGTTAGTTTCAAAATCCACATTAAAAATTCCAATAACTGTAGATATAGTTTTCTTGCATGGTTTCATGTTTTCTTCATTTACTAGTTGAATTGTTCAAATAAAAAGATTTTTGGTGTCAGCGGGTTCTATACGTGTTTATGCTTTTGTTAGTAAGAATATGCCTCATCCTAGATTATCACGTATGACTATTGCATATTCACGATTTATATTTCTATATACTTTTGAAGCATTTTGGGGAGCAGCTAGCTGAAAGAAAAAAAGAGTTTTCAATGTGAAACTCAGGGTAGCTGGCAAGTAGAAACTTAGATTTTACTAGAGTACTTGTGGGAATGGAGTTCTTAAACTATTTAAGGTTGCCAATTATCCTCTAAAATTGTATTGTAATTGATCTAGTCAGTTGTCACACTTGTTATTTTGTTTCAGTTGCTCAGCTACTGAGGAATTCCCTTTGCATTCTACTTTTCCTATTTACCATGCTTCGTCTCATTTTATAGGAAGAATTTATTGGATTTGGTGTCACAATAGTATAATCATGTTCTTGTAACACAAAGCTTCTCATTACCTCAGAAATATACTAGCAAATAATAGCTATATTTTTATCAACAAATAGCTAATATAATTACATCCTTTATACAGTGCCAGTTATTCTTCAGTCTTTAAAAAATACCTTCATAAACATTAGCAAAATCTTAGTATTGATCAATACATTCCTTTTTTGCAAATATTTGTGTGGTTTTGTTCATATGAGTTTTCTTTGAATGTAAAGTAGGAACCAGCAAATTGTCAGCTCAAATTGACTGGACTGTAGAACTGGATTATTGCCTGCACTCTGCGCTGGCAAGGCCAGGTTGGATGGGGCCCTGAGCAGCCTGGTCTAGTGAAAGATGTCCCTGCTCTTGGCTGGGGGGGGTTGGAACTCAATCGTCTTCAAGGTCCCTTCCAACCCAAACTATTTTGTGGTCCTTTGCTAAGTTTGGATGAGGCATCATTCTCACTTGAGCACAGAGCCTCGTTTTTCATCTACTGAAAGCCTGAAAATTATGTTCATCATTATAAAATTATCTACTCATTTCAAAGTCCATCTGAACGGTATATATATATGCCATTTTGTCTATAGGCTTTAAGAATTCACTAAAGATTGTAAAAGGGCTTGGGCCTGAGCCAGGGTCAAACTCCCAGGTAGAAGCTTTAGTGTAATATTAAACTATTCTTCATCATTTAAACCCTTTTCGTACTTTGCATCATTTATGAAAATTTCAATTTACAGCATGAAGCATATATGGTATGTTAACTATTTGAACAATCTATCTTTCTTTAATTCTGTACTCTCAAACTTGCCATCAGCCTGATTTAATGAAATAAAACGTTGTGTTTCTAGTGTCTCTAATGTGTTTTCCATTTTCCTATCTCATTTCCTTATCCTGAAAATTAAATTAGGAAATCAAAAGAAAGCATGGAAAAAAAATACTTAGTTTAACAAAATAGTTGTTGGAATGTTTATCTAATAATTAGTTTTTTTAAAAAAAAGTATTTAGAACTATTCATTTATTTTGCAGTTGATTTATTGTGTAGCTTTAATGTTTGCTTGCCCAGAAACAGATCTTTACCATTTGGTGGTAGAAGATAGAATAATATTCTTAACATTTTTTCCCATATGATCTGGGACCATGTCTACATTGAAAGATATGTATAATCACATTTCTTGTCTATCCTATCCAGGATAGGATATTTACTGCTTTAAGCAGGAGAAAGGCAGTCATACTATTTCACTGCTGAGTTTAATGTAATAATTCGTGATAACAGGAAATTTATCTTCATCTCATCACAGCAGTAAAACAATTCCTGGTCTAAATTTGTCCCACAACAGACTGACTTTGGAGGTAAATGAGTAGTGACTTCTACAGTGGTAAGTGTTTTACAGGTACAGCTGTAATTTATCTCTTCTTAAGTCCGTCCTGCATTGAATATGCATGCTCTTTGCAGAAGAAACTGAGTGGACATAATATATCTTCAAAGATTTGACATATGGTAATATTTACCTTCCTGTACATTCTGCCTTTTCTCCACCACGTGTATGCCTGGAGCTATAAACAGAAGCCTTTAATGGCAGTACAGACTCCGGGGTTAACAAGGCCTAATACCTAGATTTGATTTCTATGTAGGTTTTTTGGGCACCGTTATATAATATTATCAGCTGATAATACTAATTTGTAAAGAGCTTATTCCATAGAAACATAGAATGCTTTTGGGTTATGTAAGAGTCCTTAAGAATTCTAGTTTGAAACCCCCTGCCATGGACAGGAATGCCATTCGCTAGACCAGGTTGCTCAGGACCCCACCGAAGCTGACCTTGAACAGCGATGGGGCATCCACAACCTCTCTGGGCAACCTGTTGCAGTTCCTCACCACCTTCTGAGTAAAGAATTTCTTCCTACCATCTATTCTAAACACACTGTCTTTTAGTTTAAAACCATTGCCCTTTATCCTGTCACTATCTGTCCATATAAAAAGTTCCTCTTCCTCCTTTTTTTAAGGCCCTTTAGGTAATGGAAGGACACAATGAGATCTCCCTGGATCCTTCTCTTTTCCATGCTGATCAATCATACCTCTCTTTGTCTGTGTCTGCTTTAATGTTGAAAGGTACTATCTCTGAACAGGTATGTCTTTATCTGCTTGGTTGAATATCATATTTGAAATAAAGTCACTAGTAAAATACTGTTGAACATGAGGTTTGATATCACTGGAGACCTAACTAGGAACAGCTGAAATGGGACATGTGGACCACTGTTGTGGTTTTTGTTGTGTTTTTTCCAGTTTATATCGGGGTCTAGATTAGGCTGTTTTTCCTGATAGCCACAGCAGAGGAGTATGCAAATGCAGTGTCCTAGTAATGCCCAAGCTTTCCCTGCTGGTATGGGGTTACACGGCACTGAATTTTACATTAGTTAAAAATGTTACCAGTTTACATGCTGTCAGATTTCTTTTTCTTGAATCCCAGAAGTCTTCTTTTGGGAAGGAGTGGTAGGTAGGTAGGCTGCCTGGAAGCAGTGGAAGGCTGCCTGCTACTGTCATTTTGTCAAGTCACATGGCATAAGACAGTGAACTTACATTGAACAGACCGGGACTTATCTTAGTCCAAGTGTTACACCATGAAAGGGGATAACTTGCCTTTTAGTACCCATCTTCTGTCACAGAGAGCTCTAAATTCTAAATCCATGACTACCTGAGGGAGAGTGAGCAAAATAGTCTAACATAGTAACTGTTGTTATTCTTGCATCATAACGTCTTTCACAAATCTGAAACAGACACAACTGGCTATGAATTTAAATTATGTTTCAGATGAACATTCCAGAAAATGCAAAGATAGGTTATTGGCTTAATAACCTGAGCTTTACAAATGCTTCAACAATTTTGCTTTTAATATAATCATTTAGTTCATCATAAGGTATCTGCTGCAGCTTAAATTGTGTTAATAATTCATACCTTCTAGAGATATAATTATAGAACTACATATAATCTTTCTTAGGAGTTGAGTCAATAATAAATTAGTAGTTACAGGATAAATCAGAGAGTAAAAGAATGTAGCAAAATGAGAAAAAAGTCAGACTTCATCAGACAGTAGAGTGATAAATACTGTGTTTTATTTTACTTTTATTGCATTATATCACTTCTTCAAAATAAGAAGTCTTATTTTGAAATCAGCCATTTGCCTCTTAGGATAATTCTGTCAGCATAAAAGGCTTATGTTACCGTTTTTCCTCCTGCTAGATCTGTTTTTCTCCTGAAATATAAACAGTTTGGTTACTAGAAAACAATGTGACTATTGTGACATTTAAAGAATTGTTGGGGATACAGTAAATCTTAGTAAGAGGTTCAAATGGTTGTATAATTTGAGAGTGATGATTTTGCTCTCACAAAATATTTTCTTACAATTGTGTTTTGACCAGTTTGAGCCATTTCCATTTTCTTTCACTGAGAAGTTGTGAAGTTTTTTGAGAGTTTTGTGAAGAATTTACCTCCTATGTATCCCATTCATGATTTAAGGTCACTTTTTGCCTGACACTATGCAAACACTTATATAAAAAGTATTCCTGCTGAAGGGCTGACAAGCTGGCTTTGAAATGTAAGGTGAGAGATGGTTTCTATAAACAGATGATGCTTATGAATAGCATGAAAGTAGTGATGATAACACACATACTGCTCATTTCTGAAAGCTAAATATTTTTATCTTGTATTAAGACATTTTAAAATATTTCTCGTCTATTTTATATATTTATGTAATAATTTGGGAGAAATGCTTCCTTCTATTGCTGAAAACCCACAGAAAGCTCCCTAATGGAAAAGACTGACTGAAGTTTTCCATCAGAATCTCTTCTATGCTTTCAGTTCAGAAAAAAAGGCAGGTCTCAAACCTTCAGAAAAATTAGATGCTTAGCAAACCCATATGTTTCTTGGAATATTTTCTGTGTCCAGTAGTTCTTTCAGATATCTGGGGGCAGACTCTTGGCCCTGTGCTCATTACAGATCTTTTGTTAACAAACATATGTAGTCATTTTATTGCTCTTTGGCCAATAAAAGAGCTCACTGGTGCATTTAGGGCACTGTTCAGAATTATTGTTGATCTTTCTCATTAGTCAGAAAAGAAAGTATGTTCTACACTTTCTGTTAAAGGTCCAGGAAAAAGTGTATATTCCATTTGCTCTCCAGCTGAACTTCTACCAGCTCCTAGTAAGATGTAGTGCATATATCATTGCTACTGTCAAATCTTTGTAACAGCTACTTAAAACAAGATATGTTGTTTTGCTGATTTTTTAAGCATTAAATGTTTTCTATAATATAGAGAGATTATTTGCTACGATATATTTTTCATTATTGCCAAGTTTAAGGACCAAGCAGGAAGTATCAGACTTCACTGTTTGATTTAGTTATTTTTAAAATGCCTTCAAAATAAATTCGGCAAATGTTAACAGCCAGCATAAGCTTTAAATATGAAGTAAAGTTCAATAAATTTTATTGAACTTTACTTCTTATAAGCTTAACAAAGTTATTTTCTGGTATTTCAAGTTACCTGATAAAGCATGTGGTGCTAGGGCTTGATTTTATGTCATAAGCCATATGAATGGCTGTCTTTCATCAGTGAGACATATGTTTGTAGCAGGCAGTTGTGGAAATTTTTTACTTTTGTCATGTGCTTTTATACATTTTGGTATCTCTGTTTGTCTTAAAGGCCACAATTGTATTCCCTTTTTTAATCTTGTGACATGAACAAAAGGTAAAAGTTAAAATGATTTCTAAAAGAGAATTACCTTCTTTAAATGTACACCGACTGCAAGAAATACCAAGCAGACTAATTCTGTGAACTTATAGGAGACTCATCTAGCTTCTGGGGCTTGCTCTTTTATTGTTTTTTTGTTTGGTTTTTTTTTCCAAATGTATTCTTCTATATGTACTGCTTCAAAGAGCTTTATTTTTTTGGAATTCGCTGTGACTTTTGCTTGAGTGAGAACTTTGAACTGAACTCACTGAGATCAGTGAACAGCAGAAAAAGACTGTGTTAAGGAGTTTGAGACTCCAGAAACATCTCTGTAAGGAACAACAGATGACTATTCTTTGTGACAAAGACCTATAATTACATGTTATAGGATCTAAAGTGAGCTCTTGCAATTGGTATTCAGTGATAAAACCCTACGTGTTACAATTTTTGTCATCTTAAATAAGTGTTTATAAATATGAACATAGGGTTATTTTTAGGAGATGAAGCCCAGATTTTCCTCTTTGGAGCTTGGTCCTCATTTGCAACTTCAAAGGCAAATTTTATAACTCGTAAGGATTTAATAAAAGTGAGGAGCAGATCATTATAGTACTTTCACTAATTTTTCAGAAACACTGTAACTTATATATTGAAAATGTTGTTATGTAAAAGAACTTATTGCTTCCATCAACAGCTTTTGCCTTCTCCACATTTATTTGGTTTTACAAAACATTTCTGTTTTTTCTAAGATTCTCATCATGTTGTTCTTTCCACTTCTCAAGTGGGAATCTCTTCTGATGTAGAACGTATGTTTGGAAGCTTGTTAAAGATGCTTTTGGCAGTTTTTACTCCCTTCCTCTTGAGTCTTTTTAGATGGGGAAATTTTCCAGTATTTTTATGCTAGTTTACTGTTCTCTTATCCAGATTAGTCTGCTAAATGTAACCCAGTGTTCCTTGGAACTTCTCTGGTATTTAAAATCTTTTTGGCTTCCTATTTCATTAGCAGTATTTTGGCTGTCTAAAACTACTAATAGATCCTTTAAACTACCTCCTTGAAGTTGTTTTGGGGTGTTTTTTTTTGGTGGCTAAAACTCTTCAACTCTTGATATTTTAGAGGTAAAATATGCTTCTGAAAGTTTCTGCATGCTTGAAGGGTGATCAAATTCCTTTGTATATTGACTGTTGGGTTTGGCAAATACCTCTGTAAAACATCTTCCATATTGTTGTTGTTATGAGCGCCAGTCCCAAGAGTCTACAGTGCCTTTTAACAGAGCCACTACATGCACATTATGTATGCATATGGGTAATCTAAATACTAGAAAGCTCTTCTATTATCTTGAACTTCAGATATTTCTGTACAGATATTACTAATTCTGCTAAATAATACAACAGTCTAGAGTTCTGTCTTTCTTTTGTTTGTGTATTTAACCTAAAAAATGTATTTTTTTCATTCTGTTCCTAGCAGAAACAGATATTTTCTTGAGACTCTAGTCTCAGCATATTTGAATATAAAATCAGAGTAGGAATTATTGGAAATATCCCACATATCCCTACCTTTTTTCCCTGATATTTGCAGTATATTTAAGTGGTTAAGTTTCATACCAATGTTTCAGGCCAATTTCAAGCTTCTGTTCCTGCATGATTTTTCCCTTGAAGTTTTGTATGCATGTTTGCCTCAGTGACAATTGGCTCTTAAGTTTCCGATGCTTTTGTTGAAAAAATCATTGCACAGTTCACCTACATCAAAGATGTATTATCTTTTGATGATGTATCATCTTTTTGTCTCTTACAGTTTCAGCTCTGAAATATCTATTTAGTAACTCTGCCTCTGATTCATTAATTTTCAGCCCTGCTATAAGTTTAGAAGGATACATTCGAAAGAACAACATTATGGTCACAGGTTATATTGCATTTAGGTTAATTTGAGAAAAATTAGACCATTATTGACATCTGTGTGAAAGAAAAGAGTAACTACATAAAAGGAAATGAGTTAACAACTAGAGGTGGAGTGATACTTGGTTTTCCACACTTATACAGTAAGTTTGGTAGATTTTACTTCTAGGTCAGGTAAAAACTCTTAATTTCATTGATTTTCATTGCAGGGCTGGTCTTACAAATCTTTGGCTGAGATGCTCTGCTGTAGCCATCTACCAAGCTACACTGAAAATAGTCTTTGATCTTTTTGTTCATAGAGTCAGGTAGCAGCTGGTCTAAGACTTCATTATGTTAAGACAATTTTGGCATTTGAAATGATTACACAGAGTTATACCAAGAGCTGAAGTTGTTCTTTTGTAAACCTGTGCATATCAAAGATCCTTCACATGTAGGTAATTATGACCATTTTCCTGTAGCAGAAGTTATGTTTTTGTTACAGTGCCGCTCATGTTTAATCTTCCCTCCCTTAATAGTTTCTCTGTTTTTCATTTTTCCTGGTAATATTGTTCCTAGACGTGAGTCATTTGATGATGTTTGAGCAAAAAATTTGCTGAAAGATTTTATTGTTGTTGTTGTTGCTGTTGTTAATGATACCATGCTAAATATTCACACAAATAGCCCTATCATACTGTGAGCCCTTTCCCAATTTTCAGCGTACTTTTACTAAACCCTCATTCAAATAAAATGAAATTTCATCTTTTACTGTTTCCTAATCATCAAACTAGTGTCCAATAATTTTCTATAATCAGTATTCTCGGTCTTTTATTTTATTGTATCTTGAATGTAATTATCTCAAGCCTTTTTATTTTGGTCACCTCATGGCCCTTGAACTGCTGCTCTATGTTCATGTTACTTAACTTGCTTACGGTTACTATCCTAACTATTGTAATGTTTATTGTAACCTTGTAATTCCTTAAAATAAAGATCATCTCAGAAACAACATTCTGAAGTTCAGCTCTAGGCAAAACTAATATAGACATGTAATCTGAAAATGTGGTGCTGTGTTTGAAGGCTTCTGCAATTTATTTTATTATGCGTATTATAATGTCACTATCGCTTTCTGCTGCCATTTTAGGCTTTCTACTACCTAGATATAGAAGCCTTTGAGAAGATCAGTTTATTATGCTGGAAGTCACCATAAACTTTCCCAAAAATCTAAATGGAGAGATTAACTTCTCTAATATTTATATTATGTATTCGAAGCACAAGTTTTATGAGGAGAGGCAAAGGGATCTAAGGTTGTTTAGCCTGGAGAAAAGGAGGTTCAGGGTGGACCTTATTACTCTCACCAACTACTTGAAAAGAGGTTGTAATGAGATGGGGATCAACTTCTTCTCCCAGGTAAAAAGTGACAGGACAAGAGGTAATGGCCTCAAGTTGTGCCAGCAGAGGTTTAGATTGGGTATTAGGAAAAATTTTACTCATAAAGAGTTGTCGAGCATAGGAACAGGCTAGCCAGGGAAGTGGTGGAGTCACCATCCCTGGAAGCGTTCAAAAAATATGTGGATACAGCAACTGGATGTGGTTTAGTGGTGAACGTGGTGGTGGTGCTGGGTTGACAGTTGAACTTACAGATCTTGATCTTGGATTTAGATGACCGTAGAGATCTTTTCCAACCTTAACAATTCTATGTATCTATGATTTACACTCTATTTTAGGAAGACACTGGAATTTTTTCCTTATTCTTCAACAGAAATTAAACCAGTTTCTCCATATATATGTCTCAATAATATAGAGAATACAAAGAGTCCATGTTCCTGTGTCACTGCCAAAATAAACAGTAGCACCACCTCCTGGGCATAAAAGTGTTGGAAATACCTGCATCTGTTCCAAAGCCACATAATTCGCAGGAAGGGTAAAAAGCCAGCATAAATTGCTGATTGATAACTTGTGGTTCAGTTTGGTTTTTTTCTTGGTGTCTGTTACTTAGTATTTAGATGAAGTGCAAAAAGGCAAGATTTAATATTTCTTCCTGTTTTTACATGCTGTCATAATTCTCTATATGTATTTAGCCAATTCCCTTCTGGTTTCTGATGTGTCATATGCATATTTAAAATAAGTATTTAGACAATTATAGCTCAGTATTTTACATGTTTGTTTTCTGGGCACAACATCTTGGCCTAATGATCAAAATATCCACATGGCTGAAAGAGGATAACCTAAGGTAAATAATCTCCAACTCTTGTGGGGAATCCCAAGTTTAGGGACATAGCCTGTAAAGCTAAGTTAATCAGAAAATGGATGAATGCTTAGAAAAATAGGTCCAAGGCAGTCATGAGGTTCATTGTATCATTGCATGACTAAGCAGGATTTATTGTCAGAGCTTCTGTAAACAACTAAAGATGTTTTGATCTCTGAAGAAGTACATGTAGGAATGTTATTAGTTCCCTATGATGTCAGTTGGACCTAATCATATGTCAAACACTCATGTAATGTTTTGATGCTCTGTGAATTAGAACTTTAATGTATTTATTCTTACTGTTTGAAGAGTCAAGGTTAAGTCTGGAGAATTTATTTCCCTTGTCTAACTTCCCTTGTAAATCATTACAGGTTGCTATCAGGTATTGTGCTCTTAGGTATAACTTTGAGTGATTTAATGATAAATTAAACTGGATATAAAGATTAAGGTATTTTTCAAAGTAAAAAAAAAAAAAAAAAAAGTAGCCCTGCTAGTGATTTCTGAACTTTAAGAACTTTAAGATTGTCTGGAATGGGTTTCAGTTATATTTTGGAATGTGGCCTGTTTGATTTTGATTAAAAAATTTGACAAATGCTTCTTTGAGATTGGGGTATTAATGAAGATTAACATATCCATCTCAATCCACAAAATTATTATGCAGCACTATGGGACAATGGGAAGAACTTCTCAGAATGTACATTACCATTCTTGAAGAGAAAGTTTACCTGTCATTTGTAATACAACTTTGTGGTATTTTAGACTCCAATAAATAGGCATGTTTTAATCTGTGACTGATAAGCACTGAATGAATATATCTTTTTCCAAATAAATTATTTTGCTACACACCCCCCCCAGGCATTTGTTGCCCTAGGTTTGATTCCTGCAGTGTACTCTGTGTAGAGCTACAAATTTAAACTGGTTTGAAATTGAATTTGGTGTAAAAAGTATCTGCTTGTCTGTAAAATAGAAATTATCTCTGCATATATGTAATGGCACAGTTCTACAATATTTCTTAAATTAAGCCTTTGGCCTAGAAATGTCAGTCATTTGGGACCTGCCTTGTTAAGAAACCCTGCTAGAAGTTGCATCTATTACAAAAGGGAAGATCTGTGGTCAGGCCATAGTTTCTGAAATGTCTTCGTTGTTGGCATCCTCATGAGGTGCCCCAGAGTTTTCCACACTGTTAAAAGTCTGATTTTCTCCAGATTTTTAAAAAGAATGAATAGATTGCAGGGTGCCAGCTGTGAGAGGAGATGTACATTTTTATATTCCTATGGCTGAACTTGTTAACTGTAGCTCTTAATACTAAATCATTTCATTTATATTTAGGGGAAGAAGCTTGGGTAAATTGAGTCATGTCCTGAACTTTCTGAGTATAATAACTTTAATGCTGGGTTAAAAAATTCTCTGACTGTGTCTAAAACATATTCAGTGAAGGGGGACTCAAGAAGAAGGAAAAAATTGAAAAGACGATTGGTCTTTGATTCTCTCTCACACTCTGTTTCTGGGCTTTTTTAATTCAAATGTCAGGAATCTTTTTGATCTGTTTAATGGAATAAATTAGAAGACCATGTGCTGGTTACAAATAGCAAATGTGTTTCTGAATAATACTTTTGTCTTTCTTGTGAAAATATTGTGGCTGCCAGGAAACTGTAGTAGGAGTAGACAGTGGAAGCAATTGATACTACAATAGTTATTGTACCTCACACTTGACTGTCTAAACTCTGGGAGGAGAAAATTGATTTGGAAGGGGTAAAAAGGAAAGGGCAGGTATGGATTGGAGTTCTCTTTTATAAAAAGGGTAGAAAAGAGCAAAAATATTTGTGGCTTAGGATGTGTTCCTAATTAAGCTGTGAATGAGATCGGAAATGAGAGACTGAACCCTAGAGTTATTGTATGGAAAATGGCTAGAGAGACAAGACAGTAGTAGGTGCTTTGAAATTACACATGCAATAAAATGGAAACAATAGTTGAGAAGTGGCTGCTTGTCATGCTTAATTTACATGTAGCACCCAAAAATAACTGAAGGTACAAAGACAGGGCCTCAGAGGAGTCACATTTTAGATTTAACAGGGCTTCCTTAAATTAGGAGTGCTGTAGGAAGAAGAGGTACTGTTTTAAACTGATACATATATAATTGTAATCCCTCTGGTAAAATGTTTAGTCTTTAAGATGAACAGATTGTTCTGGAGTCAAAGCAACAAGAATATTAGCAGGTTTGTTTTGTTTTTTCCAATTGATACTGTTATATGCCTGGTTTGGAAAAACTGTGTTATTACAGTCAAAGACCTAATTTTGTCATAATAGACGTTGTGCAGGGCAAGGTATGGTAAAACACCTGTTAACAAAAAAATATGATTCAGCCACTGACTGCCTGTTCAGTTCATCTGATGAGCATCATGTATTTCATGATTTTCTGTTGCAGCAGCCCAAGTTCTTGTTATAGAGGCTTTCTAATTACAATTTCCTTTTTTATCTTCCTCTGAATGAGGCATAAAGAGTGTCAATGCCAAGAATAACAATGACTATGTTATGTCATGTTCCAATGAATGGTCTCTCTGCAGGCTTTTCATAAGTTGCTCTTTACAGTGCATTCACATGTGAGGCTGTACAGAGAGAAGAGAGGAAAAATAGCAAAATGGAAAAATGGAATAGTATCGGGTCATGCATAGATGAAGTGGTCAGTGTGTTTTTTGTTTGGAACCTGTTTGATACTATTTTTCCTGAGAAATGTAAAAATTAATTTATTATTACTGGACTGTAATGCTTTGAGTGGTCAAATATATAATACTGGCACACAGTTCTGGAGCTAAATTGAGGTTTTGTGTGGCTGAATGGAATGCCCAGCTTGGTTGGATTGAAAAATGTCATAAGACTTTTTTTCCTCAAACATTTCTGCCAAGTGCATACAGGAAGTGGCTTTGGCAATTGTATCCAAACAAGTAACTTCATTTCCTGGAATCTGCTTTTTTTTGCAAAATGTGGACTTTAGGAAAGAAAGTGTAAAGAGGGATGTTAAGTGGTACAGGAAAGCTCACCCTTAAAAGCCTCTGAGAAGAAGGCACAAATTATCCAACTCAATTTTTTTCTAGATATAGTCACAACAGTGTTATATAATTGCTTTTTTTTTTAATTGATAGTTTATTTATATAGTAAAAATAATATTAAAAATCTATTGACCATAACAGCACATAATTAATGAAACCATTATATTTATTAATGGTCTATTTCACCATGGTCTATTTTATGTCTGTTTAGTGTTTACTTGCAAGGCAGCCATAAAGTAGTTGGGATATAAGGGATTGTGTTGTATGACCACTCATGTTATAAGGACCTATTAGCAACCTGAGTTTTAGTAAAATTTCTGTTTACTGTCATTAAAAAAAAGAAATCAAAAGAGAATAGATGTTGCAGGTATAGTTTTCAGATGTAAAGAAGACATGAGTTGATGTAATATTAAACATATCCTGCTAAAAATATACACATTTTATCTGACTGGTTAAGTGCTATTTTTCCATGCTATTGCAAATTCATCTTTTTCTAGTCTAACTTGCTGGATTTGAACCACACTTTTTCCCTCTGGTTTGTTTGTTTTTTGTTTTTTGGGTTTTTTTTGTTCGGTTTTGGTTTTGGGGTTTTTTTTTTGTGTGTGCTTTTTCGGATTTTGGGTTTTTGGGGTTTTTTTGCCTTCTTTCTTGAAAGTTATCAACCTTAATATTTCAATAATAGTGCCTGCACTGTAGTGTAGTGCTGGATATATAGTATAGTGTGTAGCTGCCAATAATATAAGCACAGCCTTCATCTTCCTAAGCCCTTAATCTCAGGGTCAAATCATTGGTATTTTTCAGATGCTTGAAATGCAGTAGTCAAAAGCTGTTTTGTATCAAATAATTTTTTAAGGGTTGTTGCTAGTGATGGGCTATTTCAGAATTGCTAAAAGGGAAAAAAAATACATTGAGAAATGTAGAAGCAATAAGTCATATTGTGATGCATTAGATAAGAACCTTAGAAAAATTTCCATTTTCTTATAAATAATATAACAAAATCCTAAGTTTTATACAGCAAAGTAAATACTTAGAAAAAAATATCTTAATTTCAGAAAAAAAGCTGCAAATTTCACAGATGATCAAGAAATCAGAATATTTTTTTTTAATAGATGTAATTGCTTACTATAGAATGACAATATATAAAACAATTTTGTGTAACCGTTGTTCTATGTAGAGTCTTTTTCCAGTCATTAAAGATTCTGTTTGTGGATGAAGAGACAGGAAAAAGTGGTTTGGAAGCAGTTCAGAACAATAATTAAAACATAAGTAAAGATAAGTAAACATGTATGCCTTCCCCAGGTGGCACAGTCTGTGCTTGCTATGTCATAAACAGCAGCGGCTGTAAATTTTGAGGGGAGTGAAAGCTTTCCCTTTCCCTTTTCATATTTACTTCTTTTTATATTTTATTCTTCATGCAATCATCTATTGTTTGATTTTGTGATGTTCACTTTTTTATTATTTAAGCAGAGAATCTTCAGAAAAGTTGTTGTTAGCACTTGTGCACATTTATTACTTGTGCCACTCTGATTATTCCAAAAGAAATGAAACTGCTTTGTAAGAATAATGTAAGAGCTCCTGTTAACATTTGCCTTTGTATGTTTCTCGTTTTTCACTGAATGCTTGTGATAAAGTTCATTGTCTAACAGAATTTGTTAGCTGGCTTATTCTGGTTGTTTGTCATACATAAAACAACTCAGTTTTCTACTGCATTATAGAGGCAATACACTACATTGAATAAGATCCTAGACTGAGATTCAGGGCATCTGTTTTTTATTTCAATCCTTATTATTTACTAAGTTTGTGAACTTGCACAAGTGACCTTATCTCTCTGAATCACTTTCTTAAACTGTGAAATAAATTAAGAGTGGCTTATCTTCCTTGATCACTTTGAGATTTCATGTTCAAAGGCCATCTGTAAGAGCAAAATCTTGTTTTTCTAACACTGAGGAGCAGTTGAAATGATTTGTGAAAGTAAGACAGTGAATTAGATGCAGAAACCAATATAAAATCTTGGAAGTCTTGACTCTTCATTTTTAGTCAGCATAACTATTCAACCCACTTCTTGAAATTTTTTCTTTTTATTTATAGCTAATTTGTTTGGGAAGCTTTGCTGAAACTCTAGACTTTGCTGGCTACTTGAAATTCTATACAAGCATGGGCAAACATATGGTATGTTTGATATTTATTGTCAGTTCTGAGAGTAAGCTGCATGCAAAGCTGTTTCTCCTTGCTCAGTAAAAGAGAGAAGTGTAAAGCACTCAGAGTGGGTTTGGAAAGTTGTGTTAAAATTATTGAATATTTTATTATGAATCTTTTCTTCTGCAGGACCTCCCCACTTGGATCAGCACTCTTTATTTATGCCATTTACATCAGCTATAATTCTGGGGAGAAATAATTTAAAATATTTCAGAAATTTCCTTTAATCTTTAAGTGCACAGGGAGAGAGTGACATCAGTTTGAATAATGACCAGTGGTTGGAAACAGAAGAATGTCATAGCTTTGTATCAGAACTGTTAAAACAACTTTGCATTAGGGAATACTAGAAGAAAGAGAGTTCCAGGAAGATATCCTTTTGACTTTCAGCAGGTTTATTTAATTAACTAAAGCCAGATACAAGAGCTCATGGCTCTGATACAGCACATTTAATATTGTAGTAAGGTTGAATGACAAGGAATGTCCACAATTTATTGTGTCCTTTTGATCTTCAGGAAAACAAGCAGTTTAAAGCCATCAAATAAACATCGTGTACTTGGCTTTCAGGAAGAATTATGCTATTTTTCTAGTGATAGTCACTTATTTCAACAGATTTTTAAGGGGCAAAACTGCTTTTAGTTCTATGTCCTGACATAAGCAAATTTAGAGCTACAGAGGTTATTGGTTCAAAAATTGTCTTTTGATCCTTTGTTGCAAGTTAATTATATAGTTCAGCTGGTTACAAATTTTGGTTAAAAAGGAATTGAAAGAAGTTGCTTTTCACAGTGGGAATTGTGCCAATATTAAATGGAATTTCACTCAAATATTTTATATTAGATTATTGGAGGTTTTTGTTTAGTTTAGTTTTTTGGTAGGAGAAGTTCCCTTAAATAGCTCCTGAGACCATTGAATTTTCACCAGAAAAATTCTGTGGTATGATGAGCCAGGGAGACAACAAGGCATTCTATACTCTGCGAGCAATCAGTTTTGCCTTTAATATCTCTGGTACAAGAATGTCATCACTTTTGATTAAAATGAGAGTTTTTTGAATTGTGGAAATAAAAGGCAATAATTAAAATTCAGAAGAACCCAGATTAGTTTATTTTTAAGTCTGGTTATTCTCAGTTTTAATACAATAGACATGTTAGGCATCATTAACAATAAAGTTTTCCTTTTCTTTATTTACTGTGGAGATTATAGGCAGAATAAATAAAGCTGACAATAAATTAGTGGGAGCACTTCTCTGAAGAGAACATATTTAGGTTATGTCAAATGTGTTGCATGTTATTGTACAATCGTGTGCATGTTGTATAAAAGAAAAATAATTTGTATTTTGAATAATGACGATGTCCTAATATTGGGAGGGGAGGATTTATCTTGTTTATTCTCAGGAGCAGGAAAGGCTTTGCGTCTCCCTGCTTATCCATATGTTTATTGTGTACATATGTTGGCTTTTCAATTGCCATGAATGTACTTGGGGGAAAAATATCTGTGCCTGTTTGTTTGCAGGATCAGGAATTTAGCTTCTAAATTAATTTGCTTTCCATTATCACTGTCGAGGATGGAAAAAATATGTAATCATGTAGTGCAAATATACATCTAATAGTAAGAAACTTGGAATCACTATAATTTTTTAAAGGCTCATGGACTTTTTATATTTCTATAAATAGGCACCCACCAACAAGACAAAAAGATAAATGGTCAAGAAATTGCTTAAGATGCATGGATAGATTTCTGAAAGACAAACATTTTGTGAATTATTATAAGCAAGTAGATGTTGCCAAATTGTAGGTTTATTTTACCACACTCCAGTATCACATCTGACTTTTATATCATGGGAGTGGTTGCTGTACATGAGGACAATGAACAGTTATTTTGCTGAATGTGGTTATTTGTCGTTATGGAAGCAGGACTTACTTTTAATGGGATAGGCCACACTAACCCACAACTACAGGACAAAAGGCAGTTCCTGCCTTTAGGGACAATTTAAGATGGAAGCTTCATCCAAAATTTGAATTAATTTTACCATGATGAGGTTTCAGGGATTGAATTTGGAGTTAGTGTGTGCACTTCTGTTTCAGAACTATAAACCTTTTGTAAACCGTGACCCGTTTATTTCTAATGTTTTCTCTGAAGATAAAAAAATAATGTGAATAGCACAGATCTTTTGGTCAACTTGGTGGCAATTATGAGGTCTTAGATGTCTCTGGCTATTCATTCTCCCTTTGTTATGGTAGAAATTAATTCTCTGCAGCAGACCTGCCCTCAAAGAAGGTATCTTAATCGCTTCAGTGACCCAATAGGGTGGGATTTCTCCTTGAGAGTATGGGAGAGTAGTAAATAATTGTCCAGTAATTTTACAGTGTTCATAGTTTTATGACTCTAAGCTCAAAACAGAAGTTTCTTTTCATTAAGTAGTAGCTCTTCATTAAGATACATTAAGATATATTTAACAAGAAAACCTCACTCCAACTTTTTACAACATCAGTAGCGTAAGTATTTTTCATGGCCTTTGTGATCCCCCATACTGCTTCAAACATGCAGCAAGCCTGAGACTGTCAGGTGGAGAACTAATTTTTAATTAATATGGTCCTCCTCTGTTCCACTCTATATTCCTTCTTGGTTCTGGCAGCAGTATTGTAGTTAGGCATAAAAGGTGTTCTTCATTCATTCTCCTAGAGTACATGTACCATGCTGCAAAAATGAATGTGCAAAGAGGAAAAGGTCCTGGTGAATCCCTAGATTGAAAAGAAGAGGCTTTGAGATCTGGCTGCAAAGGGTTAGACATACAATGTAGTGAAGAATAATCCTTTTTTAGCTATTTAAAAATTGCAGAACTGGCAGTGGGGAATCTCACATTCAGTCTTATTAATTCAAAACCTAGAGATATTTATATATTTGAGTGGCTATTTTCACAATATCAGTGGACATTAAAACTTATATTTCAGGTGAGAATGATAGTACTAGTTGGAGAATTTAGCATTCCTGGTTTTAATTACATTTTCAATGTAAAATGTAGAGATTATAAGCATTGTTTCTCGGTCAGATGAGTTATTAGAATCCCATGGGTTGGATTTTTTCAAATGTTTCTTAGTCTTCTATGAGGAGTGCCTGTGCCAAGAGGAATAAACAGGGATATTTGTTTGAATTCCAGAAATACTTTTGTAGTATTAATTTTTCAAGAGTTTTTTTATTCCTTCAAGCCATCTAAACTAGCACTTATTACCACTTACTTTTAGTCTTGATATAAGACGTAAGGTTACTGCTTTTATAATTTTGTCATATGTAAGTCCCAAATTTACCACATACAAGGTTTTAGAGACTTTTAGCTAATACATAGGACTGGGTAGTGCAATACTAACTTTCACTGACCCTGATAACACTTTAGCCCGACTTCCTTCCATCCTACTTCACTCAAATATGCATTTAGGTGGTGTTTCTTTTGAACTGCCCTGAAATAGCAAGTTACACATTTTGAGTATTCACTTTAGTATATATCCACCCTAAGAAAATATGCATCCACAAACTTAACCTCCTGCAGTTGCTCTGTGATTTTACAATGACAATTTTTAACCTTCTTTGTGGTGAAATTGTCAGAGCAGAAGTACTGTCATACCTAAAGTAACTGAAGAGGGATACCAGTGGATGCAATCAGAGGATAGGAACTCTGTTGTCACACTGGGAACTTAGAAGCATGAAAGCAGATATTCAGTAGCAATAATTAATATCTCATTAATTTACAACCAGAAAAAAGGGTCACCTCACAAGGGCCTAGATGTCAAGCTGGGTTTGTTGTCAGTTATATTTTTGTTGATAAAAACAGTATTTCCGTTCAGTATACATGAATTTTTCCCTGCAATGGTTGATATATTAGTAGAGTATGAGTGAATTTTTATTTAAATGCAACTTTTCAAAGTTGTCTGTAAGCTATTAAGTAAAGAAAATCATAGCTTTATCTTGGAATTTCTTACGCTTGGGCTGTATTAGAAGAATAGCAGTAGAAATATTCAAATGGAGTTTATGTCTCTGCCTTCATACAGTTTTCTGCTGGTATCTGGGACTTGGGATAAGAGAAGGCTGGTGGTTCTAGTAATGACTAAAGTGAAGAAGGCATTCAGCACTGCCTTTTCCATGTCCTGTGTAACTAGGTTCCCCACCTCATTCAGCAGGGAGCCCACGTTTTCCCTGGCCTTCCTTTTGTCAACATTTTATGTATAGAAGTCCTCCTTATTCTCTTTAAGCCATTTCTTTCCATGTTACACTTGGTGTAGCCCAGAACAAGAATGGAACAGTTAAACAGCATAACATCAGTACATATGAGCTGATAAGGTAATGTTAGCTGATGAAGTCATGTTAGGTCCCTAACTTGATTATCTTAAAGGTATTTTCCAACCTAGTTGATTCTGTGATTCTATATACTTACTGTACAGCTCATATAAAATCAACATGAATATCCAGTGGCACTGGAAACAGCCAATGGTTTCAGTCTTGGCAGACAAAATATTTTTGATAAAAACGAAGGGAAGATACCTCATTCTTTAGTTTTCTCTAGAGAATGGCTGTACTAGGTATGGAAATTAAACTTTCCTTTTGACAGTTTTCAGCTGCATTTCAAAAGGTCTTGCTATAGATGCAGTTTGATATCCTAAAAATTTGATCAGCTCTTCATATATTTTTTTGTAACAAGGACAGCTACTACTTTTCCATTTTGATTAATTTATCATTACTTCCATAGAGGCAGGATTTCTCTTTTTGCAAATGACTGCTAATGACTTCAGCTCAAACCCATGTGAACCTAAGTAAACTTAGTATTATATATTAAGAATATTCAAGTTAATATTTATATTCATGCTCATGGAATTTGAAGGTTTTATTTTTCAAATATTGAAAGTGAATACTACCGATGTGTTACATAACTCTGTTCATAAAAATGTGATGTGCATGCTATTTGTCATTATTGTCAAAAAATGGATTTAAATTCAGAGGCATTTATTTCACTTTATCTCACTTTTAGTGAGTAGTAGGATTTTGGTAAAACTAATTTAAATGTAGCTCTAATTTTCAGTTTTAATAAATTATTTTGATTAATGCCTCCACTCAAAATGTTTTATTAAAAATGCAAATTACAGCTTTACTTAAACCTGCTCAGCCTTCTAGACTGTGTTAACACTGATTCAGAAGGCAAGTAAACTTACTGCATGGGTTTGGCAAAACTGGTTTTAAAAAAGGATGTATGTGGCATTCAGAATAGTTTTTCTTTTTTCTACAGTCTACAAAGATTTAATGTTTCCCTTACAATTCAGTCCTTCAAGATAGATTTCTTTTCCCATTCAAAATGCAATGCAGTCAAAAGAGTTCTTAAAAGCAGTAAAAAGCATTTAACAGCTGAGGAATGTCTAAAATAATGAGAAGTTTTACCTAAAGATAGCTGAGAGTTTTGTAAAAAAAACCAGTATGATAAAATTTGAAAAGCAGAAGTGAAAGTTCAGGAGAGAAATTAGCCGGTTTGATTTTTCAGGCCCCATTGCTATCTCCTCCTTTTATGCTTTGTCTGCTATTTCAAAACCACTATAGATAAAAAATTGAATATACGAATGTGGCTGAATTGGCAATAACTGCTCTCTTTCTACATTCACTAATCTTTACTTTGTGTTACTAAAATTCACTCTTTGTGTAACACAAGAGCCACAATGTCCTTAATTCCAAAGCAAATTCAGCAAATTTTGTCAGAGTAGGAACATGCAAGTTACACAAGTGTTCTCTAAACTTCTGCTGATTTTTGGGCACAGGACTCCCATTTTAACTGTCCTGGACTTCTGGAGCTAGTCATGTGCCTAGAAGTCCTCAGTTGTGAGATTAGTTGAAACTTCTGAATGCTCAATTTTGTGTGCATATTTAAAGTACAGTTAATACACATTGACGCAGTCTGTAATGTAGCAGTTACAGAATCCCTATATAGGGGGATAAAATGCTTCTTTAGATGGTGAGTGCTTGAAATTTATTGTGATTATTGCTGAGGTATAACATACCCAATTACTTTCCCAAATCTAGACATTGAACACAGAAGCCTGTTGTGTACCATTCTCAGAGAGGAACCCCAATAAAGCTTCAACAGAGCAATAATCAAATTGCATTTTTTTACAGATAAATTTTACTTACTTCTTAATTGCTAATGTTCAGCTTCCAAAAGATTTACGTGATGGAAGTGGTAAAGCTGTTCATCTTAATATAGACAGATAGTCAATTTTAAAATTAGCTAATTTAGATTGCTGCCTGTCAAAAAAAATAGCTTACTGGGAAGTTTATCTCATGGTTTCTTCTCTGAGTGCTCTACCTCAGCATACCCCATTCAGCAGGTGTTTCTGCTGGGAAAAAAAAAAAAAAAAAAAAAAAAGATCAATTTCTCATTAAGTGGCCAAGTGGCCCCTGCACTCCTGTAGTTTATAGAATGAAATATTAAAAGAAAAAGATAGCCCCAAGATGTTACTAGTTAATGATGTACCCACTACAGAAGTTATTTTTCTTTCCTACCTAAGATGTAGTATAGACAGGCTTCTACTTCAGAAAACCTCAGTATCTTAATAAAGAAGTTAAAATGTAATATAAAATTAAGAGTACAGTAAGTTTCCAAAACCAGATTGATGTTTATAACAAGTTCTTTTCCCACTCCTAAATTGTTATGAAAATGAAATATGCCTCTTTTGTGGTTTATGGTGTTACTGGCAAGCCTGGTGGTAGAAATGATTCTCCAGCACCAAAAATACATGCAGATGTCTGCAGATGTCCCTAGCAAAAAACTTCACTTGCATTTGGTCCAAGCTGTCATGACTCCATTGATGTAGGTTGTCATTTTGTAGAGCTCTTAAAATATTCTTCTCCACCACTCAGAGTAATTATTCTAAAATTAATATATATTGAAAAGGAGAATTTAAATACCATATCTATCACTCAAAACAGCATAAAACATAAATTGAGCAAAGGTTGTTGAAACTATTATTTTTTTTTTATAAATATGTTGGTCTGGTTGAAAGAGGCAGAAAAGTTTTTGAGTCCAAAAGCCCTTTTTCAGGTATAAATCAGAAGCGGCAGATGTTGCTGCTGCAGCATGTCAAGTACATGAAGCATTTCAAAACTCATTTAATTTGCTATTACTCAATCTTAATTGAAGTCCTTATCTTAAGCTCAGTGGTCTAAATTTTATTTGAAATCAACTGTCATTTGAGTTGACACAAGTTCATAAATAGAGACCCTTTCATGTATTTACTAAAAACTTTTACAACTGCATCAACCATTGAGTAGTTTTAGATTCCTAAAAAACAAGGGAAATGCACAGTTTATTTGTAATATCTTGTGTTTGATGTAAACTGCACAATGCAGTATAACATATATATCCTGTTTTATGAGAAGTTACCTGAAATGTGTGATTTTGTCATATGCAGAAATGAATCTTACTTATTTAGAAGTGGCAGCACCATTGGGTGGGTCTCCTAAAGTTCTTGCGGATTTGACTTCATTTTTTCCTTCATATCCACCCACTGAGCTTCTGCCAAGCCTACCATGCTTCTTTTCATACTTTCCCTTTGTACCTACTAATTAGGGACTTTCAATGTGTGTATGTATTATACAATTGAATATGATCTCACAGGCAGCTTTAAGGAAGTAAATGGTTGCAAATAGCAGATGATACTTTTTTCTCTTTTGAAACATACAGGGTGTCATACATGAAATGTAAAATATTTCTCAAAAAATATTTGCATCTGAACATGACTATTTTATTCCCCACTGCCGAGATCTGCAAACGTTTTGGTTATGCCAAATAGCTTCTAACTGCATTCTCGTCTCTATGCTCCAACTTTGGCATTGATAACTCTGGTGCCCACTGGCTTTTTAAAGAGAATATACTGGCATAACTAGGCAACACAAAAGTAGGTACGCTGTAAATCATCAGTGCTAGTGCGGATATTCTAGAGTATCTTGATTCCATGCCTACTGAGAAATTATAATAAAAAATTATATCTGAGAAATCTGTAAGAAATTAAAACATAATCAGACCAAAATGTTCCTATTAACTGAGGAAAATATATGACCAGGTTGAGGTCATGTCCATATTTAAAGTTGCTATCAACAGTTTCCTTTTATCCTGCAGTTCTCTCTAAAACTGTGCTTTGCAACATATGACAGGGAGGTAAACTGGTATACTAATTTTCCAGAAGAGGAAAATGAGGGAGAGATACTTCAATACTTTAAATCTTTACATGTAGATATCACTCTAAGATTCAACATGATATCAGTCTTACCACGTTTCAGTAAGGAGCCTAAAACCACATTTCTGACTTTGATTAGGCATTAAAGGTCAGTGGCTTTTGTTGCAAAAGTAGAGGTGTTAAAGACATACATGCACTGCCACTTGAGATTTCTTTAAATAATGAAACTGAAGAAATTCAATGTGGTTAAATTCAGCTATCATATCCCATTTAGAATTTTGTTGTTCTGTGGTCTTAGACAATTTAAAATAGTCGATTTCATCTTCTTTAAAATTAAGTTTATACTTCATTTAACCTTTGGTTTTGAAATACAGTTCAATATTTTCCTTACTACTTCTGCAGAGGAATATAATTAATGTACTAGTTTACTCCTTATGAGACTCTTGTAAGTAGCTGCTTGCTGGGTTTTTGAAGCATTTCAGTTGAACTTTATAAAAATTGACTTTTACAGTGTTGACATTGTATGTAATATCTAGGGCTTTCTGTTTTATTTTAATCATCTTAAAGTAATCCCATTTTTAGTGATATTAATAGCATTAGAAATAGTGCTTGTCTTTAATTTGTGTCCAACATGCTTCTGTACAAGATTGTTCTTTGCTGTTCCTTATTTTCAGGGTTTCAATAAATTGTTCATTTTACTATCTTCCTCCCCTGTAAATAAACAAAGAAACTCCAGAATCAGAGAAACTAATTTATGCCCATGTTTTATTTAGTTCATTACATCTGAATATTCTGATTTTCCTTCAAGGCTTTTAACTTCCCCAGAAACTGTTCAACAGTGCAGGAGTTCTGTGAGCAACCTTATTTTATGTCTTTCCCATTTTTGAATTGTGGTCTAATGGAGGTAGCCATATGTAATACACATGCTTTTCATGACAACTTTAGCTGAGCTTTGCAGTGGGGAAGTATTTGTTGTATATTGTTTTATCATTTTCTTGCCTATTTTTAAGTGTTTATTCTTCATTGGCTCATTATTGCAAGCTCTGTTACATCTTTTTCCATTCTGAGCAGATAACTATGACATCTTGATGGATCCTGGTAAAGATGTAATGAATTATGCTTACATGACCTCTGATACCTTAGTTCTATTGCAAAGGCCTACCAAATAATTGGTCTTTAGTTTAATTTGAAATTTTTTGCGGTTCCTTTGTTCCCATTTGATAATATGTGGAAATACATAATAGGCCAAACAGGCTGACAGTCCTCATAAATATGAAGACTCACAATTCACGCTAGTTGCTATCCTGAAATTCTTCACACTACCCCCACCTGAATGAAAGCTTTCCTTGATCCAAGGGGGCTTTTTCTTCTATTGATTTCAGTGGAAGACTCTTGTCTAACAGCCCACTTAGTAAAAATGGAAAGTAAATGACTGACAAAGTCTTTTGCTCTGAAAATGAAGTTTCTGCAAAACAGATACATGGGCAGATATGTGGACAGATGCCTTTCTCATCAGAATATATTGTCTGAACAGTTATTCCCAAGAGTTTGCTTTTGTCAACAGTCTTAATGTTCCTCCCTCAGAACAGATCAACTTGCAGTCTTAATACTTCTCTTCTGGAGAGTTGTTTCCAATTTTCTTGTGGGTTAAACTGGCAGCCTCTGGCATGAGGACTGCTGAAACCCCCTCAGAGCTCTCATACCCGGACCAAAATCTGGTTACAGGGTGGTGTTGTGAGGAGACACTGTGGTTCTGCTTTCAGACAGAGATGATGTCAATTTCATGCTATTGTTTGACAGATTTTCCCAGACCTAACTGAAGACCAATGTAAATTTTTGCTGTAGGTTTCATGCATTAAACTTTATGAAGATCTTCTCCCTCTGAGTAACTACCCTTTTACAACAAACAAACCAAAAAACAGAAGGTGGCTAGACTGAAGACTGGAAGTGCCCTTTCCAGATTGAGCAATCTTGAAATTTGTTTGGGGGGAAAAAAAATTTAAAAAACACTAAAATAGTATATTTTAAAATTGTCCAGCATTTACAATTTGATCACTAATACAAGCTGCAATAGGATTTGTTGGTATTAGATACATTTAAAAATCAGTATGCTGGTGTAAATATACAACTGTGTTTGATCATTTTAGCAACAAAATAAGGTTCTATGTTTATCCCCTTGCATACTCCTACCTACTCAATGTAGTCCTTGAATAATTCCAGTGTATATTATTTAATTCAAAAATAGCATTCCGCCAAATAATTTTTCTGTTGGCTGTGCCACCTATACCCTACGCATTCCTTTAAAGTTTCTTTAAAATTAACATTTGGTGTTTAGAATGGCTGTAAATAGCATTTGTGCATGTAACAGCACAGAATAAATGCTTAAAATTTCTAAATTAGTGAGTGATAGAATAGCATGCACAGTATCTGCCAGTCTTTGCTGATATGCAGGCTTCTACCTCCTATAAGTATACAACTGAGTCCTTAAATCACTTCGGTCTTTTCTTAACTTAAAAAGCAATCATCAGCATCCAAAAGCCTTATTATGTTTTTGCACTGTATTTTGAATTATTACTGATTTTGATAGTTTAGCCCACGATCAATACTACAGCAACTTTTCTATTTCTTGGTCATGTCTGATCTTGTTGCTCTATTTCAGAGCTTGGGAGACATCACTGCCACTCTGCTGACTTACCCAAGTTCAGTGGGACAGCTGTAATTTGCACATTTCAGCAGAGGAGCCTATTGAACCAAATTTTTTTGCTTGATATGAAAGCTGAGAAAGTTCACTGGGTCAGAGAACAGACTGAAATCAAACCTTCAATGAGAACATTCCTAAACATACAAATTCATGATGTGGATTGAACCTGAATTTTACAAAAAAAATTCAGCTATGTGAATTTGCTATAAATGATGATGGGTTTGCTGTGAATTTCACATTGTGTGAATTGGCCATATTTGTGTTTTAGTATTCAAGCCAAGTTACACAATCTAACAGGAAAGGTATAATTAAAATTAGGCTGATACAAACTTTATCTCTTTTTTTATGCAGTCCTGTCAACTGGGGTTTCATGAACGTGATTGAAAGAAAATTTTATGCTTTTGCCAATGATCTGAATTATTTTTATGGTAATGACTATTCCAGGTCACATTTTAATGACTTGACATGTGTTTTCTGGTTCTCATCCTGCAGGATATGATGGTTCTTCCTTAGATAAGAATTTTCAAATATTTATTTTGTAACGCTATGCCATGGTAATTAATTAAGAAGGAGAGGAGAAATTCTTTGGCTTTTTAAGAGTGAAAGAAATTGTTTTCTCTAGAAGTTTTAGCTGAACTATTCCACTACCCTGCCAAAACTTTGTCCTTATCATTGGTTTCTTCTCTTCATTCTGTGTTTGTTTATAATAATGTATGTATTGCTGTACATAGATTTCAATTTCAAAGCTAGAGAAAAATCCAGTAACACCTTGGTTTAAAATAACATATAGCTTATTTGTTAGAATTAAGCCCAGGAGAAACAGCATGCCAATAATGTTAATGCACCATAGCACTTGGAGGTCACTTGAGTGAAGGTGAGGCTATTTTATGAAATTACAGATTGTTTAAGGAAATGTAAACATCATGATTGAAGATACCACATCAACCACGGAAAAGAAATAATCTTCATTACTGAGCAGAATGAAAACACAACTTCTCTATCAAGCTTTCAGTGTTTCTTGCAGTTTTTACTGTTATTGTTATGGTTGTCTTCCTTTAAGTTCTTCATAAATGTCTGTGTCATTACCCATAGGCTGCAACATTATTCTGTAGCTGTTGAGTGCTCATATTATACTGAAATACAACCCCAATGAGCCTTTCTAAGTTTCTTTCCTTTTTTACCATTTTCAGAATGGGTTTGTTTACTACTTCATATGTTTCTGTATTTTCTTAAAATGAACTGTATAAGCCAGAAAATGTCCCCTTCCCAAGTGTTCTGGAGAACTATTTTTGTGTGCTTTGTTTGGCTGTACAAATTTGATGCCTTTTCAAGCTAGTGCTGGAAAATTATTATCAGGTTACCTTTAATTTTGGTTGATGCATTTCTGCCAGGCAGTAGCAATAATCACTGTCATAGTTTTGTTTTCCAAACTTACTTTACTGTTTTTACTTGTACTCCAAAGGAAGCACATGGCCAGAAGAGTTAAATACTTTACATTACAGTGTTATGTGTGAATAAGGGCATGTCGTTGTTTATCTTAGGCTCAATCATGAATTTTTTCCAGGCTTTCTGCACTTAATACAAGCTTTTTCTGCAGCAAAAGCAATTCTAGGGGGTCAATTCAGGCTACATGCTAAAATTAGTGCTAGAGATGGGATGAATGTACTATAAAATTCTGCTCACAAAGCTGCCTGTTTTTCTACAAGGCAGGCATGAAACATGAACATTATACTCTCAGGTCATCACCACAGAAAAATATATTTTCCTTCATTTTCTTGCTCTTTTGGATCACACAATAGTAAATAGTGCACTGTATCTTTGATTTCCTTATTCAAAAAGGGTGGAGCATTTCTGCATGCTTTGCCATTCAAACATTCCTGGTGGTTCTATTTTCAACTCAAAATTTTTGAATTGGTAACAGATGTGCTGATTTGTTTGACTGAAACAGGGGGCAAAATTTTGTCTATATTTTAAAGAAAGTTTTTTACACTTTTACTGATCATTGAACCCTGAGTCCCAGTTTTTGTTACCAGCCTTCTCCATAGACAGTATCTTACATCACAGAAATCTCACTGCAGTCAATGGGAACTTACCGTGATATACGTATGATGAGGTGCACCAGAAAATATTTAGAATGACTTTAAAATGCAGCTTATGGACCAGTAAGGGATAATATCCCAGTATTTCACGTCCCGACCTGTTTAGGCATGTTTTACCTATTTCTTGCCTCAGCTTCACTGATGTAAACGAGTATAAGATTCGGTGATGCTGACCCTGAAAACATTGTATTTCATGCCTATGAAATGAAAAAAATTGTGTTAAAGAAGGCCGAAGAAACGGGAGAAACCTGGAGAAGGAGAAAACCCTTACCCCAAAACTGCAAAGCAGGTAGTACTGGTAATGCTGGTCCAATTGGCGTAATACATAGAGAAAACACTTGCACAGCAGAAATCCTAGGGAGTTTTATAGCTCTTGTTCAATATGGATTTGGGGGTCTTGATAGCTCTGAGGCAGGAAGGCAGACTTGTGGGTAGAGCAAAAAAAAGACTCAAGAGGGGGAAAATCAAAAGATAATCAAATTCCAATTTAAGGAATATAATTTTTAAATTTCAGCTTTTAGGCTGAATTAAAGGTGGAGCTATTTTGCAATCTTCACCAAATTTGAGAGTCCTCCCCCTGTCCACTCCTGAACTATCTTCATTCCTCTAATTTATTTAAGTGCAAGTCTCATCCTTTCTTCTTGCTTATTTATTGACATATATGTACTGGTGATAACACAGATGCTGGCATAAGCTCTCATTCTCCTTAAGCCTTTGAATGTCTTTTGTTAATGATAATACAGATACAATGTATCTTACTTTGATCTATAGATCATCATAGTTCATAGTAAGAACTGAAAGTAATACACAATATTTTTCTATGTAATATGAATAATATTTTTCTATACATAATGTATACATAATTACATAATGTAATAAGTAATATTTTTCTGTAGTGATTTTAAAAGATTTGAAGGCCAAATAAGTCTTGACATTCTGGTGCACAAAAGGAAACAAACACTATGTTGTAAATGTGAAAAAGGCACCAACCATTTATGTAGGTAGAATTCTTGCTTTACCTAAAAGGGTACAGAAAAGTATTTACTAATATATAATTAAAGAAGCCTGATTTTTTTTTCTTCCAAGAATATTGAAAATATTTGAGGTATATTTAGGGCCCAATGTGAAACAGATGAAAGAAATACAGAAGCAAACTGCATTATGCTGTTGTGAAAATACCTCTGGCTTACTCTTAAAAATATTTCTCATATTTTAAATTTTCAATGTTTCGTTTTACATAAGAACATTCAAAATTATCTTGAGGACTTATATGCTTCAAGCGTTCAGACTTTAGAGAAGTGATGTGAAACATATGTAATTTGTCAGATAATAGAAATCTTTTGTCAAAAATGCTTTCCAATCAGTGGAAAACCGAACTTAGTCTTCTCTTTGCTTTAAGACCCCTGGGCTGACTTACTGCATTTATCTAAAAAGGATATAAGTAAATGCAAAATTTCTATCTTTTGATGATCTGAAGAAGTTCTCTTTTTTTTTTCCTTGGGGCAGGAGGACAGATGTCACTTGGACGCCAGGAAGCTTTTGAAGTTTTCAAGCGGGACCATGCTGACAGTATAACCATTGAGGACAACAAACAGCTTCTGAAGCAGAGGTGAGTGTCACAGCAAAATACAGCTGGGGGAAGACATCTGAGAGTTCATTACAGTATGAGCAGGAACATGTAATTTTACACCAGACATCCCAGGCTTCTGCTGAGGACTCATTACAGGCACTTCACCTTTTCTTACTGAAGAGATTTCATATTCAGAAAGCACTGAGTGATGATAGAAGTCTGGATAGAAATGAAAACAGCGTGAGGAATCTTAGTGCATATTTCCACTGATTTTATTCATCCTCACGCCATGTTGAAGCAACGTGGCAATGGCATTCATGATCAAGAATTATCTAGGGGAAGTAAAATCCATGGGACTGAATCAATTACTGCAATTTCCATTGTCAAAAATGCTTTACTGGCTTCAGCACTGAATTGGATAGCAAGCTAGGAGATGCTTAACATATGCATGTCTGGTGTCCCTAACCTATTTGCCAAGTCATTTTAGCTTGTCTCAGCCAGTTTTGCATTCACAAACAGAAATAATACCTTCCTCCTCATTTGTTGTTAATGTTGGCAAAACACTTCATGTGTCTGGTGAAAATAGTGATAATGGCAAAACCTTGAAAACGTGAATTTTCATACAGATTTTAAACCTCACAGATTAAACCACCAACACTTGTCTATTGTGATTGGATAACAGTACTGCTTCAGTGTCAACTTTTCAAGTGTTAACCCTCCTAGTACTGCAAAAGAAATACACAGCTTTGAGGTTGCAGATGCCAAATGCAAATCTCTCCATCTGTATTTGTAACTAACTTTTCCCCTAAGAGTTGCTTGGGGACATTTTGTTTGGCTTTTTCTGTTTGGTTGGGGGGGTGTTTTGTTGTAGGGTGGTGGTGTGGTTTGGTTTGGTTTTTGTGGAGTTTTTTGTCCTGAGATTTTCTCCTTCTCCAGGTTTCTCCTGCTTTCTTCTGTTTTCTTTAACACAATTTTCTACCTCATAGGTGTGAAAGACATTTTTTTCAGGGTCACCAAGTCTTATACTCATTTATTTCAGTAAAATTGGGGCAAGAAATTATCTCCATATCTTTGTGACTTACCCAAATTCTTGCTATTTATCACTTTTCTCAACTGATTAACTTTTTACCTGGATCTATCTATTGTGTTCCTTGGCCACAGGAACACAAATTGCTAAGGTATTAGATGTATGTAAGCATTTATCCATGTAAACTGGGTATTTAGTAATGCCTTTCTTCTGATCAATTTATCTGATCATGCCACATCACTGCATAAATGATTACACTGCAGTCATTTCTGGTGTTGCTATTCAGCAGAACACTTAATAGTTACAGCATGATAATGAGAGCAGTACAGTTCTGAGTCATGCTCTGCCCTTCCTCTAGTTAATCACAATTCTTCCAGATTTTTTCTGTATGTTATTATATGAAGCAAACCAGTATTTCCTTCTGGTTCCAGAATATATAATAGAGATGAGCAGAATCTACTAAGTTTGATGACAGATTGGCTTTCCTTACAGGACAAAGAGATTCATACTAATGCCTTGTGTAACCCCTCTTTAATAGGCATCAGCTGATTGCTGAAATCAGTGTTAATGTGAATTGTGATGCTTTGGAAAAAGGCAGTTTCCCCTGCCATTTGCAGTCATTTTAAGCAAAGATACTTATAGCTCCAAGTTTACCGAGTTCATTAGAATGGATTTATATCAAATCCAGTCTGTAATTTGGAATGCAGCCTCTGAACTACTAGTTACACAAAAGCTCTGTTACCCAGCCAGTGTTCAAATTGCACAGGAAGAGTGTGGACACCACATGTTTAAAGGTTACCATAGCTTCCCTTTATATGTAGGCTTCTCTTGTTAATAATTTTGTTTATAGTTGCATAACCACTTCTGTCATACCACAAACAGTGTTTGGTTCACAAATTACTTATTTTTAGCTGTCTTATTTTTTCCCTTGGGTATTTTGGGTAGATTTTCTTGGCTTGCTAATTATCATAGAGTCAGAGAATAGGCTGAGTTGGAAGCAATCTTTAACAGTCAAACCCTGCTGCAATAAGCAAGGGCATCTTCAGCTAGATCAAGTTGCTCAGAGCAAAGTCAAGATTGCCTTTGAATATTTCTGGGGATGGGGCATCCACCACTTCTCTGAACAATCTGTTCCAGTGTTTTACTGCTCTCATTGTAAAAAATTTCTCTCTTACATCTAGTCTAAATCTACCTTAAAGCACTACCCCTTGTCCCATCACAACAGCCCCTGCTAAAAACATTTGTCCCCATCTTTCTTATAATCTCCCTTTAAATATTGAAATGCTGCAGTAAGGTCATCCTGAAGCCCTTCTCTTCTCCAGGCTGAACAACTCCAACTCTCTCAGTCTGTCCTCCTAAGAGAGCTGTTCCAGCACTCTGATGGTTTTTGAGGCCCTGCTCTGGACCCACTCTAACAGGTTCATGTCTTTCCTGTGCTCCAGAACTAGACACAGTTGAATACGTTTAGTGTTGGTAGCTCGATGTGCAGCTGCACTTGGAGCTCTGGTTGGGAGAACCCCGAGGCAAGAGGCCTTGAACTGGCACTGATCCTTCATGTAACAGAGGACACAGGGACCTGTGGTTCCAGGCAGGTGGATAGACACTTTGAGAGACAGTAGGAGCCAGTGCCTCAGGATGAAGAGCAGAGACTTTCATGCTCTTACACTGTAAGGGTATAAAAATCCAGGGTTTCCTTTGTTTAGGGTCCCTCCTCAGAGGTACCAGCTCAAGCTGTTATGTGGCTGTTGCATCATGATTAAATTATTTTGAGGACCCAGACATCTGAGTCTCTGCTATGGGTAACCTGGAGTTGGGCCAGTAAGGAAATGTTGTCTGACTCTGTGTGGCAGGGAGCACTAGTCAAGCAGCGAGTGCAGGTAGTCAAGCAGTTCTTCTTGGCTCACTGAAGCCACTCACTGCAGAGGGGCTTTGGTCCTAGCTCAGGTGATGAGAGTGTAATAACCAAGACCCTATTGTTATTCAATACCATCCTATGCCAGGGCCAGAGGTGGAGGAAAAGGATGCTCTCTCATTTCAGAAAAGAGCATTCCTTTTCCATTGGGGGAAGTGTGGCAGACAAGAGTGGTGGGGTAACACTGGTCTCAGCTGAAGGGAGCACTTTGGGTGGCACGGCTGTGGTTGGGTCAAGCTGCAAACTTTCTCTTTTGTACACTTTTGTTATGAATATTGTTGCTGCTATTATTCATTTTCTTATTTCATTGCTGTTTCCAGTAAATTGTTCTTGTCTCAAATCATAAACTTTGCCTTTCACACTTCCAATAGGAGGGGGAGCCAGTGGAAGTGTGTATTTTTTAGTGGGACTCTTAATCAGAGAATACCATTCCTAAACCATTCTGGCCCAATCCCTACACAGGCAGCATCACTATGCTCTTCCTAGGTTATCCATCTGTGCTTCTACTGCCTGTGCATTTCCTTCTTGCACTTTAGATTGATTTGCAGATCTCAATTCAGCCATGCTGGTCTCTTGCTTGATTTCTTGCTTCAGGGGATTGTGACTTTTTGCACTTCATGGGACACATTCTAAAAGATGTACCAGCTTTGTTCTATACCTTTGTCCCTGAAGGCAGTTTTCCAGGAGATCCTATTGACTAACACCTTGAAGAGCTGGAAGTGTCCTTTCCTAAAACTCGAGGGCCTAACTTTACTCTTCCCTTAACCCATATCCTTCTGGACTGTGAACTCCAGCAATGCATGACCACAGCAGCCCGGGCTGCCTCAATCTTGACATCTCCAATTAGCTCACTACTTTGGTGATCGATAGGTCCAGTATCACATCCCTCTGGTCCCTGGAGTCTATTATCTTGCTTAAGAAGTTATCCTCCATGCAGCCCAGGAGTCTCTTTTATTACCTACTGCTTGCCATGCTACCTTTTCAGCAAATGCTCACATTTGAAGTCCTCCTTGTGGACAAGAGCAAATAAGCACAATGCCTCCATTAGCTGGAGCATGAAGGTCTCATAAATAGGCTCCCCTTGATCAGGCATCCTGCAGTAGATGCCAATCACTCAGTTCCCTTTGTTGCCTCAGTCTCTGGTTTGTACCCATCTGCTATCAGCCTGCAGGTAACTGTCGTTCAGACACAGCTCTTCACACTCAGTCTGTCTTTTGGTCTAGAGAGCAACCTCTCCTCCCCTCCTCCTCACTTGTCTCTCCTGACAACCTGTAGCCGTTGGCAGGCAAAATCAATTTATGGGGTTTGCCCCACCAAGTTTCAGTAATGGCAACTAGATCATAGTTTTCTAGCAGTGTAGTGACTGTTACCTACACAGCATGCATTGGTATAAAGGCACCTCAGCTGTTGTCTGCTCCATCTTCTTAAAAGAACACACCTTAATTCCTCTGAAGTATTTCCTTGGTGTTCCCCTGTTGGCTCCTATTGCCTCAGGAGCCCCTGGCACATCTCAGTAAGGCGTCAAGTGTGGATTATATCATTCTTATATTAATTGAATGGTGAATTGTCAGTGAGCCTACTTGGAAGTTTCACTGTGAAGGTCACAACTGTTGCTTTGGCTGTGAAATTATTAATATAGATGTGACTATACATAGTTATAAAATGTAGATGTATTTTTTCTGTAACTACTTGTGTAAAAATGATCAAGAGCAGTCAGCTAGTTAAATCAAGTACTGAAAAACATTTGTTTTGTTAAATATATATATATATAAGTAAAAAATCTGATTTTCAATAAAGCTTTCATCAAAGCTCTTCGCAGGTGCAGTAGCTTATACTGTAACTCGGTAATGTCTCAGAATTTAAAAAGTGGGAAAACTGATATAGTCAAAGATAATTCAAGTGAAACAAAATTGATTGAATTTGCCTTCAATTCAAGTTGCCTACAGGAAGTGCCTTAGTAAGATAGAATATGTGATCTTCTACAGCTTTACAGCAATTATTTTTCATTTCTTTTTCATTTTTCTTCCATACATTAATAACTGCTTCCCTGCTTAAGAGAAACCACCCTGTATTTATACCCGGACAGAATAGGATTTCTGCAATTTGGACTTTCTATACTTGACTTCCAGAGAACTTAATAATATCCTATTTCTTAATGCAATCATGTTCTCTTAGGATTGTTTCTCAGAGGAGGAGAAAAATGCATCCCATTTTCTGGTGAAATATGCTACCAAGCAGTCTTTCCAGTTGTGCCACTCCAATATAATATTGCATACTGCACAAAGCTTCTAAATCCCATCTTAGTCAGTATTTCCAGTAGTAAAATTCTACTGAGCTTACAAATATGATGTAGATCTAATTTCCTTTTTGTTGTTCTCCATTATTTTTTTCCATTTTCTTTTTCCTTGCTTTCTGTTTTTTAGCTGGTTAACAGCTAACTTGTTTTGTCAGTACCTATGGGCAAGTTTCGTGGAAAGGATGAGTTTCACTTGGGTCACTTGTTGTTGTAATTTTTAATAATTGGAAACAAGTGAGTATTCATTTAACTCACTGAATGTCTCTCTCATTAGACAGCCTCTGAGTTTGTCTTGGTTTACACAATGAGTTAGAGATTTTTTTTTCTAATATGTTTATATTTTAATTACTGGCATTTCCATTCAAAGCGTGAAATCTTTGCCAAAAACGCATTTTCCACTAAAATTAGTGGCTAAATTCACTCTGGGGTTTCATAATGGAGTATTTATCTTGTAGGTAATAGAAGCCATGATTTGGCAATTTCAGCCTTTCTGTTGAGTGGTTTCTATGTAAGATATACATGAAGTTTTTTCAGCTAACAATATAATTGTTCACTCATCACTATTCATAGCAGTTATCACCTTAATGCTAGATAATGCCACCCTTTTTTAAAATAAAGAAGTATTGGAAATAGCTTTTTCCCATTCAGTGTTGGAGTCAAGTCTTGTGTATTTACCTGACTTACTTTGTTTGACTAGGATTCATAGTCACAGATGGAATCTGTTGAAATGTCATAAATTAATGCCAAATTTCAGTTTATGTTATTGTGCTGTTTATAAACTATGGTGTTTGAAAAACAGATGCACAGCCTATTCAACTCCTGGCAGTAGCCTATGAATAAAGGCTGGATAAATAGCTGGCTTCAACTTTTCCAGATAAATCTCTCTGTGAACATGGATCAGAGTCAATAGCCAGCATGAGATTTTTCTCAGGAATTAACAAGTAATAAGTAATTGATGAACTTACTATGGGACCTGAGAGAAAGAAGGAGAGAGGTACTTTAGAGCTTCTTCCCTTTGATATTTGTGCAATCCTTAATGCCTGCTTGGGGCTCTAGGTTAACCCCAGTAGAAAAAGCTTTTCTAAAGTCAAGCAGAAGCTTCAATGGCTCCAACCTTTTTTATGTAAGAAAGAGTAAGTGCTCAGGAACCCTCCAGCTTCAGCCATTTAGCCTTGTGAAATTCAGCATTGAAACCAAATGTTTGTGAGCAGATACCAACGTAGGCACTTCAAATTCTAACTTGTTCCAATCTTATGAAAAAATGGGCTACTTGAGAAGGGGGAATTTTTCACATCCTACCTTTGTAGGGAGAAGCCATGTTTGTTTACTCTGTTTTGACATTTTTTGAGTTAGACAGAAGTACAATCTGTGGATTTCTTCAGTTACTTTGTCTAGATCAAGACTCTTCTAGTGGGTTTCTCTTAGACCAGACAATCTCTCTTAATGGAAAATTGTTTCCAATTAGTTCTACGTACAAATGAAAAGGTAGTACTGAGTAATTCTGTATTTTATTGTGATAAACTTCTGTAACTGGTTGTTCTTTAGAATAATTCTGTGTCATTATGCTTGCATTGACAGGTTTGATGAAGCTAAATGCCTTGGAGAGAAATTAAATGAAGTGAGAAACAAAATAAGTGAGTACATTTTAACTTCATTTTACCTTTTAGCTGATGAAATCACAGAATTCAGATATAGGGGAGGAGATTTTAGTTTCTAAAAGAAAAAAGTCAATGCTTTGCTAAGACTTCCAATAAGGTAAACTGTAAGCTGATGAGAGCAATAATAATTTTATGTACAAGTTTTTATTATTTCAAATACCGTAATGTGAAAACCAGCTCCATTCTGTATTTGACAGAATGTCTGAAATTTATCAAAAAGAGAAGTTAAGGTATTAGCATGGGATTTTTAAATTTTATTTTGGAATAAAAGGATCCAAAACTATCATTTGAAATTTTCATATATATGGATTAAGGATTGTATTTATCCATAAATTTATATGACTTCTGACAAAAGGTTACCACTCTGCACTTTGTGCAGATTAATTAGAGCAATTTTGAGGAGTGCCTAAGTTTGGTGGGGAGTTTCATAATTTTTTCCTTTAAGGCCCCAATAGCATATGTTTGGTATCCAGTTTCAGATTGTTCAATGTCAAAAATCACCCATAGATATATTCAGCCCCAAGGCAGGTTTTCCATGATCATCCTAGCAGCCTTTGATATGTTCCTAGTTAATTTTAGAGTTCTGTTGATTCCAAACCTGTAGGCTATCCAGGATTTCTGTCAGGTGTTAAGCAGTGCTTTTCTGTCCCTGAAGTTCTTGGAGATCAGGTCCATGTCCTCCATTTTGCACACATGCAGATGAGCCATGTCTCTTCAACCTTTCTGATGCAGACTGTGAGGAACCAGATTGAAAGATAATCTGGCATCCAGGGCAAGTGATGTAGATCTTGCTCTCATTTTCTATCTCCTCCTTCTTTGGGTGGCACCAAAATAGACATGGACAATGGAAATCATTATCATCACTTCATGTCTTAGAAAACCACTTGACTTCTGGGAAAGGAAAAATATCTCACAACACAGAGCCAAGTGCTCTGTACTTACACCACAACCATGATTATATTCTCTTGGTCATGAATGATAATTACTGCCAGATTCCCTTCCCAATCACCTTTGGGTACACCACAAGTCCCTCAGAGATATTATACAGTATATTTAAATTATGCCAGGTATGCGGAAATCCTCAGCCACGTTGGCAGGGTGTTCTCAAACCACAGCAAAACTGGTGTTCTGGAATAGATCCAGAAGCAGAGACATCAGGTGCTGAGCCATGCTGCAGAAGTTTTCTAAACACTTGGTTATTTCTGTAAGACACAACACTGGAATTCACCTGTCTTATTTTGGTAGGCTAATTTGCCTCTATCAGGCTGGCCAGAACATAAATGTCAGTACAGAAACTGTGCATGGATATTCATAGATTGACCCATGCTAGAAGAATTTCAATATCTACCTTGCAACTATGGGTCTCTGCAATTTCCATATAAACACACTTAACTCCTGCCAAGTAGGTTTTTACTGTGGCAGACTTGGAAAGGCAAGTTAAACATACTGTGGAGGACTCTTTTTCCTCTGCTGCCATCTTTAAGTCCACATTGTCCTGCATTCCTTCTGCCTCTTAGATTTGCTCATCCATGTTACACCCAAGAAATTCCTTGCCTAGCCTAAATAAATAAATATATAAATAGCCTAAATAAGGTATAGCCAAAAGTCAGCCCTGACTGTCAAGCTTCTTTCTCCTATAGAAGTTGAAATGAATTTTAGAGCAGGAACAGTGAACGCCAGCAATAAGCAGCCACACACAAGCACATCTTTCTCAGTATCTGGGATTGCAATTGCTCTCCTTGAAGACAGGAGCCTAGCAGCCACCCTAAATGCACCTTTTTCATGGGGGAGAACAAATGTTTGGAGGGTATGGGAGGCAGTAAAAGATCTGTGGGACACACGCCTGTCCTGAAGGTACCACTTGCAGTGTCAGGCTGGGACAAGACTCGTGTGACCTCTAAGTGCTTTGAGATTTGAATCTCTCAGAAAAAATGTAACAATGCAATGTAGACATCATGTCTCAAGGCTCTGTTTCCATGGATTGCTGCAAAATCTAGAAGAAGCCCTTGGTTTGGACTGAATTGCTGTGGGTTTTTCCTCAGTAAGTTTAGGCAAAACTTCTGATAGCTATAGTGCAGTAGAGTATGGATTTAGCTGCAATTAAAAACATCTGTTTAAAACTTGCTTTCAGTTAAGTTCTTCAGTGTTAAGAGTGAAACAGTGAAGTATATCTGGGAAACATGAGTGATACAACAACAGCATATGTAAACTAAAAACCAAACTGATCCCTTGAACAAAGCAAGCAGCCATGTAACAAATCAGTAGTGTTGCACTGAACCTGACAATGCTTACCTGCCTCCTGTAGGAAATTGTAATAGGTTGTAGACCACATGAGTGTTTAAAATGTCCTTTAAGAATCAAGCTAGAAATGTCTTCAAAGTTCTAAGACAAATTGCACAAAGCATATTTTGCTCTTGTTTTGATATATAACTGTAGCGACAAGTAAAGTGTTTTCAAATTTCAAAATAATTTCCTTACTCCTTTTTTCTTTTGGTAGAAAAAATGGGCAAATAGTATTTCCATTGAGTTTTTACTCTAGTTCTACTGTATAAGCAAAAAATTCTATTTGTGATGTATCCATTTATAACTATCTATATCCTGATTGATGCAGATTATGCAGATGTAAGGACTGTTTTCATACACTGATGTCTGTGGCTTAAAAGTGATCATACTGTAAATTCCTTTCTTCAATTCTTTCTGTGTAACACTCTTCAGCATTTGAAAATTAGAAACCTGGCTAATACAAATATTACATTTATTCATCTATCCTTTCATCCTGTCCAGCTTTGTTTAGGACATATTTGTTTATGTATCTACCTATAAGCACCTCCTAAGTATTAAAATTTTGTATCCAGTTCAGCTTAGTCAATTCAATTACACTACGTTATACAGTTTAACAGACTGATAGATTTCTTTTTTCAGTTAAGTCTGTTTCATCATAGAAATCATATTCAGAAGATCATTAAAGATGCTAGGTAAGTTTACTAACCTGCCAATTTTTTACTTAAAATGTGGAACGAGAAATAAGAGTCATCTGTGGCCTGCAACTAGATCTTTAATTTACTTTTATTGTTGTTTTGGTTTCCTTAAGCATTCCTGGCTGCCTTGTTGTGCACAATCAAGAACAGATCCCATCAACATCAGTTTTTATTATTTTTACGTTACTCTTAATAGTATAAAACTATGCACCACAGAGGCCATAATAATCAATTTCATGCAGTCTGATTATATTTTGAGATAGTGACAGCAGCATCTGGCTGTAACTTTTATGTCATAAATACCCTTTCATTCTGACTTTGGAAGTATTAGTGTTTTGCAGTGAAAAGTACACATAATACTCCAGCCCCTTCTCAATTACACTAGCATTTCAAAATCATCAGGAAATTAGGGCCGTAAAAAGAAGTTTGCAGTAGGATTTTCTTGGTAGGCTTTTGCAGATGTTACTGCTTGCACAGAAAGATTAAGGGAAACCATGTCTAGATGTAAGGTGGATTTCAAGTGTGGAATAACTATAATATCAGAAATGAGACATTGTGACCAGCATGCCTCTTTGCTACTATACCTCTTAGTCCTGGATTCTGTCTCCTTTTATGTTCAACTGCACTACAGGCTTTTTTTTTAAGTGAAAAATAATGTGTCTTTGATTTGTCATTATGCTTACTTTTCACAATGACCTCCTAGAAGTAAGAGGATTAGTTTTACTGAGGATGAAAATTGTCTTTTTCTGATACTTGGGGAAAAAAAGAAAAATAAGAAAAAGAGGGACGTGTTTCTAAGTCAGGGTCGTTTTAGTGACTCTGCTGCATTATCACACTAAAGTCTGTATAGACACAAATAAAGAAGCAGAGGGCTTTGGTGCAAGCACTGAGGGGCAATTCTTTTTGCAGGTCAATATTGCATAAATACACCATAAAAAGCAGGAAAATTATATAGATTTTGAACATGTAGACATGTCTGGATTTGTTTGAGTGAACTATTCGGAATTGTTTACATATGACTGGAGAATGTACCCAAGGACTGGGCTTTAAAAGACAAATACAAAAATCCAATATGAGTGAAACTGGAAAAAAAATAACTGAGAGTTCAGGAAATAATGAGAACTCTGTAACCAGCGTAGGAGAAGTGGAAAGTGGGCCAGCACTGACACAAAGTACATTTTTGCCTTTCTAGTCCAACATTAAGAACTTTCAAAGTGTATCTTTTGCTAGCTAAATAAAAAAAAAAAAGGTTACTTTTCTTGGGCAAAAAAAGTGCTATGTGGCTGCATGTGTTTTGTATTGTATGATTTTCAGAGACTGAGAGTTAGGGTCTCTAACAAGAACAGTAGATCCTTTTGGTATTACTGAAGAAGACAGTGAAGGAAATTTGATGCTGAAGCCTAAGATTTTATTTCAGAATAGTGAAGAAAATTTCTCATTGCAAAAATTTGAGTGATTGTGCCTATCACAGTGTGGTGAGTCAGCTTCAGCTGACAATCCAGCAGCTCTCTCACATCCCTTCCTCAAAAGAATAAGGGGGAAAAGTAGGAAGAAAAAGGTTGTGGGTTGAAATTAAGATGAGGACGTGGCTTGCCAACTATCAAGTGAAACAGACTGAAGTCAGAGAAAATTAGTTCAATTTATTGCAGATTAAAATAGAGCTGTATGGTGAGAAGCAATGACAAAACCTCTGAAATAAAAACTTCTCCCTTTATCAGGGCTAGCAAGAGGTTTTTTTCTTTCTAGGATGCTGTTATCAACCAGGTGGTTTTACACTATTACTGCAAACTGTATTCTGTGTCAACTCTGACAGTAAGGGTTACTGTATATTTGAACAAACTGTAAAGCATTAAATAACAAAAAAAGAACCAACTGCTGCTAAATTAAAGAGTGAGTTGGGGGAATTACAACTTCTATTTTCAGTGTAAATTAAACTGATATATTCATTCAGAATTTCACCACTAAAAAAAGTTTCCTATATGCAAGAATGTGCTGTGTGTTAGAAGCATTTAGGAGTAGTAAAGATTTCCAGGTCACTCCTATAAATGTCTGACTATTTGGGGTTATTTTTACCACTATTAGATTTAGTTTTTTCCTAGAGGAAAAAAGCATACTATATGGTATTTAATGCCCAGAGGGAAGCAGCTGTTGTTTTTAGTCTGTCCAGAAATCAGCTAGCATTATGATTGAAGCTGGGAGAGGAAGGGCAAACTCATGTGGGAGTAATAACTGTGTGAGGAAACAGGCAGTCTCGGAATGAAAAAGGGTAGGTGGGTGGATTATGTGCACATGATGTTGATGGTGCATCTATACCCACAGGAATGCTGAGCTGTTGCACTGCTCTGCCTCATTTCAGGCTTTGATTTTTGTGCACAAGATCAGAGAATACCTAAGCAAATTATAATATTTAGTGACAGCTGGTTCTAGTATTGCAAAGCAAGGTTATTCAAGAGTCCTAATTTGATTGCAAATTATTCACATAATGCTCATGTGTATCACAGTTAATGGCATGCTAACTGAAATGGTGATGATGGAGGAGAGTGAAGACAGGACATGTCGGTGCTCAAAGATAATATTGATTCTGATTCACTAACTTGTATGTCGCACTGTTATTTCTGTGAATGCACAGTAGATGTTAAAACAACTCCAAAGCAATTAATATAAACCCAGAATTTGTATTAACTTTTTTCTCTTTGTTCAAGATTCTACTTATGTATACAAAAAATCAGAGTTGTTACTGTCACTCTCCCCCCAATGTGGATAAGCCAAGCGGACCTACATTAAACTCCAAAGTAAGAATATTTTATCCAAGAGTTTTCTTTACAACTACACAACTTTATGAAGGGAACTAATGGTAGCATTTTTGCACAGAGAAGAGAAGAAACAAGATAGATGAAGTTAAGTTTTTTTTAGGCAGAAATTGTCTGAGAGGACTGTATTGTCTATGGTGTACATCAACATTGTTGTAACTTCACATGCAGGCAATAAATTACTTGGAAAAAGAAGGATCACTTAGTTAAGAACTAGAATCCCAAGGCTGATACTGGGAATGCTATGCATATTTTAAGCCATGATTATAGGAGCTGAAAGAACTGAGGGAAGTCATACATGAGCAAATAGCATTTTTAAAACTTCTGCTGAACTATCTGTACTTTGGAAGGATGGAATTTCTCTGTTAAAGAGAAGTTCCATGCTGTACATGGAACTTAGATGAAATGAAAAAGCTGTGATGATTCGCTAGATGAAAAGAAAACCCATCAAAATCAATGAATTGTTTTCTTAAATCTCAATAGTATTGGTAATATTAGTTATTTCTTTATAGTAATATAAATGTTCTGAGTTACAGATATTTACTTACTGGACATTGTTTCAGCCATGAATGAAGTGAGGCTGCAATAAGAGAGAAATTACTGTGCTTTGAAATGCATTCCATTCTTTAGTGTAATATTCTGATATACTTATTCTTTCATGGAAGTAAACACTGTGATTCCTAGTTGCTGATTTAATTCACTGTTCTAGTCTAATTCCAGAAACTATTGAGTACTTACGAAAACTTATATGTGCTCAGCAAATTTTACTGGAAATTACTAGTGTAGAAGAAAAATGGCAAGATTTGGTTTAAAAAGGGATTGAGAAACTTCAAGAAGAAAGGTTACATTCCACAAAAAAAATATGGTTCAAATGACATGCAAACAGCTCATAAATAAATTAATTCTGAATGCAGATTTAATGAGCAGATGACTCAATAATGTCATTCTACAGCATTTCATTCTTCAGGTAGCTTGTATTCTCAGCAGAGACCTTTAAAATCCATGGAACTTGAAATCTTGAATCCTCACAAAGGAAAAATTCTAGCTGAGGTCAGTTTGAGTTCTGCTTGTGTATGGAGTGCAAAGAAGATTCTGAAAAGATTTCCACATTTATATTTATTGTTGTTTTAGTTGATCAAGGGCAACAAGCCTTAGCTATAGATTCATAGAATCATTGAATGGTTTGGATTGGAAGAGACTTTAGAAGTCATCCAGCTCCAATCCTCCTGCCATGGGCAGGGTCACCTTCCACTTGAGCAGGTTGCTCTGAGCCCTATCCCACCCAGTGCAAATGTGCACTCGGTGCAGCACATGCTGTGCAGCTCATTCAGCACATTCTCTGTCAGATGTACTGTGTGTGCCTTCTCCAAAGCCTGTTCAGTGTCGGGCTGCATGCATGCCGCATGTACCATGACTTATGTGTCCAACACCCCTAGCTGGATTGCCCAGTACCTGAGAAATTCCAGATGAACAGCAAGATCAGTGATCTAGAAGAAGCTGAAACAGTAGTTTATTATGAGAAGTGGGAGATTTGACAAGAAGACATCAACATAGACTGGAAGCTCCCTGAGCAAAAAAGCCTGCCTGCCTGCTGCTTCACCATTTCTGTTCTGCACTGAGATATATGGAAAATTAAAGCCTCAATTCAGAGTTTCTACTGATTTCTTTTCTCCTGGAATGCTGCCTATATGTTGCAGATGTCCTCTGTCATTTAACAGAGTCAGTCTTGGTATCAGGACACAAGTTGTATCAGAAAATAGTACACAAACATTATTTCTTCCATACTTCATCTCAGGTGTGTAACTATGCTGCTTACTCCTGAGGGATGTCGCTTATGCCCAACTTAACAAAGCTCATTAGCTCTGCAAAACCTGCAGCCATCTGTGAGAAAAACAGAAGAGAAAACAGGCCATGGGGACAAACAGTCCCCCAGATGTAATTTCCCAGCTGGGATGTTATTCAATGTGGCCCAGTGCCTAGAAGCCCCAGTCTGTTTCTGATCTGCAGGTCAGTTTCAAAGCAGTTTTGTAATAAACGAGGCATGTTTATGTGTCCACCAAAAATAGCAGTAGCTGTTAAAGCTGAAGCCATTCAGCATGGCTGACACAGACTTCAGCCTCTTTCTCCTTAATTTCTTGGCCCAATTGTTTGGCAACTTAATGCTAAAAAAACAACGTTCCTATGTGTGTTTGTTTTGGATAAATATCTAAGCATCGTGCCATTATGACAGCAGTTTTGGAATCTATTTTTTAAATGTTACATTTTGATTTTTGGAAGCAAGGAATTGAAAACATAGAAAAACAGCTGTGTTTCTAAATATTTTATTTTCTTAACTATTTGTCACCATCTGCAGTTTCTTCTTTGTTAGAAATGTAATTTGCTTTGCAGGGTGCTATATGTTATTTTTCTGTTTGGCTACAAATCCTTCAGTTTTAACATATTTCCTTCTTTCCATGATGAAATATAGCTTTACTTTTATCCTGATTCTGTCCAGGTCCTTTTTCTACTGCTTCAGGCATGATTTCTATGGCCTAGATAACCAGGGATCTGTAGAGCATAATCTAAAATGGTGTGATCTTTCACACTGTCTTCTGGAAGATCTCTCTCAAGGTGCTGTAAGGCAGAATAGGTGTCATGACTTTCACAAACGCCTGGCAGGTAACTACCACATGGTAGCTGGTTACTATCCTCTTGGGGCAGATTCAATGCTGTGATGCACATTTCCACAAACTATTTTCTTGTCCTTCGAGCAGCCAGTTGGATGACAATATAAAGCAGAGTGATGGGAATGTATTTTTGTTTCTTGCTATCACTTCAGTGAAAGACTCATGTTAATGATTTTTTGTTTGTTTGCTTTTTCACAGTGTTCATAGTGAGAGTAATCAATTAACTACCTTGTTTGTAATCAACAGATCATATATTGATTCACATGGAAATTTTTTTAGAATCTCAAAAGTCTCTGCCAAGTGAGCAAAGCCTAAATTGTCTTGAAGTAGTGCAGTTATGTTTGCTGGGTATAATTCTAAACCTATGACTAGGTAATTTAGAATATAATAATACTTATAACTGAATGAAGAGTCCCCAGAAAGCTGATAGTAAGATGTGCAAATAAGGAGGAAAACCAGACAAAACTATAAAGTCTATTAAAAAAGCCTGTTAAGTGTCACTATCCATTTCTGAAAACAGTAGAGAAAGTCTGTCTTTGTTATACTTGCAGTAGGCATTGTACATGTTATAGGTCCTAACCCTAAGCAGAGCAGGAAAAATCAGCATTTTCCAAAGCTCAGGATCAAGACGTGAAGGAGGTGCCAAAAAGGAAGATGTAAAGGAGCAATTTTGGCCAGCACCATGCCCCCCTTGGCATGCCTGTTGTAGTTGCAGTGTCCCTGGAGCTCTGGGTTTTGTGGCTTTTTCAAGCCTAACCCTAAGCAGAGCAGAAAAATCAGAATTTTTCAAGGTGAATTTCCATCTTATGGGTGGTTCCAAGGTGTGAAGGGAGCAATGTTGGGGTTGGCATGCCTTTTCTATTTGCAGTGTCCATGGACTTCAAGGCTCTGTGGTTTTCTCAACACTAACTGTAAGCATAAACCTAACCCTAAGTGCAGCAGCAAAAGCAGCTTCTTTTCTAGGTGCCCAGGACATAAATTGCACCAAGACGAAAGCTGCTGAGGGAGCAATCTTTGAGAAGTGAGCTATTCCTTTTTCTCAATACAATGCTCCAAAACCTACCAAAATGATACTCACTAAAACCTAAGGGAACAAAGATAAAAGAAGAGACAGGAGATAAAATTAATGAAAATAAATGAAAAAAAAAATTAAAACAAAGAGAAAACAAAAAAAAATGGCATGGGGTGCATAAAGGACAGAGAAAAGAACCAAACCCTGCTGAAATGATCCTCATTGAAATCACAAGAATCCTTCATTTCAGGAAAGGAAATGAATTCTTGATAACAGAAAAGAAAGAGTTGCAAAGACTCTGGAAAGGAGATATGATCCAATGAAATGTAAAAAAAAAAAAAAAAAAATTAAAAAAAGAATAGAAAATTTGGAAATGGAGTGACTATTTGCAAATTGATAGGCATGAAATGAAGTGCAATGAAACTTGCCAAAATTATTCTTACTGAAATCCCAAAATCAAGAAACTAAGTCAAAGGAAAAGACAGAAGTAGAGATGGATGAAATTAAATGCCTAATGGAAAAAAAAGATCTTCACTGAAGGGAAAGCAATAAAATGGCGTGGGATGCCATGAAGTACAGGGAAATGGGCAAAATCTTCCTAAGTTAATTCCTCATTAAAAATGCAAGATTTAATTTACTTACACCTTCTTTTCAGGAAAATTTTCTCCCAGGAAAATAAATCAATTTCTTCACAGTTGTTTCAATTGACATGGCTCACTGATGTTGGGATTTCAGTAAGGTTAATTTAGGCAAGTTTTGGTCTTATTTCACTGCACTTCATGGCATCCCATGCCATTTGATTGTTTTCCCTTTGGTGATTTTTTTTTTTAATTAGGCAGGACATTTCATTAATATACTCTCTTGTATTTCGTTTGGGTTTGTTCCCTGGTTTTCGGATTTCTGTACAGTTAATTTTGACAAGTTTTGGTCCTTTTCACTGCACCTCATTTCACCCCAATCCATTTGCTTGTAGTCCCTCCATTTCCAAATTTTCTTCTTTTTTTCAATTGCATTTTATTTGATCATGTCTCTTACTCTGAGTGTTTGTAATTTTTCCTGCTAGAATTAACCTTTCTGAAATCCCAAAATCTGGCAACAAAATCAAATGAAAAGACAGACGATATCCATAAACTACATGCCTGATGAAAAATGAAAAAATCTTCACCAAAGGAAAAACAATGTAAATGGCATAGGATGCCATGAATTGCAAGGAAATGGACCAAATCTTGCCAAATTGATCATCATTGAAACTGCAAGATTTCATCTCTTTTCTGGAAAGGAAGAATTTCTTTTCCAGAAAGGAATTGAAATCTCAAAAATGGAAAAGAAATTGTAACCAACACTCTGGAATTGTAACCAACACTCTGGAGAGGAGATATGATCAAAAGCCTTTTTTTTTCAAGCCTTACCCTAATTTTGGCAGAAAAATTAGCATTTTAATAGGCACAGATACCCAGGACATGAGTGTTTGCATGGAGTAAGGTGTGGAAGGAGCAATGCTGATGCAGTGCCATGCTCCCCTTGGCATATCTTTTCCTCTGCAGAGCTCTGGACTTTTAAGTTTTCTCTACCTTAAGCCTAAGCCTAAGCCTAACCCGAAGGAGAGCAGTAAAATCAGTATTATTGTGAGGCTGAGATGTCCAGGACATGGGTGGTGCAGGCTCTCTCCCTTCAGAAGTACACTTAGGTTTATGGCACCTATGCCAGAGCTGTCTGTTCTGCTGCTGCAGCAGCACAGTCATGCTTTGGCCATTTTCAGAAAAGAGAGAAGGACACATGTCATTGCTCTATCTTCATCATTCCTTAACTGGTGTAGGATTTTTCTTATCTGATCTGGTAGAAATGAGACTAGAAAGAGAACCAGGCAGTTCTAGTAGCCTTGTTGCAGCCTTTTTGTTTTTTCTGCTCTTCCTTATATGAAGAGGATACCATCTTTGGTAATATAAAGTAGTCTTTGCAGCAACACTCAGCAAACTTATTTCAGAAGGTAGAAGTTTTTTGGCTTTAGGGGGCAATGCATATGTTAATGGCAATGCTAAACATTGTCCATTGTTTCAGAGTCATAGGCATATGTTTGTTTTTACTTTCAAACAATAGGCAATGCCCCAGGGTTACAGTGCATATGCTGAATAGGTCCTCAGAATGAGAAAATATGATTTGTCAAATGACTTATTCAGAAAATACCAAACTGAATGAACTCATTTGAACAGCTCTATCATGCTCCCCTGGCGTGCTATTCTTTAAACAGAAGAACCTTATTAGTGTAACAGTCACTGCAGGCCCAAGATGTTAATGTTTTCTTTGGCTCTGAGTAGGAATGTACATATGTAGGAAACATTTTCATTTTCTAATTATTACAAATGATGTTCTGTTCTTTACCAACAGAACTATTTTCAGGGGAAAAAGTTATGCTCAGGAAGAAACCAAGTAAACATTTTTTACTTAAGGTTTCACTAGAATAACTAAAACAAATTGACCAGACTCATTGGATTTAATCAAGTCATGGCTACAAACTTGGAAAAACACTCAGAACTTCTGCTTGCAAGATGTCTTTTGACTGAATATAGTCATTGCTAGATTGCTACACTGCATTTTGCTGTTTTATTAAGCTATTTATTAGGCTATAGTATGTTCTTACGTCAATCTATTCAATTTGCTCTTTTGAAGAAAAAATGCTAGGTGATAGTTGATGCTATATTATGAGGTGTGCGTGTTAAATCCTACAATCTTTTGTACAAAAAGTTTTTCTTGATCACAGAATCACAGAATATACTGACTTGGAAGAGACCCATCAGGACTGTTGAGTCCACCTCCTGGCCCTGCACGGGACAACCCCAAGACTAACACTATGTGCCTGAGAGCATTGTCCAAATGCTTCTTAAACTCTGTGAGGTTTGATGCTGTGACTACTTCCCTGGGGAGCCTGTTCCAGTGCCCAACCACCCTCTGGGTAAAGAACCTTGTCCTGATATCCAACCTAAAATTCTCCCAGTTCTGTGCCTGATTCTCCCAGGACATGCTTGGCCCTCCTGGCTGCCAGGGCACTACTGACTCGTGGTCAAGTTACCATAGACCAAGACCCGAGGTCCCTTTCTGCAGCACTGCTCTCCAGCCTCTCATTGCCTACTATATACAGAAAACAATACAGGTTTGCCCCACCCCAGGTGCAGAATCTGGCACTTTCCCCTGTTGAACTTAGTTTAGGGGTAATTGCCCATCTCTCTAATTTGTTGAGGTCTCTCAGCAGGGCCTCTCTGCTCTCGAGGGAGTCAACAGCTCCTCTCAATTTAGTGTCACCAGTAAATTTAGTATTCCCTCAAGTCCTTCATCCAAGTCATCTATGTCTTTCGTATTGGATGGCCAGAGATTTTAACGGTGAAAAATCAAAGCTTCAAATTTTAGAGAAGTAGACCTCAGCTTATTCAGACTAGTACTGTCCAAGACTGATATTCCTTCCTGAACACAGAAATAGAAATTTGTTTTTCATAGTATCTCATGGTTCATTTACTCATCTAGATAGTATTCACGCAGACTTGTTGCATAGGCATACAGACATACACATACTAAAAGACAATTTGATTTTTTCTGGTCAAACTAGTTCCTAAATCATGTGATGTCACTATAGCTGGTTATGAATGTTGCAGAAGGAATGCAATCAACAGCAAATAGCTGTAATATGAAGATTTTGTCATGCACTTTGTTTAAGGCTGGTCTGAGCTGATTACATCATTATACCTGTTATATATAATCAAGTTGTGTTTTAAATTGCTGAGCAATTTAAGAAGCAGACTTAAGCTTGTCCACAACAATGGATATATAATATATCTTCACAGGAAGCTATTTCAGATTTTACTGGGTTGCTAGTATGTGTCTGACACTCAAGGACTCACTTTTCAAAGGTTTAGTACATATATTACAGGTAAATATATGTCAAAAAATGTGTCGTACACTCATTCGTACTCTGACTTGTTTCCATCACCCTGAAATGTTTATATGCATGGCCTCAAAACATGGTAGCATATCTAATTAGCTTCAGCATAGTAATTTTTAAATTTATTTTATTTTTAATTTTTTGTCATATCTGTCAGATTCTTAACATCGGTCAGTCTCATCTGACCAGAAGTTACACAGCCGTATGTGCTCAATGCCAGGAGAATTCCTTGGGTAAGGGCAGAATTTTAAGTTTCTGAAATTGAAGCATATAGTGAGCCCTGGAACTCTGTATTTAATTTTATGTTGGACAGCTCTGGCCAGAAGAAATGTCACAAAATGAAACTGGACATCAAATAGTGGCATAGAAATTACAAAGCCATGAAGGCAGTATGGTAACAGAAAATAACCATGTTCATCTGAAACTTGAATATAGTCACTCTCTGCTTAAAATATTAACTGAGACCAGTGTATTACTACCAGAATACTTGTGAGGAGTAAAATCCTTTGGTTTTGAATTTGCTTGTTTGGGCTCTTAAGAACCCTTTATTTATTTTTTATGCTTCGTAAATTTGCATATTTGAAAATGTGAAAAGGATAGGAACTGTATACAAAGCTATTTCTCTGACTATTTTCCTTATTTTTTCTCTTCACAATAATTTCTTAGAAACAATCAAGAGATAAGCGGCATTTAGCCATAAGAGCATCCAGAGTACTAAATTCACAGATTATGACTCCTTATCCATATGGCATTGCTTTTCAATCATGCTTTTTGGACCAGCTTAATATTTAATTCATGAACAAATAGATGTGATAAACAACAGAATAACAGTTTCCAGATGTGCATAATTTCTGTTTCTTTTCTAGCATATGAAGATAGATAGATAAGCAGAATATTTGTTCACTTTGGACAATACCAAAAATAGCACTCTGGCATCTAAGGTATAGCTTAAGTGAAATTTAGGTACCTAAACTCAGGAGAGCTATCCAGGAAAAACAAAACCAAATAAATCCCCCCCAAAAAACTGTTCACTTCATTTCCTGGATGCAACAAACTGCCATTGCTACAGCACATACAGAAGTACTACTTTGTTGGCTGAGCTGCCTATCTCTGACCCCTGGAGTATCCAGACATAATGTGTAACTTTGTTGAAGTCCCTTGGAGTGTGCTTGCTGCTATATATCCATGCTTGGCTAAAAATGCCTGGTGAGAAATAAGTAGTGACAGCCAACTTTGGGACATGAAAATAAAGGTCCAAGCATTTGTTTTTAAATTCAGAAAGCATCCAGGTTCTGATTTCCAATTTCAAGGGGATGATGAACTGCAGTCCAGAGCCCTTAGTGTTTTATGTTGGCTATCCTAGATGTCCCAGTGTTGAGTATTTAGATTTTTAGAAAAAGTGTTCCCAAAGGAACACTTCAACAATGAAGACCTATGTAACCTACAACAGTCTGTACTTAGAGGAAGATAGAGGTCCAGAATGATGTCAGCAGGAAAATAAATTCAGTTTCTCTATAATTTTGCTGTTTAACCCTATCAAAGTTTTTTTCTTGTTTGTTCTTTAGCAGCCAGAATGTCTGAAAGGCTGTTACCAAAAAAAAAAAAAAAAAAAAAGAGGGGGAAGTGGGATAAAGGACGCTGTGGAAATGCAGGCCAAACAGTAAACAGTTACAGGAATGTCCTTCAGTCAGAAAGTGTAAGTCATCATCTTGTGAGGGAAAAAAGTAATCTGGCTAGAATTAACAAGAACATGAAGAAAAAGAGGAGGAGACTTAATATAGAGCTTAGAAGTAAATGCACGGAAATGGATGAAGAGTTTAGAGGACTGTACATTGAGTAGCTCAATGAACCACAAGATGATTGAGTCCAATGTTTAACCAATCACCATCACTTCAACTAGATCATTGCACTGAGTGCCATGTTCAGTTGCTCTTTGAATGCCCCCAGGGATGGTGCCTCCACCACCTCCCTGGACATTCCATCCCAATGCCTGAACACCCTTTCAGTGAAGAAATTCTTCCTGAGAAGTCAAGTAATTGTCATTCTGTAGCAATGACTGGCAGAGACTGCTATCTCATAAGCTTTCTGTCTGTAAATTTGATCATGCTTAGAGGTATTAAACGTGTCAATAAAAGCTATTATTGTCTCAGCTGAGCATGGCAAGGAGAGGAACATGTCCCAGTCAGATATTTTAAATAGTAATCTCAAAATGTATAGTATCCTACATCAGAATAAAATATATCCATTTGAATCTGAGATATTTAAATTCCAAGGAAGGAGATTATGTTGGGAAAACTCTGTATTTCCATGTGTGCTTGGTAATGTGCTGACCTTAGGCTATGGTTTGCAACTATGAATTTGTGAAAGTCAGGATTGTGCTTCAAATTCTAAACCTGTCGTTCCTGGGAGCTCCGACTGATGAGTTCTACTAAATCCCATCAGCTTCCTTGCTCCCAATGGTCTGGCCCATCTCTTTTGCTGGCAGTTCCTTTCTCCAGTCTTTTCTTCCCAGCTGGTGAAAGAGACTGTTTACTTTTATTTCAGACATTGTAGTTGAGTTGATGATAGTGTCTCAGCTTAAATTGCTGGTATGCTTGTGCTGATGTTCCAAATTCTGCTGCTAGAGCAGCCAGAACATGGGCAGACATTTCCTTCTACATCCTCTGCTGTGGGGTAATGACCTTTGACAGCAAACTTCGGGATGGAGGGAAGGGAGAGGGAAGAGGAGAAAGGAGAGGCAGTAAAATCTTAAACCACTGCAGAAGGCAGAAATTTGCTCCAGCAGGTTATACTCTACAGTATGTTACCTGAGGTATTGTTATCCATATATTTTTAATGCTGCTGAGGGCTGTATTTCATACCTGGAAAAATGCATGTGCATTAGAGAGGCCCTGAGTATTGCAACAGTATGTTTTCCTCCCTGATGCCACCAAGGGCTCCCTGAAAATGAAAAGTTATCAAATTACATGGGGATTTGGCCAACCATGTATTCCAAAACAAAGTATTTCCATCAGATATAGTGTTGAGCCAGTTTACTAATGCAGACTACTTTGTCTCTGCACATTGTCCTAATAGAGCCAACTGACATGTTTTTGCCATTGGAGGACAGTTTGAAAAGCACATTCAGAATTTGCCCTAAATATTTCTCTGGGTCAGAGAACAGCTGAATGGTTTATTTCCTCTTAGTGCTGCAGGATTTTACATTAGAACAGATTTTTTTTTTATTTCATGACTTTTCTTGTCAGCTACTTTTTATCATAGACTGTGTTCTCATACAATTTCATCACCAGATTTTAAAAAATATTCTAACATATCTGGTAAGATTTCCTGTAACTATCTCTGTTTGACCTTCTCAGTTTGAGATATTGTTACATTTGAATATTAACACTTGGGTTCAATGTCTCCTACTTTCAGGAATACTTTGTAAGCTGTTACAACTCTAACATCAAGCTCAGTTAAAAATATAACTGTACAAGGCTCATGGAAGTTATGTGACTGCTCCCCTCTTTGTCTCTGTCTGAACGATTGTTGAACGTGCATCTTTAATTTCTGCTCATTCAGCAGGACTTCTTATTGATTCAAGTGGGTGCATGCAACTTCATGAATCAGATTTAATAGTTCTAGAGTCTTGAGTTGGTCTTCATAGTTGGATGGTAGCTGAGTCCAACAGCAAATATAGAGGCATTGCATGACAAACAAAACCCCTACTTATTTCCTGTCATGGTTTAAGCCCAACTGGCAAAAAAGCACCACACAGTCGCTTGCTCCCTTTTGGTGGGACTGGGGAAAGAATCAGAAAAGTAAAAGTAAGAAAACTCATAGGTTGCTATAAAGATAGTTTAATGAGTAAAGCAAAACCTGTGCGTATAAGCAAAGCAGAATAAGGAATTCCTTCACTCCCTATTGACAGCCAGGTGTTCAGCTATTTCCAGGAAAGCAGGGCTCCTTCCCTCCTGATAGTGACTCACTCCAAATGCCTCTACTTCATTCTTGTTCCCCCTAGCCTTTTTTAACTAAACATGATGCCACATGGTGTGGAATATCCTTTGGCCCACTGGGGTGAGCTGTCCCAGCTGTGTGCACCTCCAGCATATTGACTGGTGTGGTATTGTGAGAAACAGGGAAGAAAACCCAGCATCTAATACCATATAGCATGATTAGGGACCCAAGATCCCTGGAGGGTGAATTTGAGGAATCAGATGCCCTGGATGCATAAGAGGATGTTCTGCTAGATATTTTATGTAACATCTAAAATGATTTAACAATGAAGAAAGTAAAACATACAGCATCCTATTTGAAGTGTGAAGGTTTCAGGATTTCCGTGATGAAAGGATGTATTAAGATAAATGCAGGCTTGGAAAATGTAAAATAATAGAAAAATACTAGAAAATAAGAAGAGATGAGAAGTCATTGACAAAGGCTTTAGACTGTCAGATCTTGAGTTAGCGGTCTTTGAAATCTTATAATAGTATTATATTGAGGATCTAATAAGGCATAAGAGAAGTTTTAAAACCTGTAATGTGGGCCCAAACAAAACAAAAAACCTTTTTTAAATTAGTAGGTTTTTAATTTTTTAAATTGTAACATATTCACTTTTATATTGTCCTGAAGCATATGCTTCAGGACAAAGCATTCCTTGTCTATAATACGTTGGAAGATAATTTCAGATCCTTGAAATAATCTGGAACAACACAAAGACAAGAAGTTAAAGGACAGCCATATTATTCAAGTTATGTATTCTGTCATACTTAGTCACCATATGGGATACTTTCCTCTGCTTTACATCACTCTTAATTAGATTTCTCTGTTCCATTTTGTCTTCTCCATCTCCCTCCTTGCTTTTGTCTTCTGTCACAAAGGCGAAGTTCTATGTTACCAGCTCATCTCTTTTCCATACCTACATATCTCCAGAAATGCAGGCCAAAACCAACGGATTTATCACAGCCTTCATGACAGCTGGCTGCATGCTGAGTGAATTCTTAAATTCCACAAAACTACTTCTCTTGCCAAAACATGTGGAGTTGCAGCAGTCAACATTTTATTGGGACTGTTATCTCCAGATGAAGAATGACTCTGCTGGAAAAAATTATTTGGTATCAGCTATAGATCTATTTTTAGCTTCTTGTTTGGTGAAACTTAGAAAATATAATTAGCCATATGCTGAGAGCTGTTCTCCATGTCTTAAATTCAATTTTTGTAAACCACATTTAAGCACTACCTTGTCCACAACTTTACACTTGGAATCAGAAGACATGGTGGGTTTTTTTATGAGAATGTGATTCTTCATATTTCTTTGGGTATATATTTGTGTTTATGAAGATTGTAGAACTGGCAGTACTTAAGACTGAAATCTTCCTTTTGTTTATATGGGAAGATTTGTGCAGGCAACGGTACTGGAATCATCCCCGACTTCTGTCACTTACGAATTTCAAGCCTAGCACTGGGGCAATGGTGTTCTCAGAGGCAGAAAAGTAGAGCAGGTCAGAAACATTCATTCTCCCCCACAAGTATTTATAGTGAAAACAAAACAAGATTACTTTAATCAAAAACATACACAGAAGATCTTAAGGGTTTGTCAAAAATAAGAGCTTCTAAGTAAAAACAATTTTTTTCCCAAATGAAATCTAAACAAACTGTCAAATTTCAGATTGGATTAAAACAAGTTGAAAGCAAATAAAAAAATTAGAAAAATAAAAATTTGAAAACAAATAAATCATATCTGTCTGGATAAGTCTTGGTATGGAATTATAGTCAGGTGCCTTATGATACCGCCATGGCCCCTAAATTAGAACTCGTGTTTGGCCTACTTTTCCCATAATACAATTTCAGTTTCTCTTCAGGAAGTTTTCTGGGAGATGAAGTTCAGTTTTTGCTGCCATGAAAAGGCAGTTTGGACTATGTGAATTGGATAAATGTCACCTTTCTATTTCTATTTAAAGAAGAAAAAGAAAACTCTTTTGCTAGAAGAATAGTAAGGCTGGAGTTTTATTTTTCTAGCCGATGGAGTTTTCTTTGATTCCTCTCTGATTGCAGGTGATCTGATTCAAACTTCTCATTCTTTCACAAAGCTGGCAAATAGAAGATGTTTTCTTGCAACATCATGGTCCATGTCATGGATGGAGCAGAAGTGCAACGAGCTAGAATTAAGGGAGAGAGGAACATTTGGGACAGTTTCACGCTGCTGAATGGTCTGACAAGGCTCGCAATACAAGTAGAGCTTCTGCAGCCTCTGTGGGTTCTATCCCAGCTGTGCTCAGAGTAAACCCTATGTAATTGAATGTCAAGCCTCTTGGCTATAATCATTCAAAACCCAGTCCCAATGTTCTTGTGTTTCCACATATTTGTATTGATGGCAATCTGTTGTCTGTTTGCTTGATCTCATTGACTTGTTTGGCCTTCTTTATTTGGTTGACCTCATTGCCGCTTGAAATGCAAAACATTTAGATTGCGGATAATCTGTTTCTGGCAAGGTTAACGAAGGAGATATAACATCATTTATTGACAAGATTGAGAACTGTATGTCACCCTTATTTTTAGGTGGCTCTTGACGAAAAGTCTATTGTCCCTACTGGAACCATTTTCTTTTCAAACTACAGTGGCAGTTGCCTTTTGCAGCTCACAGTGCTTAAGAGAGTTTCTGAGCCCTTACACAGAGATAAATGTGTAGATTGTTTCTGAAGAACTTCTTTAATGGTAATCCATTGAGATGAGTTTCAAGATTACTACAAATTATTTCATGGCTGTCTCATGGCTCAATATTGAGTGAGAAACATCACACTGTGTGGAACAGTGTGACAGAAGGTATCAAGAAGACACAAGGATCTAAATAGTCAGAATAGCAAAAACCAATTTGAGAAAAAGTAGCATGTTTAATCACATTTCATTGAGTATTGAAATCAACTGAGTTGCTTTCTAGAGCTTTCAAAGCACAAATAGCATGAATGTTGCTCATTCACCCAGGTTTTTATGAGTAAAAATTAGTAATCAAGGATGTTTTTTCTATAGTTACAGGAATCAACTTATTTGAGTTTTTTGTTCGAGTGTTAGCACAGCTGAGATGGAGGATTTATTTGTTTTCATAGCAGGGTTAGATGAAGTTAGCTATTTCACTTAACCTGTTTCTCAATATCTGAAGGCTTTTCCTAGTTTTACAGATTACATTACCTAATTTTGCAGGTATCTTTAATTACAGAAAAAATCGTTGGTTTAATTAAAAATAATTAAAAATAATAAAATTTCCTCTGCAGAAAAATACAACTCTATGTCTGTTTTATAGACAAAGAGTGGGTAAGGTGTTTTCTTTTGTTTGTTTTCTATAAACATTTAAAACAACAAAATTTGACTGTTACACTGTAATATATTGCAAATAATAAATTTTCTACAATGCTCCTAAATACTTAACAATTATTCTCACAACTTCCAAAGAAATTCAATTTGTTATGGTTCTTTTGTGCTCACAGAACAATCTAATTCTTATGACCTGTGAATTTAAATGTTTTTTTATATTCTCTGGTTAAGCCTTTACCAACTTTCAATGACTAATTTTCCTTTGATTAGCTTACTCTCTAAGACTTCACTTGTAAGCAAAATTATATTTTTAATTCAAAAGGCACACTCATATGCTATAGATAATCACAGGTCGGGGGGGGGGGGGGGGGGGGGGGAACCAGGAGGGTNGGGGGGGGGGGGTGAATCCAGAATGGATTTTTTTCTTTCCCTGGTATCCAGATTTACATCTTAGTAAATATTATGAACAAATCTCTGCTTAGAAATTGTTTTAATTTGAAAACTCAAGAGGCATAATCCCATCCCCCTTCTGAATACATTTACTGCTGAAATTCCATATTTAGATTTATGTTTTTCCTTTATTGGTTCCATTAATGTCATTGAATAATGGCTTCCCATGTGGTAATCTAATTATTGTTTGGAATAATTGGGAAGCTGGCCCATTGTAGTAGATCAGGTAAGAAATTGATAAAAGAAGGATAAAAGTGAGTTATGTGGTGCATGGGAGTCTAACTAGGAATGTGGAGATAATGGAATTGGTTAATTTTTGATTGGAAGCCAATGACATCTACACAGCGAGTCCTGTTGAGTAGTTGCTGTGATTTAGGAATGTTACTGCCCAACTCAGTGCCCCCATCAAGACTCCCCAAACCATACACTGCTGTCTCTCACTGCCCTGTTCTCCCCTCCGCTTCCCAACTATGGTGGAACGCAGAGAATTATTGGAAGTAAGAAAGGCAAAGATAAGAGGTTGAGACAAGAACAACATAAATAAGAAAATGAACAGTAACAGCAACAATGCTGGTGGCAGAGGGTACAAGAAAAGAAACAAGTCACACAGAAAACCTCCCCAATATTAGACAGTTGAGAATGGCTCTCTCTCCCATGTTTACTTGACCCTTCTCCTGAGAAGAGTGTCCCTTTCCCCTGCCCCCAGCAACTATGTGAGACAGTACAGAATAACCTCACAGTCCCCTCCCAGCTACTGGAAAAATTAACCCTGGTCAGAACCAGGACAGTAGTAGAACTTGCAAAAGCTCTAGTACATGGGATATTTAAAACCAAGCAGGACAGGAAAAAATGGATTTTGGGGAATTAGGTTTTCACTGGCAAAGAGATGGACTAGTGACCTACTATCTCGTAAGAGCCTTTAAGTCTGTTTGAACAAATACTTGGGATTCTGTATGTCCTCTGATCCCACTTGGACTTCTTTTGTATCTAGCAGTAGGAGATCATTATCCTGTGAAAGTGCTTGACACTAAATGTTAATTTTCAGTCTTTCTTACTGTATAGTTAAATCTCAGTAAATGTAGAGTCACGTTGTGCCATATTGTTTACTTGCAGTAGAGAGGAGAAAGCTCAGAAATCAACTTGTCCCATGGGTCACAAAAAAATGTAAAATTGGCCAGTAGCACAGGGAGTTTCAAATGGTGGGAAATAGGCAATGACTTAATTGAGTTTTGACATTTTGAATTCTAATTATTTTTGTTTTGTGTCTTTTACAGACCATCTGAAAGGAAAGATAATCCAGAGGCAGATTCAGAGAGCAGCTCTAGGTAAGAGCATAACATTTCAGACAGGATACAACAGGGAAAACAAACTCTCTCCCAGGGCTGAATCTGCTTGGGAGGCAGGTCGTATTTTCTATGACAGTTTTTTGCCACAGTATTTCTACAATAGTCCATGCCACAAAGAACATGGTCTCTGTGAACTTTGCATGAAATTTGACTCAAAAGGTGTGGTGAGAAAAATCATTCACAATTGTTACAGATTTGGGAGTTTGGTTTCTGATTAGTCTAATCTGAATTCGCATTAACAGATATTGATTTGTTCTGAGGCTGAGCTAGTAGCCATGTTGCCACAATCTAACATTCTTCCTAATTTTTCTCATTCCAAGGGCTGTTGAAGGCATATACAGTTCATTTCTCTCACATCTAGTTATTGAAGTTGAGAAGTTATTTCTTGCAGTTTCTGTTGACACAGCTGTAAAGCTAAAATTGTCTGTGTAAGTTGTTCACAAAAAGTGTAAAGTCATCCAAATTTGGTTTAAGATACTTTAAGCCTACTCGATTGACTTTGTATTGAAATGGTCTAGGAGTGTTCATAAGAGAATTCCACTTTGGGGACAGTAAACTTCAGCCAAAATTTAACAGAAAACTGCTGGGGCAATCAGTTTAGATCCCCCGTCATTTAGATCCGTAAAAGAATCCCAAAATGTGCCTTCATGGACCTACTTCACATAAAATATGGAGCTTACTGAGACCAGATTGCAGCTGATATGTGCACTTCTATGTGTACATAACACAGAGAACATTTGTCTCTTAATAAGAGAGAGAAAATTTGGAGACTATATTTTCTTCCAAAAGTCAGGTGAGTAAGTAACTTCAAAATAACAAGACTGTTTCTAATTTACCCATGCATCTCAAGCTTTGGTGATGATATTATTGTTTCATACCTTTATCATTTTTTATTTTGATTTAAAAATCAGTACTAAAATAATTTTGTTTATGTCAATAAAGCCCAGGAATCAAACTCAGTTGATTTTAGTCAGGATGAGAAGGGGAAATGAAGGAATTGCTTATCTATACTTCCTGTTATCCAGTGACAGGACATGTGTGAGGTTCAAAGCTGCATCAGGGGAGGTTCAGATGTGATATTAGGGAAGGATGCTTTTCCAAGAACAGGCTTCCTTGACAGGTGATCAAAGTCCCATACCTGACTGCTTAAAAAGTATTTTAATACCACACTTTTGGTCAGCCCTGAAAAGGACTAGATGATTGCTAGGAGTCCTGTCCAACTCCTCCCCTTCCCTGCCCTCCCCTTCCCTCTTCTGAAGTTCAATTTAAAGGTGCTATCTTCAGAATAACATGGAATGTTTTCTTTAATTCACTCCAGGTTTGAATACCATCTATTTAGTAGGGTTTTTTTTAACACTCTTACAAGTTACATCAAGATGAATCATAGCAGTGCTGTTTATGAGAATTCCTTCTTTAATGTTTTGAAAAATGAACTAATACATTCTGAATGTATGTTTCAATCTGAATGATAATATCTGGTCTTGCACACTGACTTTTTTATTACATAGAAAAATTGTGTTTCAAATCCTGTTTTGAATAACTAAGCTGTTTTTCATGACATAGGTAAGTATAACCTTGCATGTCCTTAGGAAATGCCATAGTAGTGACTTTACAAGCTATACATTCACAGTGTGAATATTCTATTGGTATTTCACCTCATAGCAGGCAACCCGTGTGGTTTTGCCTTTTTGTTTTGAGCCTTGCTGTCTGCTTATTCTCACTAAGTCTGGACCTCACAAAGTATTTTTCAGTATTTACATTATTATTTTAAATACTCTGGATATTTAGACTTACTATTTATTCTATGAGCTGGTGAGTATTATTTGCCTGCCTCCCCTTCTGGATGAATGTTCTTTCAAAGAGTAACAGGTGCCAAGTCTTGCAGGAACTTCTTGATGATCAGAATGTCATCAAGATATTTTTAAATGAAAACTGCGTGGTCAAAAGTCTAATTATAAGGGTCTGTTGAAATCCCAACATGAAATAAAATACACCATTGTTTCAACTAGAAACCAAGTTAACATCTTCCAGCTGCCTTTTTTTCTTCCCCTTAACTTAAAGCATTTTATGGTTAAAACTCTTCAAGAAACTATTCTAGTCAGATTTTAAAGAGTGTAGATCTATTTCCCTTCTGGCTGTACTTAAGATGTGGATTTCTCTTTGAAGGGAAACACCACTACTTAGCCCATTGCTCTTAGCTATCTCTTTTAAAACACCATATGCTGGGAGTTAAGAAAGGACACAAAAAGATGGGAGGTATCATCAGAGACAAGAGGTGCTCCGAGTTTGTCAGTACACTACCTGAAACATTGAATACTTTATGTAAATTTGGAAGGATTCATCTCAGTGTACCTTTCATCTTTATTAACTGCAAAAAATACCTTATTATGTAAATAAATAATTGTGGTTATCCTTATGAAGGTCTTTCAGAGTAACACAACTGCATTTTTAGGCAGGATTTAAAGTTCCTTTTGCATGCCAAACTGCACTTCACGAGTATTTAAAATGAAATAGTGTGCACACTGCTTAAGTATCGACAGCAAAATCACTGGGTCACAAACATGCTTCTGGGTGAAAAAGATGGGAGAAAAGAAAGGAACGAAAAGCTTTCCCTGGGGTTTGCAGTGTTGTAGAAATAAAAAGTTGGTGCTTTATTTGACTCTAGTGAAGCGTTATCTTATTATGCTTTAAAGCAGTATTTCTGTAAAATGCAGAGCCTGATGGCAAAACCTTTTTGCTTCTGAGGAGGTTTGTTAGGAGTAAATTACTGTCCAACTCTGTTGTCTTTGTTAAAGCTACTTGAAATGAAAAAAAAAAAAAGGATAATTGTGGGTCCTTGTGAGGAATTTGCATCCCTTGAACAGATTTCAGTATTAAGGCACAGTTTGATCCATATTTTATTTAAAAACTGCAACCAAACCAAACAAAAAACCCACTTGTTTTTTCAGGTTTTGTAACTTGAATTTTAGAATAAGATTCTGTATTTCTGATGTTTTTCAAAGAGCTGTTCCCAAGTTATTTTTTTAAGCAAAATTCCCTTGAAAAACTGATTTCTCATAAAAAATAAAATGACAAGGTGAGTCAGAAACAACAGATATGTTTCAATCCCTGAAAATGCATACCAGCATTTGATTTAGTGTGGCAAATGCCTGCGAGCAAAGATTTTGGCATATTATTTTTATATTTGGGTTTGTAATACATATTTGGTTTTAAGCAAACATAGGGAAATTTCTGCTTATTTTTCTTCCCTGTACAGCTTTATCTGTACCACCTTTTCCTACATTTTCAAAGTTAGATGCCTGTTCTAAAGATGTTAGTATCGTGCCCTTTTTCATTCCTTGCTGTGTGTTTCTCTATAGCACGCTTCATTCTGCTCACTCACCTTTCCTTGTCTAGAGGTGAATGAACATGATCAGCACAGAGTACAGCAGGGACAGACAGTGCTGTATAATGGATGCCTCAGGGTACTCCTGCAGGAGTATTCCAGCCAGTCTTAGGAAAGGATTTCAAGCAATGATTCCTCCAATGCTTGTGATGCTGCCACTACGACATATCCGATACCGGGATGCAAATATGTTTTCTGACACATTTCTGCAAATCAGAGGAGTTACGAAGGGAAACTGCTGCTCCCAGTTGTCCAGAGTGTCAGATCCCAGAATCACAGAATTATTTGGGTTGGAAAGGAGCTTTAATGATCATCCAGTATCCTCCAGCCATGGGGAGGGACAGTTCACTCTATCAAATTGCTCAAAGTTCCATCCAGTCTGTCATTGAACCCTTCCAATGTGGCTCATGCTGCTAGAAATGCTGGTCCACCATGGTTTGTACCTGCTCTGGATATAAGGTGTGTTCGGGAAGTGTATCGTAATCCTCTCTGCAACCTTACCAGCTTCTTCCAGACATTTAAAACATTAATTAGTCCAATAATTATGACTGTCTTGAACTCATCTGCTGCGATCTGTGTGAATGGAAAGCACATAGCACTTCCAAACTGCTGGTTTGCATCAGAGTTAATCTGTTCTTTAAATAAATCCATATTTAAATAAAATTAGCTTGGTTTCTTTCACTGCTTTACATCTTGTAACTGAGATGACATTTAACTTTTTTCATATGAAGCAGAAGAGTCTTGATCTGTACTAATGCCATGAAATTAAGAGACACAAATGTTTTCAATCACAAAATGACAGAAGCTGAGGAAACTGGCAGTTTGTGTTTTCCCACACAGATCCAGCACAGTCCATGGAGAATAATAGATGGCCTGTTTTAAGACCATCATTCTTGGTGATGAAAAATGATATCTTATGTATGGGCTAAATAAAGCACTTTAGAGAAATAATCTGAAGTCCATAATTTCAAGCAGGGGTTTCTTTTGGTTGGTTGGTTGGTTGGTTGTTTTTTTTTTGTTTTTTGTTTTTTTTGTTTGTTTTTTTTTTTTTTTTTTTTTTTTTTTTTTTTTTTTTTCTTGGCTGGGTTTTTTTGCTTGGTTGGGATTTTGGTTTTTCGGTGGGGTTCTTTTTTGTTGTTGGGTGTTTTTTTTGCAAGAGATAAGGCAAATGTGCCCAGTACTATGAGGCACCCAAGAGCTAAGATATGCTAAAGAGCAGTGTAGTCAATTTGCAATAGCCTCAAAATAAGGGGAAGATTTTTCTTAGGAATTCACAATTTTGATATCCGCAATGTTTCTGTGTGTTATATTCCTCTGTATGTTTGTGCTTGAAAGGTCAAGCAGCACTGGTGTTTCTGTGCAAGTTCTTATGCATGCAGTGCATTGATTTCTATTCCTAGGGTGACCTCTAGTGGCAACAAGGCCATTTTCTTTAGGGATGAGTTTAATTTCTTTAGTCTATTTCAAAGGAAATAGGACCTCTGAGTGACAGAAAGCTGGTGAAACTGTGCTTGCTAAACGGGACGTTTATTTTGTTGCTACGACAAAGATACCAATAGCACAACTGGATGAAAATTCAAAACCAGTACGTCTTTGCCTTTTTTTAAGAGTTTTACTCTGCCGAAGGTACAGATACTTTTGAATTTGCTTTGTATAGTTATTGTAACATATTAGGTACTTTTAGAAATATTTACCAAATCAGTTTTTAATCAAACACTTGCAACAGTTAGGTACAATTAATTTTGAAAACATATGTAAATAGTTGTTTGGACATTACAAGTTGTTAGACTTTATGCTTTGGTAACTATTAAGCTACACACCATAACAAATTTACTCTCTTGGTTTTGCATGCTATTTTGTGCTTCAAGTCAGCATAGTTTATGGTTGAAACTATAAGCTCTTGAAGAGATTTTTTTTTTTATTTTTGTATCTACCAAGTTCTTCTGTAAAGATGATCACAATCAGGAAAAAAGCCATAGATTCAAAGCAGCAGCTAGACAAGCTGCAATGATGACCTTGCCACAGTACTTGAGGTTTCTTCTTAGGTAATATGTTTTGGGGTTTTCACAGTATTACATAGAAATTAAGTTTAAAATTAGTATGAAGACGCTTCTTGCACGTGTCCCTTAAGGCCTCAATCTCACACAGACCTTTCTTTCCACGAGTTTGTCTCCAGTGCTTCTACGGTGTTTTGTAGTTTTATTTTTTGCTGTATTTTTTCTATTACTCTTTTTAGCAGGATTTACTACACCCAATGTTAAATTCTAGAGGCGGGCATGAGTCTTCACTTTCAGTTTGTCTTCAAGAAAGAAAATACTGATATTTACTGGAAGTCTTTGCAAATATGTCCTCCTGAACTGTCAGAGAAAATTCTGAGATTACTTGCATGTCCCTATTAAGCTACCTATGTGACCCACTCAAATCCAGCTATGAGATCTCAGAAAAGAGCAAAGGCGTTTTTGGATCAAGAGCTATTTTTATTAGGAGTCATGAACTTGTAGCACAGCTACCCAGTACTCAGCTTTATTGACATTGACTTTGGCATTTCACTGTTGTTGGAACAGCTTGCAGTCTCTATAAGCTTTCTTGTAGTAAGTGTTTCTTCTGAAATAATGAAAAGTTCAGTGAGAGTTGTATTATTATTTAGAAACTCCTTCTGGTGTCTAACAAGACACAATCTGGAGATAAAGCTTTCAATTCTCTAGTTTGGTGTCTTAAGATATTAAGATTCTATGAGGAATTGTAAGATTGAAAAAGTCATCAAAGAAGTTTGCAGGATCTCTGTTCATGGAGTTTTCAAAATGTGTCTGGTTATTTTCCCAATAATCTGGTGCAGTTTTCACCCAGCTTGAGCAGTTTGAACCACACAGGCTTCCAAGGTCCCTTCCAACTGGAATGATTCTATGGTTCTAAACCAGAACTTGAGGTGGAGGGAACAAAAAGTAAATCTGGTTCTATCCACATAGACTACAGATTCTAGGCCTAAGCTTGTTTGCTTAACTTCAGTATGTATTTGAGTACTTCTCTCTCTTTTGGCTCTAAAAAGCTGGTAGACATTTTAACAATGAATATGGAGTTTAAGGTGCTGTAGGCTTCTTTCTTCTGGCCATGTCCAGTGGGTGTGTTGGGCAGCTTGACTAATTCTTTCAGTCAAGGTTTCCTCCATGAAAGCTCTCTGTAATGAAAAATTCTGTAATCTAATGAACTGTAAACTACAAATGGAGCTCTTTCACATGTGTTTTTCTGTGAGTTTTTCAAAGTTAGACCTAGAGTAGAAATTTCTACCTAGCTGATTATATAAAGGACAGGACAAGGGGTGAATGAGAAATAGCATGGCAAGCGCGATATCCAGCATTTCAGAACAACCTGCGGGTCTGGTAAAAAACTTCTGCCTTTTATTTTTTGCTGAAATAACTAAAGGAAATTAATTCATTCCTTCTTTGCTGCAAAATGTTTGCATATTTGAGATCAAAATAAATAATTACTTGGAACAAGTAGCTAATAATATCCCACAAATGTGCAGAGGTTGGATATAACTTCTCCATATAAGAATCTTGTGGTTAAGTTGTAATTGTTTCTGCATATGTCAAGATTGTCTCTTCTCAGTATACAGTACAGTGTAATTCAGCCAACAGCTGCCAGAACATCAAGCCCAGTGTCCTTTCCTTCACAGGTCATAGGAAAGAACTGAGTTATGAGAACTCCCTAAATGCCTCTTTATTTCTTGTACCTTCTTGAGCTGGTAGCACAGCACACACAGCCCAGCTGTTCTGCAGCCAGCAGGTATGTGCATGGGAGAACCAGCAAAAGAGTGGCACTCCATGTGGGATATGAGTGTGGCCAGCAGGGTTAGGGGGTCCCAAAACCATAATATGGTCCCTACAACTGCATGTATGCCCAAACTGCACATGGCCCTAATCTAATACATGTGCCAGAACACTGAACAACTTTGAAATTAATCTTCTTAAAGAATGACATTCCTAGTGACATGAAATTCTATAGTTGTAGTTTCAGAAATTTTCTGGAAAACTCGTACATCATACCATTTTAAAAAGCATTTAGGAAACTGTTTTAGAGGACCAGTAGAGTAACCATGTGGGAGAGTGGCAACTAAACTTTCTGTAGTACTTTTGTCTTTATTCTACTCTTAACTGAGGTGGGGTCTTAGCACATCTCTCTGCTATTTGCATAGAAAAAAACCATCAGATCTGTGATAGAGGACCTTCAGCCCAACACCTTTTGTCTTATTTCAGCCAAGAGTTAAACTAAATTATCTATAGTGCAACCCCATGCTCATAATATATTGATTTCACCAATAATGATGTGTCTTTCCTTTGCACTTTCCATCTCCTTCACTCTGTTGCAGATGAAGATAGCAGAAAGATCAAAATTGCTCAGACTGATACCGCCATATACATTTGTTTGGTTAGTATTCACTTCTTGAATCAAGATCAAAACTTCATTTATTGTCTAACCTGAAGTTAAACATCAGTTTCATGGCCCATCTATACTTATATACAGCTGAAACAGAAGCAGTTAAGGATAGGCTTGTATGCTTATTTTTCCTTAATATTCTTTCAAATGACATTGCTATAAATTTAGTATACAGCCCAGAATAAATGCTTCTGCACATTGTCACAAGTGTTTCTTCTGACAACCACAGACAGTTCTATACAGAATGCAGGTAAAACACCCCTTATTTTTAGAAAATACTAGGCCTATTGGATTAATCCCACAGTTTTATTGCATTCCTAAACGTGATCTGCGAGCACAGATTTGCTGCCCATACCTGTATATGCTGTTCATGCACAGTAATCTGTGACATTCAGTGTGACTGCACCTTTAGCACCCTTAGGTATGTCTTATTCTTAGGAAAGTTGTGCTATATTATTCTCAGTCAAGTCCTTCTCTTGACCAGGTATTACTTTACAAAATTAGTGGTGCTTATTGAACTACAGTCTGGATATTGGTGGTGGGGTATTCCTAATGTCTCCTGACAAAGCTTAGAAAAGAGATTTTTTTTTTTCCATGAAAGCTCTTGGATTTTGTAGAAATGAATGTTTACAAAACCTTAAAGCTTATGGATGACAAATCACACTCCTTCTTGGGAGGCAGAGAAAGATCATTCAAACATATCAGGTATGATTTTATCTAATATTATGAGCAAGATAAATGATGCAAGAGGAATTGCATGTAGTCAAATGGTAAAAAGTATTTATTAAGTGTAGGCAAGAATCTGAGTTAGTAGGGGGTTCCTGGCTAAGACCCAGCTATGTTACTGTTCCACTAGATTAGCTGGCATGTATGGAACATATTAAACTTGAAGCTGCTTTTTTGGTTTTTGGCTGTTTTTTTTTTTTCTCCCGTATATTTTAATTGTGTATCTGGAAAGCAACAGAGAATTTTTAGCTGTGATGGTTTCAGAAGCTTGCATGGCTAAAGTGCAGCTGGCATGAAGGTAACACTTTCTGTTTTGTATACCATGTATTTTCAGGAAGAAAAATATAGATGACTAGTTTCAAAGTGAATTTGAATTGAAGTACGACTCTGTATTTAGGAAAAACAGCTGACTGTGATGGGAAAAATAGCTCTGCTTTCCAGGTGTACATTGGAAGTTAGTTAGTTTGAGCCAGTATTAAGCCAGTAAAACAATAAGCAATGCAATGTTACAAAAAAAACCCAAACAAAACAAACAAACAACAAAAACCTCAAAAAAAAAGCAGTATACCAATGGACCCTTTTACTCAAATCAGTGATTAAAATAATAATCCAAATGAACAAAATACACGTGTCCTTAATTCCCTGCACATCCATTAACTTGTAAAATGCTGAAAATAGGACAGTGTGTTTCAGTGTATTCTATGACAAACTGGCTGAAAATTTTAAAAATCTATTACATTAGGGTTAAGTAAATTGCTCTAGAATCCACAATATCAACTCATCCAGATATTAGGATATTTTCTTCTTCTCCTGAGTTACATTGTGCCTTCTCATCTTTGCTTTTGTATAAGGTACATACATGGTGCCCAGTGGCAAACGTAGGCTGACACAGCCCAGGGGAAACATAAAGAAAAAGAGGAGAATTACTTGTAAGATGATCCTGAATAATGATAATTGGGTAGTCCTTAAAACAACAACAACAACAACAACAACAACAACAAACAACAACAACAAAAAACAAACTTAAAACATACGTTCCAGTTTGAAGGCACTAATGCTTGGGTTTACCAAAAGCTGCAAAGTTTATAAATAATGTAATAAATATATTAATGGGATACTAAAGTCAATTCTAAATTTAGTTACTTCAAGTGACTATAAATTTTAACAGACAAACACAAAACTATCCAGTGAAAAAAATGAAAATATTTGACTGCAAAAGTACAGCTGGAGGGCAGGGAACAATAGTATTTGAGACACAAGACAATAAATCCCCAGGAGTTTGACTTCCAGGATACACTCAGGTTGAGAAATGTATGAGCACCCCAGAGAGTATAAAGTTCAGGGTCACAGAGAGTTTCTTGCAAAATTTTCTGACAGTAGACAAGAATCTGCCAGAGTATTTCAGGTTGTTGCCAGCTTGCAGTAAACTATAGTGATAACATTTGATATCATTCTAGAAATAGTGTGTTTCATCCATGCTTTCCACATGGCTTTGAAATAGCGATCCAGTTAGCAGGTGCTACAATTTCTCTCTGGTACTGTGTGATTTGATCATGTGGAATGTGTTGTAAAATTTACCACTTCCTGTACTCCAAAATTGGCCCTTTCATTAGAATAAAATAATTAAAATCTTCTTTATGGGAAGAAAAGCACCAAAAATTACAAACTTATGATTATTTTATCATATGAACTGTCAACTCATGCAGAGCTCACCTTCATCTCTCTGCAGGCAGCTGGTGCCATTTGTATCCTGTGCTCACTTCACCAAATGAGTTGTATATGACAGTGAAGTAAATACAGTTAGCCTGAAAGTAAACATAAAATTTACTAGTTATTTCCCTACTCAGTGTAGCACTGTCAGTCTCTTCTTTACATCTTGTGACTCGGTATTCTTAAAAAAGACTTCACAACTTAGGATTCATAATTATTGCCACTCAGCTCTATGTGCAGTTATGTTAATGTAAAGAAACTAATACTCCTTATCAGTACATTGCTGACTGCTGCCAAAATAGTTCTGTTGTGCAGAACTGGATGCCAACAGAAGCCCCTAGTATACACAGGGCCAGTGTTTTCCTAAACGTGCATGTCATGCTTCCCCACACCCCTGAAACCTGGGGCTGCATTATCCAGGATTAAATTGCAGCAACTGCATTCGTTGCCCAGAAGAAGTCACTGGGGCACAAAAAGTGCATGTGGTATTACACTCCAACTGAATGAAATCATCTCAGCTGATGTACTAAAAGCATAGAGCCAAACTGTACAGCTGAGTTTCATATGACAAACTGTCAATCAATGAATTTAAAGTCAACCCCGACTGAACAAAGGATATACCACTTTGTGTTCTGTGCAGTTGCAAGAGTGATATCTGATAGTTAATATTTTACCGCTAGCACTCTACTACATCTTTTAATGTATTGCAAATTTTTTCATGTATGTGGGCAAAAGCCAATGTAATGATTTTTCAGTGCTTTGTAATCTACATATACTTTGTATATGTGTGGTTGATATGTATTTTCTGTTTCTTCATGGGAAGGCAGATATATACAATAAAAATAAACTCTTTAGAGGAAAAAAAAACCTGTAGCCAAAAGAAAGTATTTTTTTCTTAGGTGTCTAAATTAAATTTGTGAGTAAGTATTATGCTTTTTATGTTTTACAATCTATTAATTCGGTGTCCCTCTAACATTATTTGAAAATTACTGAGCCTATGTACTGAAGAATGCTAACATTAGATATGAGATACAGAGAGCCAGTACCCTCTGCCTTAGCTTCATTTCTTCAGCTGTAGCTGAAATTACTGGACTGGTAAGAGGAGAGGGGTGTGAGGCAACAGAAGCCCAGGGGCAGAAAGAGGCCACTGCAGGGATTCATCAGGAAAGGTAAAGAGGAGGAGAGGGGAGAATAGAAGCAGCAGGGAAAGAGGAGGAGGCAGAAGTTGCAGGAAACATTAAGTGTTGAAATACAGTTCACCGGACCTTAGATGTCTTTTTGCTTGGAACATTAGGAAAGATTCATGATCCTTTGTATCTGCTAGAGTATGTGTGTTCCAAAGGTCTAGTCTTTAGAGCAGAATGTTATTCAGTTCACAAACACATTGCTGCAATGAGCAGGCATGATAAGAAACTGAAATGGACACTGCAGCAGCTTGGGAAAAGACACTGGAGAACTTACAAAGCAGTGCCCCAGCAGGCATGCCCTGGACTTGACTTACTACTGGACTTCACCTGACTCTGTGATCAGATCTCTTCTTCTTTTGTGACCCAAGCTCGGTGATGTGCACAGGGACGTGTAAGTTTGAGCCATTTATCTGATGCTATTTCTGCTGCTGGGGCCACACCAGCTTGCAGTATGCTGATCTCTTCCCATTCACAAAACTGTACTGCTCACCTTGTCTACAGCTGTGTTTCTGCCTTTCATCACCAGCTAGGGATAATGGGCAGACTTGTATTCATGGGTGAGGATACTGAGCCCTTTTTATGATAAAGGTTTTAATCTCATACAAAATGCTTTTTTATTATTTCTGAATAATAATTTGCAACCAGATAATCCCTTCTACAGCGTATAATCAGCAGAAAAAAGCATTCTTTTGCTGTTTTTATATACAAGTGACAAAATTTTGCCTAAGTTTGGCTGACCTTTCAGAGCTGATATAAAAATATTTTTCCAAGTACTAGATGTCCTAATAAACCAAGGAAGGAAAGCTATACTCTGGCTTGTAACACTCTGTAATAACTAGCAGAATTTGGTGATGTTTTCATGTAGGGAAGTCCTCACTTCAGAAACAGCATTAACATTTTAAAATGTTACTCTCTTCCACCCTATATTATTTCCCTTCTTTATAAGGGGCTAGAGCTGCTGCCTCCTGAACTTGGTCAGGGTCACAGATTGTGTAAATAGGACAAATGCACTTCAGTGTGCTCAGGAGAGTCCCCTTTAACCTGAAATTGGCTCACACTAGGTCTGGCTGGAATATTCATGGAAACATAATAAGGATTCTCACATGGTCTGTGAGCATGGCTCACTTGAGAGCCAGTATCTCCCTAAATAATTTCAGTTTGTTCCACAAGAGCGCATTTCCCTCAAGCCTGGCTGCTGTGTGTTCATGAAGTTCAGAAACGCATGAAGCCTCAGGAGCTCTGTAATTAGTGTCTCCCCACAATTCCCATCTGTAGCTCTGTGATTTTCCACATTATGCTTTCTCTTGGGGATGAAATGCGAGAAATCAGAAAATCCTCATGCCTTGTAATTGTGGAAAGGTTTGCTCCTTTCCTTAAAGGTTCTGGCATCGTTATGATGACCTTTTTATTACCTGTTATCTTCAGGTATAACTTGTTATACAATGTCACTGTTGTAGCATCTCCTCCAGCTCCTGTCTTGTTTGTTCACTTTAACATTTCAAGCAGCTTATATTTTTATCTTTTGAGGGTACCCTCCGCACTACAGATGTATTAACCCTATCCTTCTTTGTAATCATATGCAGCAAGGCCTTTCAATGAAATGAGACTCATGCGTGGGCTTTGTCCACCTTGACTGTCTGTATTAACATGCTTGAGCTAAGTAATGAAATAAAATGCTTTTCAACTTCATCTTTATTAAGCTACAGGGTGCTACTACAAAAGATTAATGGTTTCAGCTGGTGTGCTGACAGGCAGAGAGGGGTCATTGCTGCCCTCTTGTTCCAGACAGAATTCCTCTCCTTGCAGAAAGGGTGCACTCCTCAGGCCTTGTGACAGACTGACATAGAATTTATTTTCTTGCGAGAAATAAGAATTGGGATGGAAACTTGCATGTATTATACAGGAAATCTTTTGGATTTTTTCATTCTTCTTGAGTTAAAAAGGTCCAACATGTTTTCTTGGGAACCCAAAACTCTTTTCATTCATCCCAGAAACAGATACTGTTTAACACTACTAGGTAACTTTACATTTCCTTTCACCACTGAACATATAAACCATGATGGAAACACTGTTTAACCATCTCTCAGAATAAGCACATTGTGTACTGCATGTTAACTAGCTCTGCTACAGGATAGGGAAGTCATAAGCTGCTTTCCTAGGCTAACTTAGGCTACTCTTAAGGTATTTCCTTAGTTCTCTTTTACCTTGAAATTTTTCTCACATAGTTTCAGTATATTTTCCTTATTTATACTGATTATCTGAATTTATTGCTTTCCAAAGTTAATCTCTCTTTCAAGAGCTACTGCTGTCTCTTCTTTTTACAAGTTTCTGGTCTTGTTTTTGTTGCCAAAACCATTGCGAAACGTGGTTGAATACATTTGATAGAGTTTTATGCTAAATATAAATGTTTAGCTTGCTTTATTTATATCTAAAATTAATGTTCCAGTCTTTAATGACTGATGAAAAAACCCAATTATAAGCAATTTGATTCAAATCACTAGTTACTGACTATGTCCTCTACTAAGTAAGGCCTAAATAAGGAATTGAAGAAGCATTTCCAGAAGAGAAATGGTTAATGGTCCCCATTGTCGAGTTTTATCTTCTTTTTGCCAGGGTCAGGATAAAATGCGCAGACGGTATTTCTTGTTCGGACTCAGATGTTTATTAGTTCTTAGCTATATTGCAGTCTCGCAAACCATGAGTTCTACAGCACCTCAAGCAAACAAACTAAAAATGGAGCTGTATCTCTCTCCTCTCTCTCCAAGGCCTTTTAAGGATAAACTGTCCAATTAAGAAATGGCACCTAAATTATTTTTACTTTTAACCCAATAACCAACTACCCGTGGCTCGCAATATGGATTTTTCTATCCAATTACACAAGATCACCTAGACCCATGAAGAAGAAGGTGAAGAAGGACTAGCCTCCACCCTAAAACCTCCATCTTGCTTTAAATATATATTACTATATTCTAAAACCTTAAACTCTAAGTTTTCCACCATGTGAGATTACACACTTCTATTCAAACTACATACCCATAATCCTAGTTCTATCATTCAATTTTGGAAGCCCTCTCCACGGCCTCAGGTCAAATGCAATGTTCTCCTGGGGGTCAGTGCCTGTCAGCACAGAAAGTCTAAAATTCTCAGTGACCAGCGCTCCAACACCCCAGTTTGTTAACTACCTCTTAAAAGCTAGTTTTTTTTCTAATTAGAAGTTATTTCTTTGGACACCATATAGTCATTGCTTAAATCTGATTGTTTATCCTACAGCTGTTTCAAATCCTTCTGAAGAACTAACGTTTGATCCAGCAGAAGAGAATCTCAGAATGCAAATTGAAGAAGAAAAAAAAAGGTATTACTTCTGCCTCAGATTTCTATCATCCTTCAGAAGATAAATTATACTGATAGTATATTCCAATTACAATTCTGCACACGCAGCTACCCTCAGGGTTATCTCTGAAATTTTAAAAATATCAGCTTTGTGGTTCACTAATAGTTTTTAAGTTTGTGTATATGCAGTTGGTTTGTCAGTCAGATGCCACAGTAGATGAGAGAGGAAAATTTATGCTTGAGCTAAAGGTTAAAAATAAATAAAAACAGCTTAATGTCCTCCCTGAGGATTAGTGTTTGCAACTTGTTTGAATCCAAATGTATTGTGAGCCTTTTGGGTTGATTCAGAAAAGTCCTGCCTTTCTTGACCTGAAGAAAACCTTTAGATTATACAGGACTCGCTAAGTGTAAATAATATGCAGAATACGCATTGGTTAACCTATCCTTGCTCTACTGTCACTGTAGCCAGGAGGATAAAAAAGTAGATACAAGAATATCAGTATGAAGTATTTTGCTAGCATTTCTGTTATACACAATCTCTGAGGAAACTTCTAGCTCTTTCATACTCCTGGTAAATCTCCAAGTGACTAATAGGCAAGAGGGTAATGAAGTTTCCATCTGATAGGGGAACCAGCCTCGGCCCCTATCTGAATCCAAGATACCAGTTATTTATTAGTGGTGACATGTTGAGAATTCAAAAGAAAAAAATTTCCTGTATTTTAATTGTTAGTCAATGTTGATCCCACTTGAACTTCACTAATTTCTTTATGAAATAAATGGTTTGTGGAATAAGTGTCTTGCACTTTCAGTCCTGTGAAGTTTTTATAAAATATGAGATGTTTCCTTCTACCATCTCTCTGTGTCCTCTACATCTCTGATTATTACACATTATTTTGTAGTTTAAATCTCTAACTGTTCTAGGTAGGATTAACCTTTGTTCAGATATATGTTGGAAAATCTGTAATACACTTTCTTCTTCTCATATTAGCTATAAAATAGTGTACAGTCGCTTCAAAGGGCTGAAGGTAGAGATTGAGCACCTGCAGCTTCTTATGGAAAAAGTGAAGATGAAGCTGCAAAAGGACTTTGAAGTCTGGTGGTCTGAAGAGGCAAAAAAATTCCAGGTATGAAATAATTTTGTATTTCTTCTATTTTCATGTAAATATAACACCTTCAATAATTTCTTAAAGAAGAAGTTAATTGACAAGATGGAAAGAAGTATGAAGGATGGGATTCAGGGTCTGGTTCACCTGAGCTTATGCCAGTGTAAGTTGGACAAAGGTAATGTGAATTATACTTCTGTGAAGCTAAAAAAAAAAATCAAACAAACCCATTTTTTCCTTCGCTATTTTCTGTTTTGATGTTCTCCCAAACAACTTGATTAATAGGGAAGAATAGGCCCAAAGTGCCAACAACTCTGAAAGAACATTATCAAATTGCAAAAAATAATCTTTTTTACTGCTACCAAAACTATGATCTCATCAGTTTTTTTGCAGCAAATATAGTTACTTTTTAGCTTCCTTTGCTTGCAAAGACTCCAGTAACCTTTCAGCTTCCCTAGGTTCCCAGAGGATCAGCAGCTCCCAGCACAGAGTGTTTCCTCACTCTCTAGCTGAAGTCCTGCAGTGTTTAGGCACAGAGTGCTCTAATGCGATGATTTGTGTAAAAATGAACTAAAGAGCTGTCATTTTAGCCAGTGTATTAGAAGTTCATAACACAGTCAGTCTGAAAACTGCTGAAACAATCTAGCTTTCTTGTGCTCCCCTTCTGACACTTTTTTAATGACTTGTAAGTAGTGACACAGCAACTCACAACAAAGCTCTGCCATGAAACGTACATCAGCCTCATGAAAAAGAATGCTGAGTGCAGTCTATCCCTTATCATTTATTATCAACTGGAGAAGAAGATTTACTCCATGAGGAAAAGTTGTTATAAACAAAGGAAGTTTTAGCCTATATTGTCATTAATTCTCATGAGTATAAATTTAAATTATATTTTAAAGAAAACAGCCTAAAATAAATACAGAACTTTACATGGAGAACTTAGTTATCCATACAGTGGCACCTAAGTAGCTTAATTGCAAGTTAGCATTGTCAAATACTTTTCTAGTTAAAATCCCTAACCATATTAGTGGCAAAAAGGATGATGTTTTAGTCATCCTCTTGTCTAAATATTTAGGCTTTTCAAAGCACTGCAAGTAATATTCTTGAATCCACTGCAGCACATTTTTCTCTATCACTTAATAGGAGAGTTCCAGGATTCAGCCTCTTGTGATTCATCAGCAGAAGATTAGAAAACTGGAAAACATAATTGGGATTGATTCCCTAGATCTTGACCTATCTATACATCTGAGCTCCCAAAGAAACTTAAATCAGTCAACATATACTGCTACATATTAAAAACCTGTAACATGAGCTTAAAAATACTTGAACCAATCCTAAACATTTTTCTCTTTGTTCAGAAGTGTTTGTGCAAGTGGAGAAAATACTACATGATTCAGACTCTGTATTTTCTGAATAAGCCATTGCTTACCTTGCTATTGTTGAAATTTATAGGCCAATATGAAGCACTTTAAAAAAATCCTATCCTCATAATTTTGCTTTTCAATCTAAACGCAGCAGAAAAAGCCAGAGATGGTAACCTCACCAAATACTGCCACTGTTTATCCACAGTTTATCAGATCCTCACAGCATCTATCACCTAACAGGTAAATTGCATATTTATCTCTTCCTTCCTTACATGGGAAAAAATGCAGTTTTAGTATAAGTGCAGTTGTCCAGAATGCTTTTGCAAATATCACACTGAAACTGTATTTTCAGTTACAACAGAAACGATTGTGTAAAAAATGAAGTTTTAACATTCAGTTATTTGGAAGTCCTATTGAAGGTAGGACTCAGTTCTTTTGACTCGTTGGTCTTGGAACCTTGGAAACCTTTCTCTAGGGGCCCCACAACAGCTTAGAAACGCAAGCCTGTTATCAGTCAATGTTGCTGTATGAGGAGACTATATCATCTTTGGGATATATGCAGAGGACTTCAAACCAGAAAAGATTAATTATTTCATATATATCCTAGATAGACTTGCTACTGAAAAATGTCATGGTGCTACATTTGTGCAGCATATTATGCCACAATGATATTATATTTGATATTGTAAGATGCTGATGTGTCATCAACAGGAGAAAAATGTAATCATCTTTGTTGTTTCATCAACAGACACCTCTGATTTCAAAACCTCTAATTTAGATTTGCAGTAATAGCTTTTCATAACAATCAAGGAAAGTAGAATGCAAGAAACCACATACCTGGCTGTGTAGGTTTCCATATTCAAGGACAATAAATGGAGGTGTTCTCTCCCCTTCCTTCCTCCTTTCTCCCTCCCTCCTCTTCTTTCCCTCCCCACCTTTCTCTTGCTTTCTTTTTCTGCCTGTCTCTCCTCCTTCTCGTTATGCAGTTAACATTTCTCTGATGAGTGGCTTTACCTACATTTTTATCACAGTAATCTGCATAAATTATGTTTCCTGCTTTTCAGCAAACATATCTCCTACATGCCATTAAATAATGAATACTGAATTTTCTTAAAACTGTAAAATAGATTCTAAGTTTTATTTTACACTCTCATGTATCTGTAGAAAATGCTCCATAATCAGTACAGAAAATGATAGACATAGTCCTCTAAAGTTTTCTGAGAAGACATTTTCAGATGTCTCAAACTGATGAAAACCAACTCCAGTCTTCTCTACTTTGCTTTGGTTCTTATTCTGTGTCCTCTCAAGACTTAGGCATTAATCACTTTGCAAATGGTTGGCAGGTTCTAAGCCTAATCTGTGCTGTTCATTTCTGGTCTCAGGCTGAAGGTTACTTGTCCCAGAGGAAAGCTGATGGAACAGAATATGAGAGCATTTTTGGTCTAGCTTAGCACAAATTCAGCCAAGTTAGCTCAAGCAATCCATGACTGTCACTCTCTTTAACTTTGTACTGTCCTTTGAACTAAGCACCTCTTGCACAACCTCTCTGCCTCACTGATCTTGGGAACAACAAATTTTGGTTGGTGTGCTGATGCATTGCTCAGGAGAGCAATACATTTTGTATTCTAATTAAAAAATCTAGAACTAAAAAGAACACATGGTAATGCCTGGGCACTTTCCAGTGCAATGGGGGACTGGCCTCCAGCAGTGGTGAATCCTCCTTTCCCTACCCTAGCTCAGAAACAAAATTGCATAACTGGTTTCTTTATGTTCTTTTAAGCTTTTCTATCAAACACCTTTACTGTTCATGTTTATTACTGGAGGACAAGTCTAAGAAAAGTCCATCTGGCATTTTGACTAGAATGGGGAAAGGTGTGTGGTTGCTTTGAGCTGCCAAGCTTACTTCAGAGTCCTGTACTGCCCCAGATGAGTTCCTGCTAAAAGCAGATGTTCTTTAGAGTGAACAGTTTCTCTGTGTCTAAGTAATGGGCATATTGACTGAGGCTGACTGGATGATCCTTGCAGAAATATCACAGACACAGAATATTTATCTTCTGGAACTAAAATTGTAGAGGGAGTTGGGATTAATGTAGTTTTATTTTCCCATCTCGAACAATATTCTTGCAATAATCTTTAAAAGTCAATCACTGTTTCCTTCCTATGGTTCTAGAAAGTTGATCTTATTTTATGTTAGGCTGTTTAAACATATTTTACTCAAATACCTTTCCCGTGGCATGTATATGGAAGTAGAAACACTATTTCTGCTTTTTCTGAGGCAGGAGCTACAGGCTTAACATCCCACTGTGCATGAAAATTTACTTTTTCCCCTACCCGAGTCAATAATATTTTAGTGTAACAGTTTCAAATTTCACAGACTTTAAAAGAATAAAATAGTAGAATATTTATTTCCCAAGGATTTCCTTGGCCCCAGTTGACACAGGAACTTTATTTACCACTTCCCATAATTGTGTAGAATTAGTCCAGGCTACAGGTGCTTTTTTCACACAGTCCTGATACACAAATTGCTCTTTTTTCCTAACTTGTCTAAAAATCAACCATCTCTTTCTTTGGAATGATATTGCTGTGTTCACCCAGCAGAATAACCAGCCACCAAAACGAAAGCTGACATAAATTATGTTTTATATAATGTGGTGTAAATAAAACATGTTTCTAAGATGGAATTCAGTTAACAGGTGTGTTCAATAGATGTAAGATCTAAAACTTAGCAGGCTAAATTCTAAGACTGCTGTTGACAGAGTAAGTATGCAGTAAAACCATTCAGACAAACTCCTGAATGGGAATGGATGGAAATACAGTCTTCAAGCTAGAAATAATAAATTATATAATTCAGCATGCAAAAGACACAGGCATATTCCTGTGTGTGTATTCCATATTAAGCCTTGAGAAGGCTCAAATTTTATTTTATACTAAGTTAATTTATAACTAAAATAACAGAGAAGGGAGGCTGGTAATCCTTTTGCAGCTTAAGAAAAGCGCTTGATTAATGGTTAAATATGTCTCTTTTTCTGTGGAAAAAATGGCTAACTTGTTAAAATGTTGAAATTAGTCTATGGTAATAAAAGAGTTGAATAGTGACCATTTCTGCCTCAGTCAGTGAGGTCTGAAAGGTTGTGGTGCTACCTGCAACTCATAGTGTATATATGTTTATGTCTCTTAATGGATTCCTGTCAAGTCTGCCAGAAGTCTGAAAATGCATGTAGGGCTCAGCACTCCATGTGTGCTCCCTCCACACATTCAGAATTCAGGCACAGCCTTTTGTAGTTCCTCAAACGGTCTTTCCCACAATGGCTTCCATTTAAGGAATTTATCAGATCCTTGTCTATTCAAATTGCTTCTCTCACTGAACATTTAGTTTCAGTAGCGTTGAACGGTTCTTGTATTCTCTTTGAATCATATAAATGTTCGATAGTTATTCAAATCTTATAAAAATTTCGGATTCTTTTCCTCCTCTCAGAAGGAATGCATTCCTTTTTATCTCAGTCAAATCTTTCTTAACCTCACTCATTTCCTTTTACTGCATCTCATTTGTCCCATTCCAGCAAGCCCCACAGTATTTTCAACCTCAGACTCCTCGGCTGTTCTGTTTCTTATTCAAGACCTTCCTGGCACTTTAAATTCCCTTGGAGACAATTTCAAATAACTCTCCATGTTGTCTGATGGCTTTGAGCATCAGATTTTTTTTAGCAATTATTGTCCTGAATTGCAACAGTTACTCCCTATATCAATGTTGTGTGAAACAAGGTCAATGTTTACATATTTTACAGCATTTTCTGTCTAATTAATATTTATACCTGCCAATTTTCTGCAGTGCTACATAATGATAAAAACATAATCTGGGAATAACATCATCAATTAGTGACATTTCAAAGGTTTTCACATTCTTTGGTAACAACTGGAACAATTTATCTATGAATTTGCAGGTTAGGCCAAATTTAATTTTGTAGCCAGCTACTAAAATGCTCAGCTTTCAAGCAGCTTGAATCTTTCCTGTCTGTACACTGAACATCTGCTCACCTCATGTCCAAAGCTCAGATAATTGGACAACTGCAGCTGAGGTTTTCTTAACATTACAGAGGTTGCACACTTTCAAATGTTCGCTCTCCATTTAAATCTACCTGATTTTCCATTATTTTTCAGCTGGCAAGTTGAGCACTCATACCATGACATGCACCATTTCTGCAGCTCTTCTACCCCCTGTACTTGATGGAGCTGATCAGTCCATGGATCTGTTGTCTCTGGCCCTTGGGCTCCTTCAGCAAGGGAAATGCTGCAGCAACCCTATGTACATCTCTGTGACCACTGCCCCATGCCTGACTGAGAAACACCCTAAACAGAGGATTCTCCCCCCTCAACCTCCCCCCAAAAATTAAAGTTATCCACTGGGTGAAACTTCAGGTACTAGGTGATAAAAACAAACAAAGTTGACAGACTGTCTTTAATCTCCGAAAAAAGTAGGAATTTTACTGAAGTTGTCAGGAAACAGTCTGAGATTTCTCAAATTCAAGGAAAAATCAGATAGATTTAAGTGAAAATGGGAATTATACATTGTCAAAACAAGCTGAATAATGTTAGAAGTTAAAGCTTAGCTGACAGACAAAGAGACAGGACTTTCACACCTTGTACATCCACCCAAATCCAAAATGTGATCCAGGAATGCCTGTTTGCACATTACACAAATGTTGAATCCACCTCTAGAGATCTCTGGATTAACCTCTTGCTTGAAGAAGACTTTGGTCACACTAAAGTGTGTCAGGCATGGTTTTGTTTGGCTTTGTTGGAGCATCCTGAGATGTCCAGTCCTTCATGCTGGTCACACAGAGAGGGGTATCATAACCCCCACCCCATGCTGGCATAATGACTTTCCGTTAAATCTAGAAGATTACTAGAACATTTCTCAATTTTTTACATTACTAGAACAGCATCTAACACTCAGATGAATAAGGAATGTCCTGATATCTAAGAACAAGCTAGGAACAAGTTGCATCTGAGCATACAAACCACTGCACAGCAAAATTACACTCTTTTGTCCCCTTATGATTCAACTCATCTTACAATGCCATTATCAGACCCTCAGTATGAAGGATGCAAGTTATCCCCGTACAGACCATCCCCCTAGTGTAGGAATTAGAGAAATCTCTAGGATATAAAAAAGACGGATTTGAGTTGTGCCAAACTGAGGGACTCATTTGTTAGATTAGTACATTAATTGTTAACCTCTAACATGGAAGAAGAACTTTGAGTAATTTCAAAAAGTAGTTATAAGCTTCCTTATAAATTTCCTTAACTTGCAGAACAGTTTGCATCCCACAGTAGTAATGTCTCCTTGTGATCCCACAGGCACAGGATAGGAGGTTAAGGTGCATCTCTAAGCACAGTAATGTCAATTTCCTGATTCTGGGCATCATCTCATTCGGTCTAAGAGGGTTTTTGACTATTGCTTTGCATGACTGCCAAATTCTCCCAGAGCACCCTAAGGCAAGTTTTGCCATATTGTCCTCGGGTCCAGGAGTGTACTTGAAAGTGACATCCCTAGAGTTCCAGCTGTGCCACAACTGTACTATATAGGTTTTTTTAAAATTAGTCTGAATCAAAATCCCCTTTCAAATGGGGATTTTACAATTTTGGGTAATGTTTTTAGTTTGTTTTTTTTTTATTTCAATGGAAAAAAAGTAGTTCATATGTATAAACTACTGCAACTTAAAAATAAAATACTTCAGCTGACTCACAGTATTTGTAAAATTATACATTTTGTGCATGGCAAAGAAAAAGCAAAGACAGTTATTTCAATGAAAAGAAAGCAATGAAAAAGAATCACATTAAGTCACATTACTTTATGTTTGTTGTAGGCTAAGAATAGAGTCGGGATGGTTGCTATGGTACAATTGATGTGGAGCGATTTATTAAACCATGGTTATGTGACTTGGATGCCTCAGTATCTCAGGGCACAGACACAGAGGTCTTTTAGAAAACTGAATTTTAAACACTATATCATTTCGTTTTTAAGAACTGCCAAATCAGTGGAAAAAATGTTCAGGAAATCCTAAAGCAGAATGACAATATGAAGTTCCCAGATATTGTTAAACCACATAGTAGGTAATAACGTCACACATCCTTTCTAGCTCTTGTAATATGTAGGTGCAATAAAATACAGAATATTATTAACATTAAATAAGATATTTCTTTAGTTGAATTAGGCAGGTGTGAATGGTGTGGGACTCGAGGAGTTAAAGAGAATCATTCAGCAAACCTGGAGCTGTTCAACTGAAAATGACTTATACTCCTGGGCACAATATCTTCTGCAAAACTGAACCTGGCACAGCGTAATACAGTAAAATTTTAGTAATAAATTTCTTTCCCTTTTCAAGTTCTCTGCCAGAAATATCAATTCATCAGCCAACAATGAACAAACTACTGCAGAGTTAGAAAAGCAAGAACTTGCCAATCCTGCCATCTGCTGGAAAAATCCTTACGCTGAGTAATTTACTTTTTCCACTCTAAGATTGGCACCAGATCTGGCAGTATATGCAACCCTCAGGGAAAGCAGAGAGTCCCTAGATATCCAGTGGCAGAAAACTGCCTCCCTAACAGTGAGCTTCCACTATGATGATATCTGCAGAGGCAGGAATGCACAGCAGCTGTTTGCAATATATTTGGCTATCATCAAGCAGCCCCATCCCAAAGTCTTCGCTGAGTTTTTATCCAGTCTCTCACTGATTTTGGTAATAATTTTGCCTGACTAAAGAAAGAATGGAAAATGAGCAAAGGCCTCATTTGGCAAATAGTCAGTTTAGGAGCTAAATATACCATTACAGACTGTACATCGGATAATCAAAGTGCTTTACAAGTCTGGCTTAGAAGGCAAATACTAAAAGTATATTTTTATGAAGTTATTTGTCACTCATAGCCACATTCTTTGCATAAACATAATCATCATATGGATTAAACTGAAAACCTTCTTTCAATAAACAAGTGTTTATATAGATTTGAAAAAATCTTGAAAAAACTTCTTTGTAGTTAATTAGTGTGTGTATTAATATTGCCTGCACAAAGGCTATATTCTTTTCTTTATTTCCTTCATTTTCCTTCATTTCTTCATTTCCCATTCCAGTTTTTCAGACACTGATAGAGACAGCCCTTATGAAGATCCAGCTGTGAAAAACAATTCAATCACTTCTGGTAACCCAGCTTTAAAAACAAGGTAAGAACTATACTTTGACTACTCAGAGGAAAAAGCAAAGTACAAAATAATATAGTGCCTTCACAATCCTCCATCATTCTATTTAAAAACAGAATCCTTGAAATACAGAAATAATTTTTTTTTTTAATTGCAGATTTTCCTCCAACTTCCAAACCAACTGCAGGCTTCCACATAGCTTTACAATAGTCTGCTGCATCATCAGTATTACAAAGGTGGTTTTGTGTTTGGCCTGAGGCTTTTTATCTATAAGCTTATGAATATTCATGACTGTGTCTTTCCAGCCTTCTCAGAGAAAGGGAGTCTGAAAGAGTAAATAAAAACATTTGAAAATAAGAGAAATCAGAATGCGTATGTATTGCAGAATTGTAGAATGCAGGAACTAGGCACAGATTTTTTCATACTTGTGATTTTGTCTTTAAAATATTTTTAATCTCCCTCCTACAAATTATTCTATTAAAACAAAATGGCAGCAGCTTCAGGCTTGGCAAAGGTTATATGTCATGTTTTCTCAAAGGAGCTACTGCTTTGTGAAAATTAGCTCAGCAGGTTAACAGAAACTACTAGGGTTTTGAGCCTCTCTATTTTTTCTAGTGTATCTATTTCCACATTCTTTTCTCCCACTGAAACATTTTGCCAAGTCACTCTACTTCCAGAAGTTATATACTTATTGTGCTCAACAGTTCTGGCTATTAAAGCCCTTAGGAAAATATGGTCAAGTTACTATTTTTCCTACTGCATTAGCAAGAAGAAAGCACAAGGGGTTTTTTTCTTTCATTTTCCAAAACAATCCGTTTCTAGAGCAGAAAAAAAATTGTGGAAAACTTCGTTCCCCAAAACCAAATGTTTAAATTGCATTTGGGTTTAAGAAAAGCAGAAGAAAAATAGGACTTAAAATGGAATTTAGAGAGTACCTTCTCAATTTACTGTGGGTTTTTATTTTTTATATTGTTGCTAAATAAATTAAAATCCATCAAGAATAGTCCCTTATTGGTGTTCTGTGATCACCTTGTGAATTACATAAAAATAGGGGAGTTTTAAATTCAGAGTAATTTCTTCTTTTTTTTTCCATTTTGCTCCACTGATTCAGCAACTGAGAACTTAATTAGTAGCATGAAGACAAAGATGTTTGATTGCTGTATATGGCAGTCACACAAACCACCTACTGCTACAGTCAGTAAGGAACAGTGAAAATAACCACAATTACAGAGGTAGGATATGTAGAAAAAAAGTTTTTCCCTTCAGTTCCACATGTCCTTCTGTATTGTAAATTTCTGTCACTGAATTTCTTATCTCCCAATTAGTGCTTAATCTTTAAATAAGGTTAAAGATGCAGGTGGAAATTCTTAGCTTTCTCATCTGATTAGAATAGCTTCATTGTATTATATCATCTTACCACCAGAGGATCTGTCAAAAGCAGTCACGAGTCAATGATTTAACAGCACAGGAGCAAGAGCTCAGCTGGGACTGGAGACTCAGCAGCACAAAGGATTTGTGTCTGTCAGGAGATGTCCTGAGTGCCACGTGATTGTTTACTTCTGTGTGAAAACTTAATTCCCCCACAGTAGGCAAAAATCTATTGATCTGTTCAAATGTATAGCAGCCTGAAGCAAGCAAACACATGGCATAGTCACATCCATCATTTCCTTGGTAAACTCACCACATTAAGCTTTTCCACTTCAAATAAAGTCTTTGACTCAGCACTACAATATTTTTACCCCTTTGTGAGAGGTCTACACCTGATAAGCAAGTAGCCTTCCCACACTAAAGACATAGTGGCTAATCTTAGGAACCTACATAAAACTGTTAAGAAGTCCTGAGATCAATTTTCTGCTAAACTGTGCCATATTTAACAATGCATCTAAAGAATAAAAACCTTCATGGTGAAAAAACAGGAGACAGAAAAATTAACTTTCTTACTTGAGTCCACACTTTCTTATTTCAGGACCCCACCAAGTTCAAGCACATCTATTCCTCTGACTGGAGACAGCCAGGCTGATGCTGACATCCTAGCTTTCATTAAAGCAAGACAGAATATCCTGCAAAAGAAAGGTAAATCCTGCCAAAAAAATAGGAAGCCAAACCAAAATCTCCTGTACAGCATTTTAAAGCCAAAATAGCTTTAGTTGATATTATACTAGGCAAGTGAGAACTGATTCTGGCTTCAGTTGTATTACATTATGTGCTTAGCTGTTCTAAACACTTGAGGTTCTTCACATGTATTTCTTAAGTAGCTCAATGCTGCAGTGCAAAACTATGAAGGCTCTCTGTTTTGCTAAGCCACCATCAGTGAATGTCTGGGGCATGCATGGCTGTGCAACCTGCATAGTATATTATTTTACCCTTAAGCAGATGAATGTGGTTTCCCGATGATCCAAATTTTTCTGTATAGATTTTCTTTACATTGTCTGTCCTGGTTTTCATCTGGGGCAAATTTAGCTGTAAAAGTTGAAACCAAGTAAAGATCACTCAAATGATTATACTGTATCCCTACTTCAGGAGGCAGACTGGCCCACTGTGACTAGCAAACAAAGAGTATGTCCTTAGCAGGAATTTCACTATGTCAAGGATAAATGAAAATTTCTATGAGTATTTGTCATCAAATCAGGCACTGAGAGCAATCATAGGAAGGTAATAAAGTTCACTCTAGAGTGTAGATAAGCAAAATTGGCAGGAAGCAGAAAGCAATAAATAAGCAACAGTGGCACTGCAAGGTAGCCTAAAAGTAATTTATCATGATAAAGAAAAATGACTTTTTGTGCTTTTTTTTTTCCTGAAGAATAGTTTTCAGTGGCAGCAACCAATTAGACAGAATATGAGCGTATTAGTGGTTACTGAAGCAATAACTTTCCATCAGCACTTCAGTGCTGATGACAGCATTTTTCAACAAGCTATCTGCACCTGGCAGATGGTGTTAGCACTGTCACAAAGTGGGGCTTTGGCATCACACTGCTTATCAGGAAACTGTCAGGTAAACACACACTGGCTGAAAAAACAGCCTACCTACACTCATCCAAAGCAAACACTTAGCACACTTAGGCTTTGGGATCCCTTTTGTCTTTATTTAGAAAAGCTGTTGTCAGGTTTCTTTTGCAAATGAAATTAAACTGGATTTATAGGCAGCTCATCAGAAGAAGGTTAGAGATAAATGTCTGACAACAAACATTTCGGGCCTTCAGAAGGTCCAAACCTGACTCAATCTGTGACGTAGAGTAATGTAATTAACAAGAGCACATCTTACCCTATGATCATCTCCTAAATCACACCATAACAAGAATGTCTCACTCAAATGCCTTTTCCACATTGCTTTCAGCCAGTGGCTATCACCTGGCATCATTCATCAGTTTCGGAAGGGACTAGACATTATCAACATTGACAACTATTTAGACTCCAAGTCATAAAAGGTATTCTTACAGAAAAAAGGACAGTTAACACTTTGAAAGTTATTCTGAAGTTCAGTCAGACAAGATCAGCTGCCCTAAGCAGATGAAAAGAGTGGAGTAGCATTTGATCATCCTGGCAGTGCAGGACTGGATGACTCAACAAATTGCTAAGCAGAAGCAAGAGAATAAAAGAGTAAAGAGGAGGCTATGTCAGTTCAACAAACATGTAGGGACCTGATGTGCCATCCGCAAGAGATAACTCAGCAGCAAGTTCTGAGAAGGATTTGGAGTCAACCTAGCAGATAAAAGAAGGCTTTTCTTCCTTGTGAGGAAAGGGAAAACCTCCCAGATTTAAGGGATGGAGCCACTGATAGCAGGAACCATTGAGTAAATAAAGTTTGTAAATACTAATTTAGCAGGATAGAGGAGGAGAACTAGAGGGTTTCTTGTAGGGGACAGGGATGGGGGATATGATGTCCCCATTCCTGCCCCCACAAAGAAAAACTTTCAGATGTAGAGTTAGGTAGAGAGGAAGAGTAGAAGAGTGTAGTCTCACTTCAAACTTTGAGGGAAAAACACTGTGTCATCAGTCACATAATTTTCCTCAAGAAATTTCAGACATATAAAAAATTAACCAAAGAGAATTTTTTTGCCCAGAGCCGTTAAGCTGAGTCAGACACTTTCACACAGAATCTAAGTGTGCTGAGTCCCAGTTCTGTGCTCTGTTGCTTCCTTACTGAACTCTCTTCAACTGAGATGTTCAGCAATCCTTTCTACATTTGCATGCAAATGTATTCGCCCTCTGCATGACTCTTACACACACAGTGCCCCGCAGGAAAAAACATGAGGAAGCATAGGGTCAGCCAAGCCAAAGTCTGCTGGGCTTAAAAACTGTCAACATCCTTACCGCTCTTTCCTTTATTGATCCTGACCCTTTCAAACTGTTATATTAGCATCTCAGAAGCAAAGTGAGGGCCCTACTATACATTAGAGGAGAAGGAAAAAAAAAAAGAATAAATGTGTGCAGAAGCCAACAGAGTGGAAAATAAATTTCATAAATAGAAAGCATGGGAATGTTCAATATCCTTAGTGACAGTAATGCAGGGGTGGGAATGAGAGGTCTCAGTAAAGATTACCTCAGGGACTGTGGGTTATTAGCATTTGCTTTCTAAACAGAGAGGAATTAAACCAGGTACATTCACAGGGCCTTGCTGGGATTGTTGAGAGCATTGTAATAACTACACTGGAAAGCTTTTTAGAAGAGGGGCTACTTGGAAAACATGCTTTTGATGCCGTGTTCAGTGTTGGGGTAGTGAAATGAAAATGCAGAAAAGTAGATGAATGATTTTTGTGTCTTAAAAAGATTTAAAATAAAGGTTTTGGTTTTTTTTTTCTTCTGTGTTTCTGAAATGTGTTTTAAAACTGACAATGCAACCTGAAATGTGGTCTAATGTATTTCTTTATCTCTTTTCAGGCTTGGGGAACAAATGAAATTCTTGTCACAGTCCACTATTTCCTTTTAGAAACAGTGAAAGACATTTATTCTTTCCCTTCTTCTTCTGTTTAGAAACAGGTACAAGTAAGTACTTCAGATGTACAGGTTTAATTGGTAAGGGTATGTAAATTGTCTCTGACAGCAAAATCCATTTCTCTGACAATAGATATATAAGTATTGCACTCAGTATCTTCACCCCGCATTAAGATTAACAAAACTGAAACAGGTAATCAGGAGTTTATGCCAAACATGTTTGTTTATGAGAATTCATTGGGCACTTCTAAATTTTAAAATTATCTCATATATTAATGCTTTTATACATCTTTAATCTGGGAATGGCTTATTACTACTGATAGGGGTTTTTTGCATCGATTTGCACAAGGCCTTGTTAATTATACCTATTGACCATCAAGAGATATCCATTCAATAACAGTAGTTATCTGGGTTATAAAGTTCCATAAAATTTCATTTGAGATTTTTCCCCCTCAAGGAATAACAATTTTCACATCAGATTATTAGAATACTGAGATTGTATTGTAATCGAAAAACAATTTTATTTTAGAAAGTAATTCTAGAGTTCAAAATTTCCCAACTGTTTTCTTTTTATTTGAATGGATTAAATGTTGTGCAGAGTGGATTAAATGTTGTGCAAAATGCACACCCTCCCAAAATATATGTTGTTTCAGAAGCAGCAACTACACATAATAGGCTTTAAACAGAACAAGGCCAACATTTCCGAAATACCAAGATGTGAAATTTTAAATGCATTTGTGTCTTATATACAATGTAATTTCACTATTGACTCAGTACTATTTTATTGCATAATATCCAGTTATGAAGCAATTTGTTTTACACATCAAATTAAAATCAAAAATGCAATGCAAAGTACAGTCTCTCTCTGACATACGCATATTACATTGAAGCTGTCACTTTTCATGCTAGTGATAATCTTATAGTCATGCATTTAGAAGCATATGGGTTGTTCACATAAAAATAAAGCAATATATTGCCAGAAGTCAGATATTCTGAAGGATGTATATTTCTTTATATACATGCTGATACTTAATTCTTTGTCAAATTCATAATTATACAGCAGTACATGGTGAATGGCTGTGCTCAAACCTACAGAAGATATGTCTGTAAAATTAACAATTAATATGCAATCAATTTTAAAATATTAAAGTTGTACCCTTTTTTGCATTTTAATTTTCTGTAAAAGTCAATATAGATACCATATAAATTGGTAAGCTTTAGCAGAATTTTATATGTGCAAACTGAGATAAAAGTCAGATCTACTCTTGCTTTGAGAAGAGTTCAAGGATTTAGTCAGAAGTGGAAAAATCCACAGGACTTCTCCCTTTTATATGTCTGCTTTGTTGGAGATTATATTAAAATGTCCTTCTTCCAGAATTTTTATCTGTCTGTCATTATTTTTCTTCTCACTCTTTATATATAAACGCTGTATTAAATATGGACTGTATTGTTGTTCATTCAGCTTTGTTGAGGAGAGCAGGGCCACATTCCTGCTTCCATTCAACACTGCTAGCTGGAGAAGAGCCACAGGTTCCAAAATGTTGCTGGGTCAAACAACTGTCTTTTTTTGTTTCCAGTGAAATACCCATTGTGGTGGATTTATTTGAAGGTGGAACAAGGAAGGAAATTGCTGGTCCAACATCTCCTTCCTTTAGACATTGGAGCATTTCCAATAGCCTTAAGTAACTGGTTAAAAGAGGGATCTCAGTGCTATCTTTGCATGAGTTATGTGATGCTGCTCCTACTTGATGATTCAGTGTTCTGGTCCCAGTTTGCCACACATCTCACTCAGAGAGAAAACAATTCCTTGCTCTTCTGTTTCAAAATTCTCTAGCCTTTTTTTACACTATTGTAAATTTTGTGAGAATTTCAATCACTGATTGGCAAAATGGTCTAAGATTAAGATTATACCAGGCCCTTAAGATCTTGGACAAAAGTGCATCCAGTAATAGAAAATAATATAAATATATAAAACCATATAAATAAATAGAAACTCTTTCTTGCATATTTTGAAAATTCTCATAAGGTTGTCTGGAAAGCAAAGATTGCTCATTTAGTAAATAATAGTTGTAAGATGTACAGCATTCAATTTTTAAAAAAACTGCTCCTCTCTTCAAAAATTGCCTTTTGGATTCAGAGGAAAATTCATGTTGGAAATTGTCTCAGCAGGTCTTTAATCCCACCTCTTCCTCAAAAGAGTGCGAGCTACAAGATCAAACCAAGCTGCTGAGGGCCTTGTTCAACGTGGTCTTGAAAACCTCCAAGAATGGAGAATGCATAAGCTTTCTAAGCAATTCATTCTAATGTTTGACTGTCATTGTGACAAAAAGGTTTTCCCTAATGTCCAGCCTGAACTTTTCTGTCATTATCTCACTTCCTCTCACAAGCCACACTGACAAAAGCCTGGTTCCAACTTTTGATGGCCTTCTCTCATGTGCTGGAGGGCTGCTTCTCTGTGTGGCTTTGTGAAAGCATTTATTGCTTCAAGAAATTTTTGTTGGCCACAGACAACCAAAGTTCCTTCTTTTAATAATCTCTCTTCCTGTAACTTCAAGATTTATTTGAAACAACCCAAGCATTTACTACATTGAAGATACAATCAGAGGCCCACGTTTATCCTGGTCGTGTGTGTGTGCTAAGCCACGTGTAAAACAGCATTGCTAAACATGGCATTCCTCATGCACATCTCACTCCAGTCAATTCACATGATATCTAGTTGGGTTTGGTTCAATGCTTATATGGTAAATAGAGTTTGTTTATTATCTGCAACCAGAATAAAACATCCAAATATATTTTTTTCTTTTTTTGGTGAGGATTTCTTAAGGAAGTAGCTCTAGAGTGCTAGATTCCATACAGATATTTCTGGGATTAATTGATGCCAGGCACTGTAGATCATGTGATCTTTTATTTCAACACATTTCCAATCTTCTGTATAGTTAATTTCAGAAGAAGATGCACATCCTCTGCTGTGTTACAGCACTGTAGCTTCTGAGAGGCTCGGGATATAACCCAGATAACAAAGGCCAAGGGGTCTGTTCTCATTTATGTTGAATCTGCCAGGGCTCTGTACATAGTCTGGACCTGCATCAGTGAAACCCTTGAGCCAACCAGGTTTTGGCTTAGGTATTTCATTACTTCCTGGCCACTGCAACTTTCCAGAGAGCTCCAAGAAGAAAATGGCATAAACTTAACGCTGAGTTTCTCTTTCTTGGAAGATGGACGTGACCTAACTCAATCTCTCTCTGTCACTCCTGCATTTTTTAAGAAAGAGGCTTTGAAGGGGACTAATGAGGTTCACATGTGTAACAGTGTAAGTATATAATGTAATATATATTTACCTGGTTTAATCAATCATGGGATGCAAGTATTTTATGTCAGCAGTATAAACTGAGAGCACTTCAACATAATAAAACGTTAAGATCTTATAAATGTTGCTGCAGACATGCAGCTGGTAAATATGAATGCCAAGAAGATGAATATCTGGAAATGCCTTGTTACATATAGCATATTTGGTAGCTCTATACAGAATTTGTTTGTCTTTTCAAAGTGAATTTTAAATAACCACAACAATCAAACTGCTGGTTTTATGTAATTTCCTATGAATCACTTTTATTGTTACTTTAAACAATGTTAAACAATCTTTTTCTCGTATGTTTTTCTTAATATTTTCACTTTCCTCAATGTTTGCTTTGAAACCTCACCTATAGGACAAGCAAAGTAGACTGAATATTTATAGTGGTTAGTATCCATGCCTTGATTTGATACCACCACAATAGAACTGAGGATTCCTTTTCACTTTTCCTTGAGGAAAAGCTCAGGAACAGAACATGAGATTTCTAAATGTTACCTTCTGTTCATTTTAAGGGGCATCTGCAGTGCTTCATTTGACACAAACAGTGAACTAAACAAACATTTGTATTTGTGGACCAACAGTGGATTTACTCAAATGCATTTATACAGATAAAGAACAGAAACAAGGTTTACCTCCAAACAATAATTACAGAATGCAAGGAAACTTTTTTTCTTCCTGTGGAATCTCTCTGAGAAAAATATTGTTGAAATCTTTGCATTCTTTATAATATTTATCTGGAAATTCTATATGTTTTCACCTATGTGAACATAAATCAGGAAGTCAAAATAATTGGTTTAAATTTGGAGTGAGAATGAAATCAGAAGTAAAAAATTGACAGATGGCAGCATCATGCCTGAAGAAATGCAATGGTTCTCTTATTTATATTTAATATGGTTCTAAAATTATTCCCTTAATTCTTCTCTGCAGTGCAGAGTTTAAAAGTCATTCAGTGAGTAAAACAAATTAAAATAATTCAGTATTTCCCTGTACAAACTGCTCAGGCTGAAGTGCTTAGCATGTGAAAGAATGAATGCCGAGATCTTTGCATGCACTTTGTCAACTAGTTCTGTACAGAGACATTTCTACCAAAAAACTAGTCCAAAAATCATTCTCCATCAGAAGCTTGAGAATAACAGGATCAGTCAAGATATCTTTCAACTTATTTTATTACTAAATTTAGAAACAGCTTGTTTATGTTGATTTAAATTATGCTTCTGATCACACTGGTATTTTTTCTGGCTTTTGAAAACCAGTGAGGAAAGTGAGCTAAACCATGTCAGTTATTTTTGGATTATCTTTTATTTCACATCTCTCTGTGTTGTTAGGGGCTGTAAGAACAATAGGTAAAGCACTCAGAGACACTGAATCCTTTCATTTGCTCCAAGTAATACGTGAAGAGTGATTATTATGTTGATTGTAAACCATGATGTCATTTTCGTATCTATCCTTTCCAGAATGGCTCAGATTCTCTATGGGAAAAGCTGGATCCTGTTGGGTCAGTCACACTGAGTAAGAAAGACAAGTCAAGGAATTATCAAGGAGATCATATCCAGTCCTGGATTCAAAATATGTTTTGTGAGAAGTCATTCCCTAGCTTTGAGACTAGATGCACTTTTATGTTCCACATTGGCAGGGAGGACTGGAAAAGCAGGACCTTGGAAGACCAGTCAACTTCCATGTTCAGCTACTCCTAAGAAGTTCTTGCATTCTGCATTTTTTATTCCTAAAGTTTATGAACTCAGGTTTTGTTTATTTTTTAATCAGAAGAGCATTAGAAAAGCAACAAGAGAAGTTAAGACTAGAGAGTGTGCTTTGTCATCTTGTCATAAAAAGCCATCTGGTAGTATTGTTATTTCAGCATATTGTATATGATGTCTTTTTACCTGGAAGCCAAATTTAATTTCCAATGTGGTAAGCCATGCTGAACTCCCTCTTCCAGATTCAGAACTCACACAAAAACCATAAATCTTCTGTTAACTTCCAAATGTACATATTTAGGTTTCTTTTTTCCTGTGGCAAGGCATGATTTCTGGGCTGCTACACAGACTATGGCTTTATTTGCAGCCTGACACTAGAGGGGGAAAGAACCAAACCAGTAGGAATAACTGTAGTATAGAAATAAGCACACTATGATGATGTTAGTGACTCAATTTGCAAAACCTTAGAAATTAAGATCCCAAAAGTCAGTCTGAGTGGAAATTTTTTCTTATGGCATAATTTACACTGCCAAGTTTGTCAGCTGGCGTTCTTAGTTGATCTGAACTGAAAGAACAGAAGGGTACAAAACACTGATTATGGGCTGTATTCGCTCATTTGTATCTTATATTTTCATACCCTTAATTGTGAAATGTATTTCAACTAAGAAAATTTGTCCCAGCCCAACTGATCACAATTCCATGGTGTGCATCCATTTCAGAAAACCAGCAAGCTGGCATTGTCTCAGCCTGGTAGTCATAGGTCCTATCAACAACAACACAACAAACAGCTGGATTTCCCACCACAGACAGCCCTACTAGTGCAATACCCCAGGCTTGTCTGCCCATATCACTGCACTGGGAATGGAATAACAAGCTGTACCTTTTAGTTATGGAAGTCAGACACAAGACCAGTGTTCTTGTTAGATACTGTGTGAGTAAATGTCATCCCTAGCACAGAACAAGAGAAGGTCTTCCATCAGTGATAATAAGCTGGATGTCTCAGCTGATTCAGATCAGTTTGCTTCATAAGGTTGTTGCAATGCTCAGTAATATCAATGCTACTATAACTTCCATCTCCCAAATATTTGCTTTTTCAGCTGAAAAGAAACACCAGACCACCAAGGCTGAGTCCTTGCACGTTGCACTTTCCCTTGCACTGAAATCTTTCTGTTCTCCTACTTAAACTGACAGAACAGTCTGAGACAAAGTTCAGGATGGTCTCCTGGGAATTATCCACAATAGTTTTCACTTTTCAGAATAGTAAGTGGCCTTCTGCTGCTGGTCAGTCATCCTACTCTGGATGATGGCTGGCCCCAGGTTACAAGCACAGTACAAATGGCAAGTCCAGGGATTTTCCCAGATACAGATATGAATGAAATAATATTTTCAGTCTTTTTCTGTGAGCACTATCTCTTGTTTGAAGACAGATGTAAAACCATATGAATGTTAAGCAAAGTAGGGGTATCTATATTCAGAACTTTTTAACCATAAGGGAGTATAGTAACAAAATTTCAGCCCTAGCCACCTGGCCATCATCGTGTGTGTGTGTGTGTGTGTGTTTGTTTTCTTTCAGAAGCAGTGTGAAACAGGTGACACTTGCCATAAAGCTCTTCCTACAGAAAAAAATGCAAGCCCAGCTCATTTCTAGCACATGATAATTATTAAGGCTCCCATGAGTGAAACACTGATACTTTTTTAGCTAATGATTAACCTTAAGCCCTCCTTCCCCCTTAAATATTTGGATTAAAAGGGAGACAGAGACTGAAGGCAGTAGGCATGAGTGGTTTATTCTCCAGCTCTATGGACTGAAGGGTGGAGTCATCTGACAGGGTTCAGGAGCAGTAAGCCAGGCAGCGAGGACTAGAAAGGAAAGAGGTTCTATTGTGTGACCAAGTTGAATTCAGGATGTTTATAAGCTTCACCATGCTGTTTTTACTGGTGCCAGCAATGTTTGTATGGTACAGACAAAAGCTATTGACTTTTCCTTTTATTCAGCTCCATACTCTTCTTTCTTCTGGGGAGTTTGCTGTAATTAGAGAGTTTAGAGCATTTTGTTGTAAAGAAGTCTAGTGTTTAGAGTAAGGCTTTACTTGTCAAGACTTTAAGAGTCTATCTGTGGCTCTATATTCATATGACCTGGGGTCAGTCATATAACCACAGTTTTGATTCAGCTTCCCAGACTGGAAACCAATACCAACCTCAGAGGGCTTTATTCATTTGATTGAGATCTTTGGATAAAAGCTAATAGAAGAAAAACACTATGATTCACACTCTTCTTAAACTATAAATGTTCACCCTTTATTTTTGATAGAGAACAGATGTGGAGGGATAAAATTTTTCTGTTAGTCTCATTTTGTAAGCCCTGATACTCTGGTATTTTATTGAAAAACTCTCCAGGGCAGTAGCTGGGAACATGGATGTGTGATTCCTGGGTGTTTTGGGTAGGTAACATCTTGGAACAGTAACCTACAAAGTACTGAGCAGGGGCTGGCAAGGGCAGATCAGCAGCATGCCCCTCCTCACCATGCACAGCCAGCAGATCAGCTGGACTCCACTGCTGGTACTGGGGTACCTCTTTTACCTCCTCCTGGGTGCTATGGTGTTCCAGCTGCTGGAGAAGCAGGCAGAAACACATTTTCGGGACCAGTTCCAGCTGGAAAAGCTCAAGTTCCTGCAGAATTACACATGTTTGGACAGACAAGCCCTGGAGCAGTTTGTACAGGTAAGAGGAAAGGATTCCCATTATTTTGGCTCTAGCATTATTTTCATTAAAATAAATTATACTATTGGGGCCAAGCAGCCAAGCGTTATATAAACCGATCAGCTGCCCATGATACTAAATATCAAACTTTATAAATAACTCAGGCCCATTCATATATTTCTTTATCTTGATCTATGGAACTACTTTCTTTCCACAGTCATAACTCCCAAAATATAAGAGCATCTAGTGATGCCCTACTGCTACATTGCAATAATTCTGCAATAATAAATGCTATAATAAGCCAGCTTCATGGTTCTCATCTCCCTCATTAATTATTACTGGGGACTATGCATGGGAAAAAGAACAAGAATCAAACCTAAAGAAGTAGGTTGCCTTTCAAAGGTTCTCCAGTCCAAACCTGTGCAAATTCTGCCCTTTTGTACTAGAAATTGTCTACTACCTTTGAAGGGGGTCCTGCACTTCCAGGCCTAAAGAAATGATAAAGTCAACCATCACAAACTATGTTATCTGTTGTTCATAAGAAGAGAGAAAGGGCTTTTGTTCAATACGTGTTGTCAGCTAATGACAACTTCAATTACATTTTAATCTTTTCCTCAAAAATGGCTGGAGATAAATTATTAGACCTTTCCTGGTATTATAGATATATTTGCATAATAGTACTGCAAGAACTGGACAAAAATCCTTGAATCTTGAATCCTTGAGTTTCTTTGTGCTCAAAACATACACAGTTGCAGAAACTGGGTGTCTAAACAGTTTGAACTCTTTCTACCATGTCATTAAAACTGATAAAAACTCGAAACAATTTGTGCTGCTCAGGTCAGAGGACTTCCATGAAGGTACATGATTTTGATCAACAAAAACCCTGACTTCATATATGGATTTAAGCGAACAGTGAAGCTCAGATCAGAAAAGGTAGAAAAGGTGCCTAGACCTCTATGTCTACAAAGCCAATGTTCTGATTACTAATACTGTAATATATTACTTGTGGAACATTGGGCATTGGCCAGAAAATGACTAGAGCTTTCAAGAATTTACATGCTTAAAGACATGTCTATTTTTTTTCACCTTCGCGACTTGGTGATATTACCTGTCTTTCCCTTATCTCTCTGATAGTGATTGCAGAGGTGAAAACCCTGATTTTCATTCTAAACCTGTGATACTTTATGGGGTTGAAAGGTTTATTTATATCTCCACTACCCTCAAAACATTAGGGGAGGTCACACATGTCCAGATTCTTCTCTCTCTGACTCCAGTGGACTTTTCTTAGGTTCACTGCCATGCCACTCAGAGAATCACATTTCACTGCTGTGTCTCTGCTGAATTAAACACAATTTCACTTGTAAGCTGTTCCAGATAAAACCGGCTGAGGGCACCAAATCATCTACAATGCACCAAGCTTCAAAGTACTGAGACTTGGTAGTCCTCAAGGTATATGTGAGTAAAGGTGCTCTCTCCATATGTTGCTTATAAGACCTGTTAACAAATTTGTCTGACTCTTATTAATATTAGACAACACTGGTCTTCCCATATTAAATATCTAATGCAGGGAAGCAGTTGTGTCTCTGCATGTTTTAACTTATGGCTAAAGGTTAAGGGGCTTGTTCATCATGTCATAAGTTCCAGTCTGAAACGTCACAGTAGTTAGACTGCAGTGAGACACAGCCCCCAGACTCAGCCCATTCAGCTAACAAGTATAAGATGTCTTAATGCCCATTCTTTAAATGTAAATCCTGCAATGTGAGAGTAAACACTGATTTTTCTTATTTTTTTTGCATATCTATCATCACTTATAATGAGCTATCACTTATAATTCATTAACTTTTCACTCCATTGTGCATGAAACAAATCCTTGTAATTCCATGTCAATAAACTGCATTAATTCTGCATAGCTAAAACTGCCTAGCTGAGAGGTGGCTATGAGCTGCAGCTCCTAACGTGAGCAGCCTGGAGCTTTGGGAAAGTGCAAATCCAAACTCTCTTATCTAATGCATCTCTGGTGGACATACTTCAGTAAGGGAATTATGCCAGTCTGACAGCATAACTGAGAAGCAGATGCATTAAGCAGTCCATGTTTTGATCATGTCCATACTTTTTCAGTCTCAAAGGACATGATATAAATAGATTCTAAATTAGATTCTAAATAGATTATAAACGTTATAAACAGACCAAAAGGACCAAATCCTTGTCTATGACCACAGGTGGCTGCAATGTGCATTGGCAGGGGGACAGGAGCAGAAACAGCAGGCAGTTTTTAGTCTCTCCGCATCCTACTATGGCTTAATGTAGGTTTCATATTCTTACCATAAATTACAGCACATTGCTTTTATGTACTGACATACTGACAACTTCTCTCCCAAAGGCAACAGCAAATGTTCACCAACTATTCAGCAGCTGCTATAACCCTTACCTGAGCTGTAGATGGAAGGAGCCAAGTGTCATTATAACTGTCCCACAGGAATCTGTTTGTTGGGCACTGGGATGCCATTTCATTTACAGAGTTCTTTCATGGGGTTGTACTTAACAGCATCAATTATACCAAGAAATCTGGCCTTGTCAGACTGTGTCTGAAAGGTTTGACATTCAAAGTTGCCTTACTCTTCTGTGTTGGCTCTCATGATGTGAATGTAACTCCTGTGAACTCTTGTTCATTGAAATGCATAGAACTGTCAAGTGTTCCTTACAGGAATAAATTAAACCTGTGGTTATTTCAAAATACTCACATCTCAGTAGCTTCTGTGTGTTTCTTCTAAGCAGCAAATGAAATAAGTGACTAGAAAATCTGACATGCTGAATTCTTCTCATTCTAAGAAAAAGCTTTTAATGGATAATGCAAAGTTCTTTGTCATATTGAAAATAAGCTCTGCTGACACCAGTCAAGAGGTCACACGTGATGACGTCCAGCAGCTCTCTGATAAATTTGACCAATGCCATAGGATTTTTTACTGAAGGAATCAAATTAGCTACTATACTTAGGATACTCAGTCCACCAGTACAGATCAGCTAATATTGCAGAACCTGTCCAAAGTCAGATACCTTAAACATTAGTTGAGTTCACTAGAAAAGCAATCTTTCTGGGAGTGGTTAACATTTGAATCAAGAAAGAGTTATCTTCTTGGGTCTCATACTCCTGGAACGAGCTAAAGCTGGGGTTGCTATTGACTCCTGCTCATGTCTTGCATCGTTCAGTCTTTAGAAGAGATGAACAAGTAATTCCTTCAGGCATTTTGCAAAATTACAAAGGCTGTGACTTAGCCTTTTTAAGGTATGTAGCAAACTAGGGGATTCTTAAAACCCCAACCACTGAGCAGAGGGAAACCATTCTCCCACAGAGAAATCCTTGGGGACAGCAAAGGAACACAATCTTCATTAAGGCATTTGACAGGATATTTGATGCAGGAACAGTAGTTTTGTCACACAGTAGTTTTGGTCTGGTAAGAGTTATCTGGAGTAGCAGAGAGTATTTACTAGTTAATCTTTCAGACTAGGAAAAGCCTAATATTCACTGAAAATTATATGGAAGTCATAGCCAAAAAGAGTAATTAATCCTTACTAGCACTTAAATAGAGGAAACAGAAATGAGCGTGTTCGCCATTCCCCTGCCCACAGACACAACTATACATTTACACATACCTAAATTAAGAACTTGAATGAGATTTAGATTACAGAAGAAGAGAATATCAACTATTTTATTTCTTATGGCACAGCCTGAATTTTTTGATCTCCTTGGGAATCCTTGACCCTCTTCCCCTTAGATTTCATCTAGCTGGGGAACCTATCCTACTTCAATGACTTTTTCTCCTGTAGCAAGAGTTCAATAGGCCAGCTCTATTTCCAAGTTTTACCATGTCAGCAGAAGTTCTTTTTAGTCCAACTCTAGCCTTTTACCTGCACTGCTTGATAAAAGGCTAGAGTTGGACTAAAACTCTGCTTGCTCGAGATGGAAAACAGTATTTTCTTATCTCTGTTTCTGACATTCTTCCTCATCTTTGCTCCTTTGACCTTTTCTGCTTCAGGTCCTCATGGAAGCATGGGAGAAAGGGGTCAACCCAGAAGGAAACTCTACAAATCCCAGTAACTGGGACTTCAGCAACTCCTTTTTTTTTGCAGGAACTGTTGTCACCACCATAGGTGAGGTACTCTCTTTCCTTAAAAACTGGTATTTCCTCCAACTGTCCTGTAAAGCCCCCAGAAATGTGTAAATGGTCAGAATACACCTGCAAGACAATCAACTACTATGGGTTATGGTTTTCTGTTGGTTCCCAATTATGCCTGTTATTTTTCTGTATACAGTATTTTATACTCCCAGAAAAGCTGAGTGCCTACTTGATACATGCAAGATCATTTTGTACATGGACAGCACATCTTTAGGTTGCTTTGAAGCACTGAGTCACACTCACCACAAGATCAGAGACCTATAGAAAGTTACAAGAGTACCTGGAAGAGTAATATTTTTTATGTTTAATTTTTAGCTAGTAGTAGTGAACGCAAAAGGCTTCATCACAAGCAAGGGAAATTTGCAGATAGATTTAGTTGCAGAAAATCATAGATCCATGGGTTCCTGAAGCTTAATGTAGTTGAGCTTCCAAGTTTATGAACACTCCATGATGCCTGCAGCTTGACTGTAGAGCCATTTCATGTTTTCTTCTTTTTTTCCAGGTTATGGTAACCTGTCCCCCAGCACAGTGGCAGGGCAGATCTTCTGTGTGTTTTATGCCTTATTTGGAGTGCCCCTCAACCTGGCCTTCCTTAATCAGTTGGGGAAAGCTCTCAATGCTCATCTGCTTACCCTGGAAAGATGGGTGCAAAAGCCAGGGCGTGCCCAGGTACAGTATCAATTTACTATTTGTTTCCACTGTTTTAAAACTAGTTAAAGTTATTTTCTCGGATAGCTGCTGCTGCTGGCTTGGGTTTCTTTGTGTGAACCACAGCAGCTACATGGCCCTCTCTATCAGAAACTTGATAGACTTAATTTACCTATGATAGCTTTAAAGCTATAGGCTTTTGCTTGAGGGGCCCTAGATTTGCCTTTTTAAAACCTTACTCAGCAAAACCATAGACCTGGTGACCTTGGCAGAATACATGCATGTACACACATTGCCAAATCAATTTCTTATTCTCCAGCCTATGCCAGCATCTATCCAGAGTCTGGCTCTGTGCAAAGGCAACATATTTTTATGGCCTAATGATCTGGCTGGAATTAGCTTTCCTGTTTATGCCAGCAACTGAGCACTTCCTTCCTTTTCTTTTCTTAAAATGCAGATACTTACAGTTATTACAGTTTATTACAGTTACTTACAGTTTATTGGTGAGTCATTGAACTAGTCCAGATAGTTTTTAATAATAAAAGCACTGATAATGGAAAGTACATGAAGGTCATTTATTACAAAGTTAGTGCATGTTTCTGAGAAAAGGTTCAATGAATTAACCCATCAGTTATGGAAAAGGGAGCTTAGATATGTGAGATATGTTGAAATATTTCAGAGTTCTGACACAAGTTTTTTTCTTTTACATTTGTAAAATCTCTTGGGTCACTGAATTCTTTATCTACAATGGAAAAGCCATAAAGGTACCATCAAATGCAGACCTGGATTATATAAGCAAGAAATTCTTTAGCTGCATAACCTCTGCCTGTTCCCCAAACACATACCGCTCTACCACCAAAAGGGTTTTCTTGCTAGTATAGCTGCATCTTTCCTGAGATTTCTGATAGCAGCTCAGAGACGTGGTCTTTTTTTTTCCCTTTTCACTCCTGAGTTGACGCCTCATTTCAGACAGAACTCCTATGATCAGACAAAGCTTTGGAGCTGTATCTGCTTGTTCGCTCTGAAAAGTTTATTCGAGGAAGTTGGTTTATCTCCTTATAAACAGAAATTTGTTATGCTCTGGGAAATAAATTGCAATCAGTTCTTCGTTATTCCTGACTTACTGTTTCCAACATTACAGGTTTATACAAGAAAGTTCTTAAAAGACAGGTTAGAAAGTAAAATTGTTTATTTCGGTATGTATTTTTATGCAAAGTTTATTAAGTAATTAAATGCGATTACAGTACTGGAATTAAGTAAATGAGAACAACTGAATTATATATCAACTATAATGTCAATCAGTAATTCTCAAACTGCTCTGAAAATGAGGAAAGTATTATTAAACAGCTAGAGAGACATGACACGTAATATAGAAGTGACTTGTCAAAGTCACCCAGTCATCTGAAGCCAAGTTTCTCAAGCTCAGAGCATTACTTTTCATGTGAGATAATTCGGAGGGAGGAATTAAAACATGATATCTGGACCTTCCACTTTATAAACAGTGGTTTGGCTTTTCATCCAGTCACAATAGGCTCATTAATAGAAAATCATATTCCAGTTTGATTGCCCTTGAGGGCATTTTTAAATAATTGTAATAAGTTTCCATCACCCCACATATCATTTGTCAAAAGTTCACCAGAATGTGTCCCCTGGAAACCCATGAGTTCCTGATCATCAGTCCTAAACTCCTAAAATCCCTTCAGGACCCATCCACTGACCATTCTTTGTACCTATCTACTGCAGTCACCTTATCTCCCCGAAAGCAGATGTTTGCCCTGTGCTAACACAAACCAGTTCTGCTCTGAGCACTTCTAAATTAGAAATAAAAGCAGGCAAACTGACTTCACTTAGGTTTCATCCAAACCTATTTTTGACTGAGCTCTTGCAAGCCACTTTATAAATCTTTGGAAACTGTCATAGTGAAAAGTACCCTAATTTGTTCTTGCCAAACTTTGTTTCATGAATTATGCAGTACGTGGTGATTTTCCTCAAAGGCAAGAGTTAGTTGACTACAAGAGGAACTATACTTGAATTGAAATTGTAAAATGAGTATTTCATTCCAATGGCTGTCATAGTAAATCTGAAAATACGATTGGAACATTCTTGAAAACTCATTGCAAAAAGGTTTTTTAAAATCCTCCTTTTTTTTCTTAATTTTAAGATTTTCTTTTTCATGATTAGGTACAATATCTATGTGCAGAGTAAACAGTGAGCTCAACGTGCAGTACATGGAAACATTTCCTTATCCTTCTTTTTTTCGCCATTGCTCCCAGGTGGGGTGGATTTGTGATTCAAGAGCAAAACAGACACAGCAATTTTGACAAGACAACTGCTCCATGCTCTTTAGCTGCCATCTTCCTCTTCTCTTTCAGGTGGTTCAGACACTGGCAGTGGCCATCTTCCTGACCACTGGGACCTTGCTTTTCCTGGTGTTCCCACCATTAGTCTTCAGTTATGTAGAAGGCTGGAGCTACGGAGAAGGCTTTTACTTCACCTTCATCACTCTGAGCACCATTGGATTTGGGGACTATGTAGTAGGTAAAAGAACATGAACTGGATTGAGCTTTGTTGAAATTCATAACTCTAGTATAAAACTAAATACAGGGAGCATAATATCCATTCCACTACAGATCTGGTCAAGAGTGAGCTCAGCCAGACCTGTAGCCATGAGCTAATGTATTATAGGATATGAGCGTTTATTTTTCTCTTGACAGCCAAACTGAGAGTGACCCAACTCACTTCACACATGCCACTGAACACTCATTCAACAGTGGCTGTGTTCAGGCTGGTAGAAACATTATCAAGAGTGAAAGGTGGAATATAAATAAAATTCCTTTTTCAGTATTAAGCCTTTGCTAACACTGATTTGTTTTAGCAAGTGCCTATAATTCTCAACAACAAATCATATCAAATATTAAATAATCAATACTTAAAATGGGGAGAAGATTACTGAAAACCACGGGATGCCTCTGAAAGAAAGCAAACCCAGTGACATTACATAGTCTTTAGACCCCTAGGTTGAGAATTTCATGGTAGGGACACATGAGGGGATATTTTTCCACACACTTACTTGAACAAATGCATAATCTTAACAGATTATGTCTAATGTGTTTATTTGTTAAAAACTCTAGGGTTTCTTGCTTCACAAGTAATAGCTCTCCTCTCCTAGAGGTCATAACTATGTCACAAAACGAGATAAAAAAGAATCCCATGCTGAATCTGGCACTGTGGAGTTTCATGACTCTATCAGCTGCAGTGATTGTCCATGCTGTGGAAACATCAAACCAGGGATTAGATTCTCATAGTCACTTAATTAAAATGGCTACATTTCCCATATTATCCAAGTGATTGTGAGTCCTAGGTACTGAGGTAATATCACCCTTCAAAAAACAGTCACTGCATCACTAAATTGTAGCTTTCTAAATTATCTGATATCCCCTGCGTGCCTTTTGAGTAAAATATGGTTAATATGGATTCAGCATTTAATTTCCAAGATTTTTTTCCTTTGTTGTTGGCTAGGAACCACTGACTTTGAGCATCCCTGATTAATATTAGATATGGCTATTTTTATTATATAGCCTCAGCTTCAAGGATTTCATGCTAACTATGCTAAGCTTAACCTGAGAGTTAGCATGAAAAAAAAAATCTATCTGCTGATGGATCACACAAGCTCATTAACACATACACTTTTGCAAGGAGTGGAGAGGGTGTATGAGTATGTATGTTTAGCAGACCAAAGCTGCCAAGATAAATATACACATTTCCCTGGATTTTTCAGGCACGAACCCCAACAAGCACTATATCCCTGTGTACAGGAGCCTAACTGCGATATGGATTGTTTTTGGCTTGGCCTGGCTGGCTCTGGTGTTCAACGTGGGAGCTGACTTGATGGAAAGATACCTTCAGCTAAAGTGGCACAAGTCTGACTTAAGCTTGGCAGAAGGAGACACCACCAAATTGGAAGATGAACCCGAGCAGCCTAGAATCCATATCCCTAGCTGAGCAAGGTACAAAGAAAGCAGTCTTGAAACTGTATCTTCCATCTGTATCTCACACTAAGCGACCCCTGTGGATAAAGGACTAAACCACAGGGTGTGGATTGTTTCCTAAAGAGGAAATGTTTCAGATATGTGGAAATTTCCACACCCTGTGCAGGCATCAGCGGGTTAAAACCCCGAGAAAGGAGCATACATGGTAACACAATTGTGCCAGGATTCATTTTACATTTCTCGTTCTAAGGCAATTTTCCCTGAAGTAACCAATTATTATCCTTTCTCTTTGTCTAGTGGGATTCAGTTCTTATGGTCACTCATTTTCAAAAAATCCAGAGTGACTGCCTCCCAGCTTCAATAAGAAGTCATTTCACCAAGAATCTCAAGTGGAAAAAGTCAGGTACAGAAATCTTTCTTCATTTCCAATCAGAAAACAAACAAAACCACAGAGGAACATCATCAGTTTTGAATACCTGTTTAATGACATCCACACAATTAAGATTCAGTTGACATCTGAAATGAACAGCTTTCATATAAAATGACACAATTTCTTTATTTTCTGGGCTAAAATACTTCTCTTTTAATTGTAAGGAAAATATGTGTCTGTCCAGCTCTGCCTGGACAATTTGCCTCAGAGCAAACTGCGAGCTCAAAGCAGGTTCTTACCACAGTTCATTTCACAGCCACCTGAAAACAGCACGTTAAACTAAATCTAAAAGCAAGGAGACATCCTTATTTCCAGCCAGATCACGAATACCGTTAGAACCTGGAATTTCCTTTGGGCCAGTTCATAGAAGAGCCGTTATGCACCATACAGAACTGATGCTGTGCGTTTACCTCTAAATAAGGCCAATGATAGGTTCTTGCATTAAATCTGATCCTCAGTCAGGCCCATTGTGTGATCCATCAAAAACTGGGAGATTGAATTTATCCCAGTTATTGTAAGTCAAAAGCAGCAGCAGCCATCCCCAAAGGAGCTGAAAAACCAAAGTACATATATGCACCTAATAAGGGACTAGTCACTGAGATGCAGCTCTGTAGTCACACTCTATTAAGGTAAACTCCAGAAACTTGATAAAACAATTACCCATTCATTTGGGTACCATGCTCAATCATCACTAACATGTTTCGTGGGCATGCTTATAATTATATACACACTGCTATTTATTCAGTATGTTTATATCTCATAGTAACCATCAATTAATCCCCTTGAACTCATTTATAAGTGGAACTTTAATGTAAAGGGTGAGTGAAATGTGGCTGGACACGTAGACTAGCCCCAAGCTAGCGTATGTCTGACAGACTATAGGGACATCAAATGTCAGCCTTTCAGCAGCTGCTTTGATATTTCATTTTGGAGATGTCCATAAAACATGTAGAGACTTGTGTAGGTCACTAATATTTTCCTTCATACTTTCTGAGCTAGATTTTTACTTCTGAGGAGGGTCACAACAGATGTTTGTTCTTACACCTGACAAGAGGCATGTTTTCTTTGCCAGTTGCTGACTCCTGCGTAGTGCAGTGTGGCTACTCAAATCTGAAATGCTGGCATATAAGAATGCTGGTTATGGTTTATTCAACTAATTTTAAAAATTAGTATTCAAATGCTTATCCCATCCAAGATTTCCCTCATGTCTTACCACTACCTACCTCACAGATTTTTATCTCCTTGGTTTTTGCACTGATCTTCCTCTGTGCCCTCAGCTATTCCCATAAATTTATGCAATAGCTTTCTCTGTAGACTTTCACTGAGAGCAGCCAACTCTCTCCTGTCTGGCTTTTTGTATCTTTGCAAATCTCATGGGAAACTGTGTCTCTCAGTATTTTATGTTCTTCAGGCATAATGTTTGCACTTGCACTTGTTAACATCATCACCATCGCTGTACTCTGTACCTGCCTTGTTTTAACACCATGAAACACTCTTGGCCTCTTTCTGTAAAAGACAAAACTGAAGTTCTGCTGACTTCTATATCTAACCTGTTTTCTTCACCTTGCCTTTTTCCATGCCTTCTGTACTTTATCAAGCCACAGTCAGCCACAACACATGCACTGGTCTAAAGGTGATCCTATCCAGTGCTTTACACCATGCCACATGCCATAAAAAATGATAAAGAGGTTTATCAGGGATAGAAAGCACTTACCGACAAAGTGTTTCTTAAAATTATCCTTACTTGACATCTGACCGCAGGAAGTTTGGATTGTTCTTACTGCAGTCCAGAAAATTGTTCCTGTATCTGATACTGATTTTGCAAAGTAGCAGCAAATGCTGAGACTACCTCCTGGATTTTTGCTACTGCTGCATTTACTAAAGCTGACAGTAGCTGCAGCAGTTCTCCAGCTGCCCAACAGAAGACTTAGAAAGCTACCTTTAAAGCAAGCGTATGGCCATGTTGGAAGAGAAATGTGAAGGATGCTGATGCCCTCTCCTGTGCTACATAAGCAATAGAAATTTCTTGCTTATTTTGTCAATTTTTCAAGGTTCTGAAAAGCTCCTAACGGTCACGCACATCTATAATAAAAGTTACTTTGAGATACATACTGGGAGCACCGGTCCAGGTTTTGAGCATGGATGCTTTCTGGTGTTGTTCCTGTAGCAAAAAATGTAGCCATCAAATATCAACTGACCAGCTAAGAAAAATAAACTGGAAGAACTGCACAATCACAAGGACTTGCTCTGAGCCAGAGGAGCACACAAAAGGGATTCTTTTGGTCTAATAACCCATTTTACCAGTGGTATATTTCTGCCCAGGATGGGGAGGTGCATGCTCAGCTCCAAGCATGGAAAACAGCCCTTTTGCAGCCTCTGAGTGTGGCTCTGCAGGCTGTGGCAGAAGCAACGGCAGTGTTCGTCTGTGATGTGGAAAAGTAGCACTTTGTCCTGAGCAGCTACCACCTGCAGTCCAGGACAGGACAAGAAGCAAATGTCCTTCTAGGCTTACACTTACCCTTTTAGCCTACTCAACAAGCCCTTCTTCATCCTCAGATATACATGCTGTCCTTCCAGGCAACACCAAAGTATCATTGGCTAAGATTTGAGCCTTTCTCTGTGGAGATGTAAATAGAAGACTGGCCGACAAGTGATGTTTCTGAGAATACTCAAGGAAACAGCCATTTCAATATTATATGATTCTGTAAAGATTTGTTGTGAATCTTGATCTCTTCCCTCCCAAATTCCTTCTAGTAAGCACATGCCTGATATCCTGCATTTTCACAGCACATCTTGTCCCGAGTTTTTACCTGTAATTAGTTTTATATATTTTTTAGTATAAGCATTAAATTCTATATGTTTAGTCCATAATGTTTCAACATAGTTACCATCAGTGTGCTTTGCATAAACTATCTGGGTTTAAATACAGCTAAAAAGTCAAAATGTAGCTCACATGTGTCTATTTCCTGATGTTAAATGTGATGAGTAAAGATATACTTTATAGTATCCTTGCATTTTTTCTTATGCATATTTTTATGGAAGGTTTTCTTTTATATATATAATTCCATTTTTGTCTTTAAATATCACTAAGTAATGACTATCCTGAAAAGGCAGAATTAAGCAATAAGCAGACTCTTTTTTTTTTCCTAAGACTGTGCTCCAGATTATATCATTACACTGGAATTGGTCTAGCCTTTGCATATTAATTTTTGCATCTCGACAGTGAAATAATGTGTTTTTGCTAGTCAGCTTAAAGCACATCTTAGAAAACCATGAATAAGCACATTACCAGAACATTTCCAGGGGGACAATACATGTTTGGAAGCTGTCTTAATTGGAATAGTATGTACACACCCCTGGCAAAAATAATCACAGGGCAGCGTGAGAAGACATTACTCTCTGACAGTGTATAAAGTCATCCTGTGCAGAAACTTACTGGCTTTATTCCCCTTTATCTCATATTATGTAACAAAATAAGAAAATTACAAAGTTCTTATACACCCAAAACGATTTGATTGTTTTATCTACCAGTGAGAGAATAGAAAGGAACATTGGATACAGTCTTATACAAGACCATAATTAATCAAATAGATCTCAGAATCTACCTAAATGAAGAAAGCAGTCCCGTCTTTCACAGGACAACCACAAATTATAAAAGAAGTCTGAAAAAGGTGCTACTTTTTCACTTGTTTCTATCGAAGGATTGTTATCACAAACACCTGTTTGTTGCCTTTTAAATTCGATTAGCAAATGAGTGCAAGAGGAATGCAGATTTATTCAGGGTGCCAGCGTACTGTTCTCTAAGTAGTGCCAGCTGGGGAGGGAAGCCCTTGGGTTTATCGGGAGGGAGACTGGGTAGCATCTCTCGGGGGAGCGAACGTGACTCGGACAGGATCCCTGAGCAGCCTCGCGCTTGGGACAGACAGGTGGGAAGCGGAGCGGTGCAAGGGAAGGGCGAGGGCGGGCTGGGCTGGCAGAGCGAGCGGCACGACCACCTCCATTCCCCGGCACAGCCGGGCTCTGGGCTGCCCTCCTCGCCGCTGAGGGTGGGAAGGGGCAGGCAGGGGGAGGTGCCGGGGGCCGGGCGTCCTGCCGGGCCGGCGCTGCCCTCCTCCCGCCCCGGGCCGAGCCGCTTCTTCAGCGCCGGGGGTGTCGGCGGCAGCGGTGCCGATGGTGGCGGTGCAGCAGCAGCGGCGCTGGGGGGTGGCCGTGCTGCTGGCGGCTTACCTGGGCTACCTGGGCATGGGCGCCGCCGTGCTGCAGGCGCTAGAGCGGCCGGTCGAGGTGCAGGTGGCCCAGCAGCTCCTGCGGGTGTACTTGGAGATGCTGGCCAACCACACCTGCCTGCAGGAGCCCGTCCTGCAGCAGCTCATCGAGGTGAGCCCAGGCACGGCGGCGGAGCGGAGCTCAGCACCCGCTGGGGCTGCGGGGCGGGCGCTGCTCCCGGCCCGGGGGGCGAGAGCGGAGCGGGAGCGGCACCAACCGCGCCTCCAGCCCGAGAGGAACTTTAAACAAAAGCCCCCAAACTTTTTCCCTGTGTAAGCGTGTGCGCACACATCATCTGTCCCGAAGAAGCCGTCCACGGCGTGGGAGCTTTCCGCGGGCAGCCCCTCGGTGGCGTCGGGCTCCCCTTGAGCTGACAGAGAGACGCTTGCGTTCTCCGCTGCCTCCCACAGGCTGCGGCGTTCGCGGGTTTTGAAGCGCCGCCGTCCTGACCGAAGGCAGGCGGTGGCGGAGTGTCCTGTTCTTAAGTGACAGTTGCCTGCGGTTAATTACAGGTGGTTTAGGTTTGCTCTTGCGAAGCATGATTTACAGTCTGTGACGTCTTGCAAGTGGTAAATTCTAATGGGAAGGCTTTGTGGTGGTAAATTTAATTGATGTTTATACTAGTGTCAAACTTTTTCCATCTTCTACTTGTTGTTTAAAGGGAAATAGAAAGTCCTTGGGTCTCTTTAAGTTATCCTTGAAAATGCTTCTGAAGATATTTGCAGAATGGTTGCAAAACAAAGCAACAACAAATGCAGTCTTACTAAAGTATAGATTATTTTATTTTTATGATACAGATACAAGTAAAGTGACATAAATGGATTCTCTCTTTGCTCAGCTTTTGCCTGAAAGAGAAAGACCTACAATATTGAAGTGTCTTGAGTACTTACCCCAAACCCTTTGATTTCGGTAGGTGGTTGGTGGTAGTTGAGTATGTACTTCCTGCTTTGGTGTGTCTGCCTCAAATAGATGTTGCCAAACCCAAAGAAAACCTAGGGTTTGTTTGTTTTGTTGGGTTTTCGTTTGTTTGTGAAATCAGTGTACGATGGTGTCTGAAACCATAGCAGCTGGCCCCTACAGTTCAAAGAATCTGAAAGAGACTTGGGTATATACTTCTTTTTTTTTTTTCTCTCTCCAGCAGAGAGGAAAATATAGAAGCCATCAAATAGGGTAATCATGTCAGGTGTTTCAGCAAGGCTCTGGCAGACAAAATTATCCTGATACTGTCACATTCTTATCCCTTGGCTTTCTGGATGGTATATTCTCTGTTGGAAATCAGTAGAACAGTGATCATATGCTATAAATTTGGACCTTTGTAAGCTACCATAGTAACCACTTTTATTATTTATGGTGTGTGCTGTGCTAGCTGTGGAATTTGAATAGAGAGAAGTGAGAAATGTGGCAGAGAAGCTAAGCTTCATTCAGCACTGGCCCATTGTGTAGTGAGAACCTGGTATGGCACTTGCCCAGGGGTTGCTAGGGCTTGGTGAATGATGGTAGTGAAGTGCTAGTAGTGAAGATAATCACAACTAAACCAGTAGAAATGTCATTCTGTCAGTTTGTTTTACTGCAGCATGACCTCTCATCATCCTTGATACCCCAGGAATAGGACAGCCACTCAAATCCCTTTAGACTAGAGGCTGTTACAATATGCTGTGTGAGTACTTAATTGTGGCTGAGCAAGCCCTTGATGGAAAAGTTACAAATAAGCTTTGTTTCATTTTATACGATGTCTGTGTGTGCCTTCATACTCTGAATTTCAATGGCTTTGTGTGTGATTTTGAATAACTTTAACACTGAGAAATTAATCCTTAAAAATCCATAGAACTGATGCTTTCTTATACTCTTTCCTAATTTCCCATGCAGCAATCACTGGCATGCTCTAGGTGTGCTCAAAAAGAGTTGTTTTTTTGTGCAGTAAGTTGTTATTGCAGTACGTTGCACATAGTTTATCAGGCAGTGTCATCACTGGCTCTCTTTAGATAAGAAACTTGTGTTCTAGATACACAGCTGATTATTTGCTAATTAAGAAAGACATAAAAGGAGTGTGAAAACATAAAGCAGTGTGTGAATTTTAATTGCCTTGACATTACTGGCAATTCCTCATTGTTTTCTTATAGCTCTTTCATTCCAGATAATCCTGAACTGTTTATTTTAAGTGTATGGGGCCAATATGAAATCAAATCCTAGTTTGCTGAGCAATGTACAAACATAATTTTACAACCTGTTTATTGCTTAGTTCCTAGTTACCAGTCGGGAGTGGAAATCCACTGTTCCAGCCCTTGTACAGATGGGAGAGCAACAGAGAACTCCAGCTTTGAGGAGCTAGCAGGAGAGCACGCAGTGAGGATGGGAAGGAGGGTAGCAAAGCAAAAAAAAAAACCGTGCTGTAGTAGCTAGACCAGTAAATTATCATTCAGTAATTTCTGTGACTTGGGTCCTTTCCAAGGAAGAAGTCTTCTAGTTAACAAAGGAGAGGACAGAAGGAGGTGAAAATAGAAGACGAGCAACAAAAACAACAGTGGAGGAGAATGTGCTAGAAAGTGTGACATCTGTGGTGGTGGGCCCCTGCTTCCTGTAGCTGGATTTTGTTGGGGCTCTCTTGCCAGGAGGGATTGGCCAGCTCTTCCCCTGCAGGAGCAGTTCCACATCTCCTGAGTAGTTGAAAGCAGCACATGCAAATGCTTTACATGTAAGCAAATGAATAATATGTGGTCGTGTGTTCATACACACACAGGGCACAATGGAGGCACTGTGGCCACAAGTCTCTCTACAGTGCATCCAGTGACCTTTACTCAAGGAACACATGAGTTTGACTTTGCTGACCCATCCAACCCCAGGCTATTGTTCTGCCATTGTACACAGTCTGACTGAACACATGCTCACCAGGAACAAAACTGAGAGCAGGCCATCCTCAAGAGCCACTAGGCAACATGCAAAGAGGGCAATATCTGGCTTTTTATTAGCATTATGGTGGTGATCTTTACATGCCAGAATTACTGGGTTTGAGGTCACATCCAAGGAAGCTTTCAATGACAAGACTTGCAGAAAATGGCAGCCGATGCAATGGTAAGACAGATTGCAGGTGATGCCCTTTCAATACAATGAAGAAAAGTAGCTGGACTCAGCTGGGGAGAAAAATATCTATGTCCAGGCAAAAATTATGTTGGTTCTAGATTCTAGAAGTGTCCAGAAAGTGAAGCTGCACACCAAGAGTGCACTTCTCTATGGGCATATTTTGTGGAGCTGAGACCCTTTCTGGCCTTTTGGGTTTGGGGACACCTAGACATGCTTTGGTGTGAATCACTTGTAGTGCAGAAGTGCCTCAGCTTTACTGAATTTTGTGAGAGTACACATATATATATATAGCTCTGGTCTAGCTGAGCTGTCCTCCAAACTTGCTCCTTTTCCTGCATCACTTTCAATGGTTACAGGCACTCAGTGGCTGTACTTGCCAGTGTCTCTTTAATCAGATGATTGGCTGTAGAGCCAAGCTTGGAACAGCACTTTTTGTGTGTTACCCTATTGTCATGACATCCCTTTAATGCTATCCTTCCCTTTTTTGATAGAAACTGTGTTTAATATATGTATCTCCCTAGTATATATGTTTCCTGTATTATATGGTTCTATTGGTTTTCTATTGTAGATATACAATGCTATTTAAACACAGTTGCTTTCATAAAATGAGGAAATGAAAGCTGAGCTAGCTTTTTTTTTCCTAGAAGGATTTAAGGTGTAGTGAAAAGGGCCTAATGCCAAAGGGCAGGTTATAAACTAAATGGCTGCAGGTGGATCTAGATACTGTTATCTCCAGAGTCAACGGCTAGAGGAAAACAGAGTTTGAGTCGATGTTTGCAAGAGCAATGCGATCCCACGTGACTGAACAATCCTCATCAATACCTTGGCTTGTACTGACATTGAACCAGCAGAGAATTGTGACAGCTGTCAGGAAATAAAACCCTGCAAACACATTTTACTAAAATAATCTTGCGCTCAGATGATGCAACAGGAAGGGGTGAGCATCAGAGATCACCTGCCAGTGGTGGAGGTCTTTAAGGAACAGCAAAGGCTCCTGGTATTGTGGAGCTGTAATATCTATATAGAACCCAATTTGGTCAAATTAACTTGTCACAGATGTAATAGGGTTGATCCCCTGGAACTGTTCTTTCCAACTTCATGCTTATCAAAATGTACTGCTACTTGGCTTAAGTTACAGCCAATTCATCATTCTCCAGGCCTATTGATTAAAAGAGCTGTGGGTGCCTTACCAGGAATGTGCATTCTGTGCTGATAATACCATCTTCTAGCACATATTTGACAGAAGTTGTTGAAGGTAGAATCATTATTCTGTAAGGCAGTAGGCTGGCACTATATCATTAGGCTTCTTGGAAGGTGATGAGAAGACATGCTGATGACCTCTTTCTGGTTTTGACTGAGCCCTAGGTCTTCTACCTGTGTTCAAAAAAGAGAAAGGCAAGGGGAAAAGCATGGCAGCCTATTATATCATACCTCTGCCTAAAGAGATACATTCTTTTGATATTATCAAATTCCCAGTTACAGCTCGTCAGGCTTGGTGGGAAGTAACAAGGGAGTGTAGCCAGCTGGCATTGAGTGGTGAGTGTCTCAATCTATCCTACCACAAGGTTTGAGATCCACAACTAGCAATGAGTAGATAAAGACTGGGGGTGCCTTCTAAAAGGAGAAATGTTCTTATGAGTTGTTTGAAAATGTGGGTTATTCTGATATGTAATTGCTCTTCGTACTTTATCTTTTTAAATGCAATTAAAAGAAAAACAACTAGGGAAAGAAATCTCAGTTTTACAAGGATAATACAGTGTAACCTGTGTTCTGTAAATTATACAGGCAGCTTCTTTGAACTTCTTTCAACAGCCCCTGCCTATTTCTGCTGCAGCCGAGCTGTCGAGTAGCTGTTCTCACTGGGGTTTGGGAAGTGACTGGAATTCAGCAACACTTTGTCTCATTAATCATGCCACAGGTTCTTCCTTGATATAAAAGCTTAGTTTTCAGAAAAAGGACTATGGCTTAGGGTGGCATTGATTGCAGCATTACTACTACATCTTTTGCTCCTTTCCCATTGGTGAGTAAGTCTAGATAAATTCTAGAAATTGTAGTGCAGACCCAGCTGCAATGTAAAAGTGCTTTTGTTCTGAGGGTTCCTTTGGTATTGAGGAACAAGGGCCAATTACATTAGCAAACATTGCTGAGGAGATGGGGGAGCAGTTATTTGATCAGCTCTCAGGTTATTCTAGTAGTGTAAAATTAAAAAATAAGATAACAACACTACAAACTCAGAAGAATCCAGCTGGGTTTTTTGGGTTTTGCTTTTCTTTTTGTTTGGTTTGCGTTTTTAATTTGTTTGGATTTTTTTGTGTTTTTTGTTTGTTTGGGGTTTGTTTTTGGTTTTTTTTGTGCTAGTTCTTCTTTCAGGGAGAATTCATGTATGTTTCCTCTCCAGACAAAGACAAGGCATCAGAGCTCATGGCTGGCAAAGGTGTGATTAATAATCTATTTGTCAGTTATTTGGAAATTAATTGACATTTGTCCTTGCAATCTGAGACCAAGGTTAATATTAACCATTTTCTTCTGATTTACAGCTGGTATTCTGTAAGGCATGAATGAATGTTTATATGCCAACATTGCACAGAATTTCCAGTGCACAGAGTTTGTTTTCTCATTAATCTAAATTATAGCTTGGTGCCTTTTTAACACCTTCTTTTCCTCCTTTATATGTTGCAAAGGTGAGGAAGAGTGTCTGAAATGAGGCAAGCCATTTTCAGGAGGACATACATGCCCTGGAGAAGTTGATTTTTTTACATGAATATGTAAACTTCAACTAGACTTGGAAATAAAGTTTCTTACACCAGTCCATTTTTGCCTTCCTTGAGAACTGCTTTCTAATACACTTAGTAAATACTTCTTTTGCCTTCAAAGGTGTCTCAAGATTACCATGACCTCTGGCCAGAATGCCACAGCTCAGAAGCAGGGGACAGCAGCAGTGACAGGAGCCAGTTTATAAAAAGGTCATTTGTATTACTCTTTCCCTGATGGTTTCCTCCAGAAAAAAAAGAGTAATGAATTTGTATGGATATAATGGGAAGGGTCATAATCTTTTGGGAATTTGCTTTTGTCATTTTTGCTTAACTTGCTCATTTTGGGGAGGGCAGGCAGATTAGAATCAGTCTGTTTAATCATTTATATAAAGCTGCTTTTTTTTCTGTAAAGATTATGGGAGGAAAGAGAAGCATAGCATTCTGAGGAAGGCAATTGTGAAGAACATAGTGCCTCAGTTTACATATACACATTCACTCATTCTTTACTGCTGATCTTAAATCCCTTTTTTGAAAGCTGTATCCTAGTCACATGCTGTTGTGGCTCAGTGCAGAGGTGAAAGATGGAATTTTCAGTTGGTGTCAAGGAGGTCAGGTTAAATAATGGTCCTTCCTTTCATAGCACTTGGTGATCAGATGCTGTGCTGCAGCCACAGACTGGTGGTGGAGGGGCCCACATTGATGATAATCGTGGAAGAGAGGAAGTGTGTAAGCTGAGAAAGCTGGGAGTTGCCCAGAGCTGATAACACAGCAAACATGGTAAATGAGACTTATGGGTATGGCTGAAAGATAGTGGCTCTGCAGCAAATACAAAAGAATAAACCTATATTTTGTGAGGAGGAAAATGCAATACTCAAATGTCAAGTGGGAGCCGAACTGTAGTTGTTGGGGCTGGGTTTTGGCGGTTTGGTTTTGTGATTTGGAGTTGTTTTTTTTTAGCTAGACAGTATGAACAGATCTTTTGAGTGTAATTTGAAGTATGGTTTAATTTTTGCTGGTATGACTGTAATAACTACTTTGGGTTTATTGCTGCAAAGCTGTGTAAAGTGGTAAAACTCCAGTATAGGTGAGCTACTCGTTGCCAGTCATCTGTGGAAGTGCAGTCCCAGAGCTGTGAAGGGTTAAAATTCAGGCTGTAGGAGTGATTTAATTTTTTTAGTTTCTTTTTTTGACTCAAATAAGGAAACTCTGGTAATGTTGTGTTTGGATATTGCTGCAGAAAGAACCAGCAACTGATAATAAATGACAAGGAAAGAAAGCGGTATTGCCATCCTAAAATAAGTGTGATAAGGGAATCACAGCTTCCTCATAGGGTTACCACTTAGCTTGCATTCAAAGAGGGAATTCCTTGCAGAATTCTGCACAAAGCAGGCTTTTGTAATCTAACATAGAGTTTGCATTTGCAAGATTAGCTTATGACATTCCTAACTGAAACTTCAGAGTTTATACAGGAGAAAGGTGGAGCTGGAAGCCCAACTTGACTATTCTGAGGCATGTTTTTATCACAAAGGTAACAGGACAGGCATCTAGATTTTAAATAGACCTCTTTGAATGGACACCATGCTGGTGTTCCAATCACCAGCCATGGCAATATTAAGTAGCACCATGCAAAGCCTACTTGCATAGTTAAAAACCAGAACAGCCTATTTGATAAGAAAATGTGGCAGCCTGCAAATGAAGTTTCATTGACCCTTGAAGGTCTAAGTATTTAAAATCTCAATTTATAAATCCTCTAGGAGTGAATTTTATCTGTAGTTTAAAATTATGTAAGTATTGTCAGCTAAAGATCTAGAAGTCACTGTAAACTGTAAATTAGTATCACTTTAGAGAGGGGGGGGAAATATGTGCAGAGAAGTGTAACTATGGTTTTATGTTGTACAGCTTGTCTGTCAGTAGAAACTGAAGAACCATTGCATTCTGTTTTTTTCCAATTATTTTAACCACCCACCTGTTTCCTTTCTGCTTTTTGAATTGCACGTGACCTTTCAAGTTCCCAAAATATCAAACCCAAGTTCTGCAAGTTCCGTATTTTTGGGTTTGAGCAGTTGGTGGTATTGACTGGGGTGTTAGATCAGGCAGATAACTCCTTTCCAACACTGGATTTAACATGCTGCTTCTACTAGTGCCTTTTAATGCATTAGGTTTTGAGGCAGACACTGTACAAATCACCAGCCTAGTTAAGAGAAAAAGGAAAACCCCTAGGATTTCACCACAAAGTAATCATAAAGTAAAACAATGTTTCTGGTTCTCAAAAAGGCTGGTTAAGGAAACTAAGCACTTACGATGCAACATATGTGATTCGCTTTCTTTTTTGTGCCTCTTGAATCCATAGGCTAAAATATACTTCAAATGTATTTGAAAATCAGTAGCAGAGACATATCAACACCTCTTCAAGGGAAAAAGCAGGGAGAATTCAGCTGTTCTGCTAGAGTGTTTATCAGCTGGGTTTTTCCTGTGCGCTCTCTCAAATTATAAACCATTTTTAATTTTTCTATGAAAAGAGCTATGGCCAAAAGCAAAAGTCTAAAGGAATATAGTAAATTAAGGAGAATACTCACTGATATCTCCCTGAATGCTTGGTCAGCCTTCAGGAGCTTGCAATCCAATGACTTCCTGTACCAGAAGTAATTTCTGTGCATTAAAAGCCATCTATGGATTTCTTTCATGAATCCGCCCCCATGGGCACATCTGCAGGAAGGCAAGCTCCATTAGTTCTGCCATTCTCAGGAGAGTCAATCTTTAGTTTTCTGTCATCATTGTTGCTATGTCAAAGGTTGATTCTATATAGTATAATAAAACATTTTTTATTTTAGGAAAACAAAAGCTGATGTCCTTATCTCCAACCACTGTGAATCTTCCCTTTTAAGGGTGGCATCAGTAGCTCTTTCTTCCTAAAATAAACGAACTTGACATTTTTCCTGGGAATGTTCATTTATTCAAGTGGCTTTGATTTGCATGAATGTTCAGTGGTCCCCATTGGGCTGGCTTCAACAGGTGGGTGAGCCTAATGGTTAATGGTGTTGTCTGAGTGTTTGATAACGAGATTTAAGAAAGAAGTGCTTAGAGACTTATTGCTGAAGGGGCTTGGAGACCTCAGCAAGCATACCAAGTGCCTCTACCAGGAACAGAAAACAGCTGGCACACTGCAAGCTCAGGGCTTGCTCTTTGCCAATGAGTAATGGTTACATGGCACTTCTGTGCCACTGACAGCAGTGCAGATCACTGTGCCATTTGGGGCAATGCTGTGGCCTGTCTGCAGAGCCTCAAGACACATCCTGGCAGCTGCATCACTACCTGGGGAAGGTTAGCAGTGACCCTGGGATGCTGAGTTGTTACAAGTCACTGCAAAGCTGGCATGGATGCTCACAACTGCTCTGCCCCGTGCTTCTAACCAGGCAGAAGTGGTGCAAAGATATGAAATTAAACATTTAACAACTTGGTTACTGCTGCTTGCTTCTCACATGATATCTTTTGCAGGCTCTTTGTTTCCTATTTCTGCATGAAGGTTTTTCCATTTCTTTGGGCCAGTTGTGCCACAGGTTCTTGCAATCCTCTCTGGTTCTTAAGTGTTTCTGGCTTTAAAAACTTGGTGTTGAGTGTAATATTGTCAACTGCTGAGCTTGTATCAGCAGGACATCAGGCAGGAGAATGGACAACAAACATGCTGCATGTTCAAGTTTTTCAAGTATCCTCAATCTAGCTGATAATAAATTTATCCAAGAACTGGACTGTTGCTATTCCAGCAGGTATATATTTGTTTGAGACTAACAAAGGACTGTAGAGATTACAGTTTACAGAAGGAAATTTTGAGGAAAACATGAAGCTTTTTATTTCATATTTAACTACTGGTTTTGGAGGGGGAAAAGAATAGGTCATCTGCATAATCTTCCAGTGTCCCTCTTGCCTTATGACTTACTTTGGGAGTTATTTTATGTTCATGCACAGTGATTCCTGTCTAGACCATAGTATGCAGAGTTTCTCACAGTACTTAAACTGAAGGTCAAGTGTTGTCAGCCAGCACCCCATGCAACCTGACAAACCCCAATGCAGACGCCAGACCTGGAAGAAGAACGATCAGTGAGGGAATTACATGCAAATGTTCAAAACAAATCCTTCTTGAGGCAACTTTTCTCTCTTTTGTTTTTTGTATTTTTTAGGGGTAGTTGCATGGAGAAGGGAAGCAGCGCTTGGGTCTTTTATGTCACTAATGCTATATGCAAAATCTTTTTTCGAGTTGCCCCACTCACATTGCAGCAACAATTCACAGCAGGAAGCAAAATGCAATACATGTGGTCCTTAGCCCTTCTCAGAGCACAGGTTCTCTCCTCTGTCTCATAATTTAGAATTTAGTAGATTATAATGTGACCCTGAGGGGTTTAAGCTGCCTTCAGTTATGAGTAAATCAAGATATTTCTGAGACTGCACTATCAAACGGTTTATTGCTTAGAAAAATGTGTTGATCTCTGAGCTGCTCCTTGGTCTTAGTGTGAGAATTAGTAGCTCCAGAGAAAAGACATAATGATCCTTGTAGCTAAGCTGCTGCTTGGGACCCTGGAAACAGTTTTTAATTCACAGCCTTGTATATTATTATATAAATTATGTAGACCATGTTACATCAGTAAAATGGGACAAAGTTTCCTTGCTTTGGAGGCTTGATATGCCAGCTTGTTTGATGGATCTATGAACTACAATGTCTTTGTAAAACCAAAAACTGATCAAAATCTGAGTGTGATTTTTTTTATTATCAGTGGTGAAAGCTTTACCAGTGGTCTTTTTTGTTATGATAGGGACAGTATAATTTACTATCTGAATGTCTTTTTCAGAGATTATGATTTTTATGTATTCTTTGTTACACTTTGCATTCAAAGATAATCAACTCTCAAGTGTGAAATGTTTAGTGTCCATGCTGTGAATAGTATTGTTTTGGACAGAACTGTCATTAATTTTTTGGCATGAGGAGCTACAGTCAGGTGTGGAAAGTGTTAAGACATGTGATATCTTATTTTGGCATAACTCTGCACACTTCAGCTAGTGACTTCTAAGTCTTTCCCAGGAGGATTGAACAGAATTGGGAATAATGCTGATCTGATGTGTTCATTAACATTTGTAGTCCCAATGTGGGGACATATTGCCCAACCTGAGTAGTCTCTGTCTCCTCTAACATACCAGGTACTCTTCGTCAGTCTGCGGGGGTCCCCTGCAAGTGATCTGTATAATTTACAAATGCACGTGTATTTGCTGCTCTGGATTTCTGCCATTGGAATATCCCATTTGGAAACATTTCATTTTCCTAATGAACATGTCATAAGGCAGTCTTAATTATTGTCTGTCTGGGCCTTCTCTAGTTAGATCTTACCCTCCAATCTCTTCCATGTTTATCTATATAATCTACCATGTGCATGTGCAACTTTTTTATTGCTGTAGATGCCCTTTTCTTAGAAGCAATATGCTGGCTTTGGCTTTTCTGACTTTGCAGCCCTTTGGTCTCTAAGGCACAAGATATCCTCTACTAAGAGGGAAACAACAGAATCAGAAGTGATTGCAGTTTGGGATTTTGTCAGCCAGAAGTGGAAATGCCAGTCACATGAACTTGCCTTAAAGGAATTTGTGGGATCTTGTGTTACTGTCTCTTTGCAGGGTATCATCCAAGCCTACAAGAGTGGCATAACCCTCCAGGGAAACACCACCAGCCTGGGCAGGTGGGACTACAGTGGTTCCTTCTTCTTTTCCATCTCTGCAATAACAACCATTGGTAAGAGTTCCCTGCTTACAGGGCCATGTCATAGGTGGGAAAAGAGTGGGAATGAGAGGACCTGTATTCAGATGCTGCCCCAGCACTCTGTGGTTTCCTGGAGCTTGCAGTAGGCAAGTAGGGAAGTACCCATGAACCCAGCCCTGGGAGTGCTTTGTCAGCGCCAGTGCAGTAGTGATCTCTAACTGATCAGACACAGGAATAATTAGCTCAGGACACATTCCTACTAAGTTACATGGCTTCTGGGGCCTCAACTTCGTGGTGCTGCATGGCCTGGACTTTCCCAAGTCTTGTGCACTCTGAGAGGTCTGAGGTGAATTGTGCATTGAAATGGGCTTTTCCTATCACAAGGACAGGAATGATTTTGGAAAATTCTTAATACTGGCTATTGCATCTTCAGAGATTATATTTGTGAATTATTCCTCCTTATTACTACCTGTATTGGGTGAGGACCTGCCTGTTCAAGTGAAAGTTAAATAGCTGGATAAACATCACAATTCAGTTGACTCAGGTTTCAGCAAATGTGTAATGCAAAGCCATGAAGAAACGATGGAAGTAAGTAGGGGGAGGGAAAATGGAGAAAATAAAATGTACTAGGTACAGAGCTAGTTAAGACAGATGCTGCTAATTATTGTCAGTTCATGTCCCCTGTCCCCAAAACCATTAATAACTTACCCTGGTATCTTTTTCTTATGGTGTGATCCAGTATTAAAAAAGAAAAAACAACATGGAAGGGAGAGTATGTGGGGAGATGGTTGTTGAGTATCAAAAATCCCTCATGGATTTCTTGATTTGTCTGCTCTCGTCAATTTTAAGTATATTTTTAAATCAATATTTTCCTTTGTGTACCCAAATGGAATCTTCTTTTGATTTCTGATTGTTTTTGAAGATACATTGGCTCCAGAACACTAAGACTCCCAGCATGAGCACAAAGAAAGAGGGGGTTTGTAGGTTTTCTGTGGGGGTGGAGGCGAGTGGGTGGTGGTGTGTCATGTTCCTGTGACTCAGTACATCTTTCTGCCCTGCTCTTTTGCACAAACATTGTTCCGGTTGGGAACTCACTTTCGGTGTGTTGCACTGCCAGGCAAGGGTTGCACCAGATGATGGCAGTGGAGGCTCATCAGACAGGGTTACACAGGCTGTGGGTTTCCAGCAGAGCCTGGTCAGCTCCTTCCAGCCTCTGGCTGCTCAGAGCTGCTTTGCCTGCCTCACTAGTGAATCCTGATGAGTTTCTAAGCCATCAGAATGACTTTCTCCACGGCTAATTTAAGTTAATGATATTCAGGAACAATCAAATTTATCATGTTAAAATATAAGGGGATGTTGTGATGTTGGCAGAGATCTAGACTAAGCATTTGTGCTCCTCTGCTAAGTTACTCTTCCTGCCCCCACTCCCCTCTTTTTTTAAATAAACTCCTTGACGTGATGGCTATAGGGGATGAGGACAGGACAGGGAATGACACAACTGAGTTGATAACAGAGGCAATTGAAAATTGGAAAGAACCAGCTCTTACAGATCTTTATCTCATTATTTTAAAGCTGATGCTATGAGTCTAGAGACTTGTTTGTGTATTTGAGAATGCCATACAAGCCACTTCTATGCAGAAAGCTTCAGATGACTGGACCCTTCATTCTGCTTTTTTGAGTTAAATTGTTAGTTGCATACAGGTTAGTGTCATAACGCTGTTGATAAGAATATGTTGAAGAGAAAACTACAAATAGTTCCACAGAGCCTCACCCTGAGTCTGTTATCATAATCTCTCTTTATGCAAATTCTTGAGATAGTGAGGGATTCAGCCTCACTGAGGATACCATAGCTTGACTGGGAAGGAAAATTAATGATGTCAAGTAAAGAAACAAACTCCTTTCCAAAGAACTCAGTGAAGTTCAAAGGGGTGAGTCACAATAGGAAACTTCACGTATAAGCTATGGCAATGAGATAAATGGCAATGAGATAAATGACAATTGAGAGGGCTTCTTGAGGATTTGTAGAGGTTTTAGTGTTCTTAGGAAAGGTTTATCTCAGGCTGTGATTATGGAACCAATGAAAGCAGGTCCAGCTGCACAAGATTAGCCTATAGGTGTTAAAGCCCAAGGCATTCTGGCAAATGAGTTCAGGAAGGGTAAAGTCAAGATGATAATGCAGAAGAAAGATTTGCAGGAATTTAGGGGTACTGTATAAAGATTTTCAAGAATATGGATGGCCTCTATTCCATGTGTTCCAGCTGCTGCAAGTCCTTTGGCCTGTTTGTCTCTTCCACATTTTTTCTTTGCAATTAATGCTATCCATGCCTTGCTGGCCTCTTGTGCGAAATAACATCTTTGTGACTCTTGGCCTTAGTCTTCTCAAACAGAACTGCCAAAACCACTATCACTTTTACCTTCATCACTTTCTTTTGGGATGCTCTTTCTGTTCTGCCAACTTCTGCATTCTACTTTAGGTGCTTTAACCCCCCTCAGAAGGCTAGTTCCATTTCTCAAGTCCCTACCAGAACACTTTCTCACTGGGATACAGGAAGGGATGTTAACTTCTTTCCCCATTAACATCAACTGAAGGACATTAGCTTCTTTCCCCACTGACAAGGTTTAAATCCCCATTCTCCCGTTGCAGCATCTTCTGCACTGTATCCTTCTTCCATTTAAATGAGATCCTCATCTATTTTTACTACTAGTGATTAAAAGCAGCATGTGAACTTTGCTTAAAAACAAAGCGGGTTCTCACCTGCAGGCTGGACATAGTTGGTGCCTCAATCACAAATGTTTAAAGAACAGATATGTATGAACTGAAATCTCTTGTTTAAAGAAGTGCCCCAAAGCCGATGAAGTTTTTGGCCAATCTCATAATCTGAATGGAACTGCATTTATAACTTTTGGGATGGGCAGCCCTGGCCACCTGCTGATTCCTTCTCCCCACTGTTATGCTTCTGTGCTTTCCTCATAGCTGTCTTTGACATATCACATCATGCCAGATTTTTATATGTTATCTCATTTTCTGCAGATTTTTCCTTTCTCCAATGCCTTGAAGGGTCATCTTCAGAGTTCCTGTAGAGCTGTGGTACTAAACATGATTAAAGAAAGAGGAGCTAACTTGCTGCTGGTTTTATCTCTCAGACTTCTTTATCCCTTGCCGACACAAAGTCTCTCCTTTCTGTGTTTACTCTCCTCCTACTTAGTTTGGTCTAACAGGGCAGAGGTCAAAACAAGTTCAGAGTGGAGCACAAGATCAAAGTTCCTGAAGTCACACGACCAGAGGGTGGTGTAATTTCAGAGAAGGTGCTAGGGAAAGGCTCTTTCTGTAGTCAGTGATGAGGCTGACGTTCTGTGCAAGCCTAAGAGTAGGAGTATTGTCCTTTCTAGCCCCAATGTCCCACTTAATGTTGGGTGCGTGGATGCCGTTGCCTAGTGCTGTATTACCATTTTCTGGCATCACAGCCACCAGAATTCAGTTGTGTGAATTTCAAGGGCCCTTTATTTTAAAATATAAATTGGGGCAAGTTAACCATCTCCCTGTAAAGAAAAGAAGGGAAATACCTTCTTCTTGTTCTTTTCTTCTCTGGTTAGTTCAGTACATAGCTCCTAGAAGCAATACCCCAGAGGGCTGGGAGATAACAGAGGCATGGGTCAGGATATTCAATGAGTGATGGTATTAACCACACTGTTACAGACATTTAGTAGTTGCTACAGAGGATTCCAGTGCAGGGAATAAAACAGTAGCAAGTTCAGGGCTGTGAAATCCTGGTAGGGTAAAGCTTTGGGCCAGCAAGAGTTTTGCGAAGAGTCTGATCCTCTGCAGTGCTGCCCAGTGTCTGGTGGAGCTCCTGGAAAATGGTCAGATTCCTGCCCATTGCTGGCTGACAATCTATTGGGCGATTCAGTTAAACTAGCTTGATGTCACAAAGTGGTTAAAATGCAGAATAGCAGCTTGGGACCACTTTCATATTTGAATCCTCTGTGAACCTCAGGAACCTCTTGTGTAGGGGAGTTCTCTGCTGAAAAGCTGCCACTGTTGATGCATTGATCTTTTCCCTGCCCTGTGGCAGCTGGCAGAGCTTGTCTACAGGCTTGGCCAAGTAGGATGTGGCACAGTGATCCATGGGAGGTCACTGGTGGGTTTGGGGACAGCCACTCACAGCAGCACCCTCTGAGCTATCTCCTGAGTCCTGGAAATGTGGCCTGCTTTCCTGGCTGCATGCCATCTCACCCAGCTGAGACTAAGCCACTGTACAGCTTTCAGTGTATGCACAGCACAACTCAAAGACTGCAGTACTCATCTGAAGCATTTTTTTTTTTTTTCACTCACTGGCGGAGTGTGCAACAAAATTTTACTCTCGTCTGGAACTTCAGAGGGCTAAAACTATTAATAACTTTCCTGGTTCAATCTGCCAGGGTCCCAATGGGCTTCCCCATATATGACACAGTTCCTGAGATTCTGTGACCACTAGCTTTAAAATCAAATTCTTCAAATTTTTGGTTTGTTCTAATCATAAAACTGAGAAGCCAATGCAAGCAGTGTGGCTGCTTGGGGCTTGTGTCCTGTTTCTGTCCTAAATGTACAGGTTCCATGCCTGTAGCATCCTCCCTGGGTGGATGAATTGGGAATAACTGTGACTTCCCTTGCTAGGTGTCCTTAGCTATGTCCGACTGATAAGTGTTCTTGAACCTAGGGCAGACTTGGTGGGTACAATGTGAAATCTCACAAGAAGGTTGAGAAGCCAAGCATGTTAATGTTTTATATAGTCATGGACACATTTGAAGTATGCAGGAGGATAGGAACCCCTGACTGCTGATCCTCAGGTGAATGTAGGTGGTACCAAATGACCTTTGAAAACCCTAATGCTTGTAAGATCATAGGATAATTCAGGCTTCCTGGTACTCCAGAAGGTCTCCAGTGCAAGTGTCCTCTTGAAGCTATGAGGTCAAAGCAGGCTAATGAGCATTTTGTCAGGGTCACCTTCCAGCTAAGCTGGGACCATCCTCACGTTTTCAGGAACCAGATAAACATTACCACGAGGCTGTGTGAGTTTTTCCACTTTTTGTGGTTTTTCCACTTTGAATTACAAAAAGATGTCTTTTCCATCTAGAGTGAATTTTCATATTTTATTTTTTTTCCTCAACAAAAATCTGAATTTTTTCATGAAAATAACCTTTCGTTTCCCCTGGATTGAAACATCCAGATCACTTGTAAAGACCACAAGAGAAAGAAAAGTTTAGATTTCCTGGAAAGTGTTAGAGGAGGACTTAGAGGTGAGAGGAACTGGATGGCTTAAGGATTTAGTTTCCTCTAGTGCCTGAGAAAATAGCAATGTGGATCACTGAACATCACCCCAACTTCCAAGCAGAGAGGTTTTTATGAGTATTTTAATGTGTAATGCAAAATAAAGTAATTCTGGCATTGACACTCCTCAGTGAACTGCACAGTGGATACCTGACCCCCAGGCTTAGATGAATTCCTGGTTATTCGAAGTAAAATACTGTCAACAAGAGCAATCTGTAAATTTGGGATTAGACCATGTCTGTAGGAAGTGATGGCTTGTATACATTCAGGTAGGAGAAAAGATTTAAATAAAACAAAGTTGCTTCTCTAGCCAGTAGCTTTATCAGTGGTTTTAGCACTCAAACACATTTTTGGGGAGATTTGGTTTTATGCTAACTCTGAGTATTTTTCTGAAGATTAAATTTTTTAGTAAACATTCAGATGTTGTTCAGCCTATGATAAACGCTTTTTGTTCTAAGCACTTTTTGATGAAAATACTTTTATATCTGGACAGTGAGAACAAACCTCTCATTGTAGATAGCAGGAAGTTGCAGCTGCCTCAGTTAAGTGAGGGCACTGCAAGTATTGTCTCGTGAATGAAAAGATCTTTTAGTAATAAGTCTCATCTTCTTAACAAGTCTACAGAATTTCTGAATCCCTTATGGGCAGGAATGTAATAAGAAAGCAGGAAAAAAATCCTGAATTACTTAGTATGTCTAACAGAAGCACATGAGTTAAAGCACATGGTTTTGTGCATTTAGAAATAAAACCACTTGTTTTGTTTCCTCCAAAGAAGCTTAACTTACATTACCTTATTCAAAACAAGACCTTATTTCAAAACAAGAGGAGCTATACATGAATTTATTCCAGCTGCTTCAGTGGGAACACTTACACTTTGATATCTCTGCAGTTCTTAGTGATCATTTCTCAGTGTCTCTTTGCTCAGACAAGTACCAGGAGACATCCCAGCAGCAGGCTCAAAAGGGATGTGACACAACTGGCAGTGTAGTTTTAGTTTCTGAATCTGGTTCATATCTTCTAAACTATAGCTCACGATGGTTTAAGACACCAATTAATACTGAAGAGGGTAAGTCCTATTTTCCCATTCCTGCTTGAGTTTTATAGCGGTTGAGGTTTATATACAATTAGGTTGGCATCTCTTTGTCTAGTGTAAAGATAAGTGGATGTAGCCAGACAGGAGTAAATTTCTGGTCATTTTGCATGATCTAAAGTCTCCTATGCTATTTGATTATACTTTGTATCCTGTATAAATAGCTGGTGGGACATAGCTTTTTGGCATGTATACAGCAACTGTGTACCAAGTCTTCAAAAAAATTGTCTCAAGCTGCTGAGTCCAAGGGAAAAGGGAGCCAGATAAATCAAATGCAAAGCAGATCTGTTGTTTGGAGGGCTGGGTTTACTGTGCACATTAGACTTTCCTACATCTCTCAATTTGCCATTCTAAATTAATTGTAACATATGAGTTTAGGTGCTCTGCCATCCAGCACTATGTGACATCCCAAAAATTCTGAAGTCTTCTGTGCTTCACACAGTGACCAGAGAACATGGGCCTTTCTTCTTTTATGTTTTTCTGCAGAGAAACTTGGAAAACTGTAGTTAAAAGAACTGCCTAAGACATTACACAGTCTTTTAAAACTTGATAAAGAAGGAAAAGAAAGGGGAAGGGTTGGGGGGAAACTGGCTTGGATATAACTGGCCATAAATATGTGACTCATCTCCAGCCTCCACCCCTACAATAAATGCCCCCCAGCACTTTCTCCTGGGCCAGGTCAGGCCACAAAACACTCTAATCCCATAAGAGAAAAATTGGAACTAATCCACTGAAATGTCACAGCCAGTGTGAAATGCATCACACCAGACACATCTTTCTGTAATTCACTTAGAAGGGGTTATCTACCAGATGTACTTGCCTACATGTCTCATTTACCACACCTGTTAGTCTAAAAATGGTAAAAGATGGCAGAAACTAGCAATCACTGGGGAAAAGTGCATTTACATTCCAAAGCTGCTCACAAGCAAAGAAGCAGCAGCACTGGCATGAAGTCTTAAGTTAGCCCCTTTTGTCTGACTATATTTCAAAACATCTGGTTGCATCACAGCCTCCTATCTTTCTGGGGGATGCTCTCCCCCTTCCCAGGGCCAGGCTCCTGGGGTTCCATTGGAGGTATATTGTGTGCCTTAAGTTACTGAAGGGAATGTCCTCTATATAATAAAATTTGGTATTTGTGGAGTACATACTTAGGAATAGTTTGGCCCCAGCCCTTTCTCTGGGTGTAGTTTGCCAGCACACATGCACAACTAACTGCAGAGTTGTCCATGGTGAGAGATTTTGTTCGCAAAAACCTGGCACAGACTGTGTAGATATTCCCAGCTCCTAGCTGCACACTTTTCTACATTGTGGATCAGTGGCTTATTGCAGCTGGCATGTGACAGAGGTTAGTGAAGAAATGGGGCTCTCCAGTTAACCACAGATGTTTGCACTCTCACTTATCTGGGATACAGAGCCCAGCCCTAGGGCCTCTCCCTTCTGGGCACTGCTCACTTGCCCTGAGGCTTCAGCTCCCAAAAGCAGGGTAGCAAGGCAGCAGTGGAGGGAGCGCCTCTGTGCTTGCTGTGCTAATGGTTGGGCAGTGCTGGGAGGGAGCAGCATTATTCGTGGTAAAAAGATAATATCCTATGTGGGCACACACCAATCTCTAATGGGCAGAGAAGATTTTGGAATGTAGTCACGGCCATAAGTCTCTGACTGGCTTCAGCACTGTTGAAATGCTTGTGGTGTGCTAGTTCTTCTGTCTTTGAAAGTATGCTGTGAAATATACCCTGCTTTAATCTGACTTTCTTGTGTCAGAAAACACTGGAAATTATAAGTGCAAGTCTGCGAATTTATGGGACATTTTAAAAACAAAGTGTGGGGAATGAAGCCAAGTGATTTTGAATCATTGAGGATACAAGCAAGGCTGTGATTGCAAGGCAGGACCTTTTATTAGATCACTTCCTATGACTAGAAGAAAGAGGCAAAATTTAAAACACTTTTTTTTTCCTTTAGGTCTGAAATTGATGTGTTTTACGGAGGTTAAATATTATTTCTCTGGGTATATTGACTTTAGGCAATAGTTTTGACAATTTAAAGTATATTTGGTACTTGTGGTGCAAAAGAGTATAATCTAGGAGGCAGTGTTAAGTTCACTAGTGCTGTGGGACAAAGGTAGAAAAGGGTGGTTGTTATAATTAAAACACTATTGTTGTGATTCAGAGACCATCTGACAATCATGCCATTTACCAGCGAAGCCCATGCCAACAATGCTTACAAAAATTGAACTAAACAGAAGGTTTGCATTTACGTCAGATCCCAGCCAGGGCAGTGGGCAGGGGAGAGGAAATTCACTGGTAAATGGAAAAGGAACTAAGCAAAACTGGCAGGGAAAGAAATATTATTTTCTAGCCCACAATAGGATATGACAAACAATAGATGTACCTTACAGTTATTTATAACAAAGGTCCTTTTGGAGCAGTGACCTTCTCACCTAACTTCTGTAGATGATGGAGATTCACCCCTCCAGGGGGAATGGGTAAGCAGAGAGTATTTTAGATTTAATGCTTCATTCCTCCCCTGTCTAGGCTATGGGAACCTGAGCCCCAGCACTGCAGTTGGTCGAATCTTCTGCATCGTGTTTGCACTTTTTGGGATCCCCTTGAACCTTGTACTCCTGAACAAAATTGGGCAGCTGATGCTCCTTGGGGTTCAGCATTGTGCCCGTCGCCTAGAGGAGGGGTTTCACTGGCAGGTAAGCAGTATGGACAGGCATATCTCAAAGAAAAAAAGACAGAGGACATTGTCTAGTATTTGAGATCCTATGACTAACAAGGGCAGCCTAGCTGACTATTTGACCAAAAAGGCAATAATACTCAGGAATAACTGGAAACAAATAAATTTAGTTTATGACAGCCTTATGAGGTGTCAGATAAGCTTGTTTATTAATTGAGGGAAATTCTGTGATTAATGACTTCCCCTACAGCAACGGAAGTGATAAAGCATGTGAGCAATGCACAGTCCTAGACTATCTAGTCTGTTTATCACCAGTTTTAGTTAAAATTGCATGTGTAAGTTACATGGGAACATTTATGGAACAGGCTTTAAACTGGCATGAATTTAGGATTTATGAAGGTGATGCCCAATTTGTGTTTGCTGGGTGCCAAAGTTCAACCTCAGCTGGTATCTAAGCAACACACAGTTATTCACCCCTTCCCAGTGGGATGAGGAAGAGAATCAGAAGAATAAAAAATTAATGAGTTGAGGTAAAGACGGTTTAATAAGTAAAGCAAAAGTTGTGTACACAAGCAAAACAAAAAAAAGGAATTTGTTCACCACTTTCCATAAGCAGGCAGGTGTTCAGCCATTAGCAGGAAAGCAGGACTCCATGGTGCATAACATTTACTTGGGAAGACAAACTCCATCACTTATCACATTCCCTGCTTCCTTTTTCCCCCAACTCTATATGCTGAGCATGATGCCATATGGTATGGAATATCCCTTTGGTCACTTAGGCTCAGCTGTCCTGGCTGTGTCCCTTCCCAAATTCCTGTGTACCCCCAGCCTGCTCACTGATGGGGTGGGATGAGAAGCAGAAAAAGCCTTCACACTCTGCAGGCACTACTCGGCAACAATAAAACACTTCTGTATTAACAAATCTGTTTTCAGCACAAATTTACAGCACAAGCTCCTACTAATTACCATGAAGAAAATAACCATCCCAGCTAAAACAAGCACACGTGTGGGACAGACACACCATTTATTATAATGGAATTCAGTGAATGTCTGTATGTTTTTATGGAGTCCATCATCATCATCTCCAACTGGAAACCAAGCTGGAATTTCCTTGCTGCACTTCTTGTGATAATTTTAATTTTTTTCTTCCTGTTTTATTAGAATAAGGCTTCCTTCCTGATGAAGACCTGTGCACTGGTAACTGGCTTGTTATTGTTCCTCCTGCTACCTCCCCTGTTATTCTCTGACAAAGAAGGCTGGTCTTATGAAGAAGGCTTCTACTATTCCTTCATTACCCTCAGCACTATAGGGTTTGGAGATTATGTGATTGGTGAGTAGTTCTCATTTCATTGCTTTCACCTACTGAACAGCAAATCCATGATACACAAAACTCCCCACTTGGCAGTTTGGCAGCAGTAGCAACCCCCAGACCTGATGAGATCAGTATGTTGTGGTGGGCATTTGACAGGTTGGAAAAGACATTGTTTCTGCCACAGCAATGCCACCCGTGGAAGAGCAAAGACATTGTTTCCCAGTTAGTAAGTGGCATTAAAGTGGCCTGTCCCTTGAATGACTATACCACCAGGTAGGAGGGCTATTGTTTAATCACGGTACTTGCTGAGGACTCACTTCTCACACTCCAGTGCATCAGCAGCCTTTAGTTTTAAGCAGATGCCACTTTGCATCATCATTAACATACAGGACTATTTCTTCTGTCAAAACCCTAGATAACTGCTTTCTGAAAGGCAACTTGAGTCACTTAGGTATAGACTGTCAGGCACCAGGCACTACCTAGCCTTGGATGCCAAAACCTTTTGCTGGAGGAAATGGGATTGGATCCACACCCACTGCATTTGCTGAAACGCAGGACACACCTTTTTGATAAAGACTTTCTCATTAAAAACGAATTGATTATAGAAACACATGCACCCTTGGATTCCTGAGAGACAGACTAAAACATCCTATTATGGATTTGCTATTTTCTTCATAGTACCTGTTTGATGCTTAGACAACTTGGTGGCAGTTACTTTAGGACTTTTCTGTAATGCAACAAAGTTATGATTAGAGCTTGTGTAGGCACATGTAAATAAGTTAGGAATAAAGTTAGCTTGGGCAAAGGTAGCCAGATGGAGCTTGACAAAACCTGGGTCAGCTCAGCATTTTCCTGTACTGGTTTTACAGATGATGCTGAACTCTGTGCTAGAGCAGCTTTACTTCTCTCAGTTTCTGGTAAGGCGTTTGGTATTCCTTCCTCTTCCAGGTGTGCCTTCACCTGTGTAGTACCTTTGTAACTGGAATACTGCCATAGATGCACTAGGTTTAGTATGGGAATAATTTAATACATCAGTTGTGGTATTTTCACCTTACAATCCTGTATGTGTGGTTTATGCCTCAAAAATAAGGTTCAAGTGACCATCACACTGTTTCTCCACTAGTGTGATATACAGAACTGGGAGGAATAACTGACCTGCTGGGAAGCATCTCTGCAAAAAAGGACCTGGCAGTCCTGATGGGCACCAAACTGTCCATGATCCTGCAGAGAGTGCCTCTGTGGCCATGAAGGCCAGTAATAATTTCAAACTGCCTTTCAAGGTTTGGCTGTTCTTGGAAGTTTAATATTCAGTGATATTTCAACTGTCTTTGCTTTACGTGTAATGTCTCCTTTGAGGCACTCTTGATCCAAAGTAGAAATGTTTTCTGTGATTCTGTTGTAGGGATGAACCCAGATCGCACCTATCCAAGCTGGTATAAGAATGTAATCTCTCTGTGGATCCTCTTTGGGATGTCCTGGCTAGCACTGGTTATCAGATTTTGCATCAACATTCTAGAGAGCTCCAGTGACTTCTGTCAATGCAACAAGAAGAACACGGTGATGGCAGAAGACTTAACAGATGCTAACAAAAATGATATGACTGGACTTCAAAATGTGGAGATCTGCACTGACAAAGACAAAAACAAAAGGACCAGTTGAATCTCGTCCTTACACAGCTCCTAGAGAAGCCCTCTAGGGAAGAAAAATATCCTGAGTCTCCTGTAGGTTTTAGTGCACCAGAGATTAACCATTTTGAAATGTGTAAATGGAGCTGCCCTGACCTGTGAATGGGGTGCAAGTTTGCTTATTGGGCTTGAAATGCTTTTATTCTGAATTGAGTAATGACAGAATGTTTTATTTGCAGCACCACCAAGTATTACCAACAGGATTCTTAGCCAAAAGTAGATTTATGGAAATATTGCCTGCCCTCCCACCTCAGTCTATGAGGTGATCTTTGACATTCCTGAGCAACACTAACTGTTGTCCATTTCTTCGCATGATTATTGAAGCCTCTAGTTATACATATGGCACTTTGCAAATGCCACAGACATAAAAGCAAGTGCCATTTAATTCAGGAAACAAATAGCATATTGCCAAAAGAAATGGAAAGTACTGTATAAAGTTATCTGGCACTCATGGCAAATGTGCACCACCATCTACGTATTTGTGCTTGTGAAAGGTGGTAACAAGGTTTTGCTCTTTGATCTTTCGTACAGGGATGGCAATGAGGAAGAGCTTGTAGAGGTACCTGGTAGGAACAGATCATTCAGTTTTTTTAGAAAGTGATGTCTACATCAGAGGTCTTCTAACAGAAAGAGATGGGGTAAGCTATTCCTTACTTCAGAACTTATGTGGGTTCATCCTTTGAAGTATTTTGCAGACCAAATGTCATCAGCTAAATGTGACAGTTCATTTAGGTAGATTTGTATTTTACCACATCTTGGAAGTCAGAAAAGGACGACTAGAGGCAGTTTTAAGAATCAGTGGTTCCAACATTTTCCTGTCACCAATATTGACAAGGGCTACTTCAATCTAGAAAGACTGAATTTTCTTCAACTATGATCAAGTGACGCTGTTGTGATGAATTTCTCACGTCATGAATGATTAGTGTACCTGATCTGTCTAACATCTTATATATAATCACAACTGTCTTTGATCTGTGGAATGCCAGACATGCTTATTTGGCCTTTGTGTCAGTCATGAAACAGAACTTGGTTGGGTCTTTTTAGTTCCATTAAATTCTCAAAAACCTTTTGATATATTATGCCATTTATAAAAGCGCAACAGAGACTAACTCCTGGTGCTGTTTGTGTTCCGTTACCTCTTCCTCTCATTTTGTTATTCCTGATGTACTATTTGTGTCCTAAGCACTAACTTTGCAAACTTCACCATGGTGGCAAACCAGAATGAAGCATTTGGTTGAGCCTTCAGCTTTTGCAATGAGCCAAGATTCCATGGGGTTGTTTAGAGACAAGACTGAAAACAGATTTTATTGGAGTATAGGACTGAGGAATCAGAAATATCCATAGCTATATTCACAGAAATGGAGTGAGTGAAAAGTGTATGGTCTTCAAGGTCTGAAACATATATTGTGGAAAAAAGCATTTCCAGAAGAGGCCAGTCTGAGTGTTGATATCTGGTGGAACTGATTACAGGAAAAAATGCAGCAAAGGGATCAGCTGAATGAAATTTAGTCTGTTGACCTTTTTCTGATTGCACAGTGGAAAATGTTCTCTCAAAGACCGTTTGAAGGGTCAGCAGAGATCAGGAAGGGAGGCAGTGGACCTCTTGGATCATACTGATGCAAAATAAATACATTTCAAATTTTTGAACATTGGTAATTTCTTTAACAGCCTTTAGCATAAACTCTTCTGTTCCACATTTCATCTTGCTTATTTTCACTGATGGATACACAATGTAGGTTGTACTGGCCTACGTGAAGAACAAAGTGTATTTCTTTAAACATGAGTAAATTACAATTTCACTTCACAAAGTGTGATACCTTTTAATGCATATCCTTTGCACCCTTTCTCATGTGCAAAATCTGGTAAGTATAGGTGTATTGTAAAATCTGGATGCCCAGGAGGTAGTAGGAGTTTCTGCTGTCAAAGTACAGGAGTTACTATTACAGGAAATACAGGAGTTATTCTGTTTCAAATTTTACTTGAAATGTCATAGACTCTGGGAACTTCTACCAATTCTGCTCTTTGATGAGAAGGCTTATAGAAGAGTTAAGAAGAGTTTCTTCCTTTAAATTTCAGTGTCTATTGTATTAATCTCATTTAATTAATGTTCCCATGTATTTTTAGGCTGTGGATGGGGTCTTCAAAAGTGCCTTAGAAGTTTAGGCACCCAGGTCCCACTGAAGAGCAGAGTTACATGTCTTTGGGCAGCTAATGTACATTTCTAGAGGAAAGGGGAGAGGAACTCAAGGAATAGTCTTGAGGAAAAAAAAGGATAAAAACCTTTTGCAGATCTCAGTGCTTCCACCCTATGTCAGGGTTCAGCCACAGACTTAGGCATGTGTCTGGGTCTCAAGATGCCTCATTATCTGCCCCAGCTGTCTTTTCTGAGTCACTTCCTTCTGCAGTCCCGCTGCCCAGCTGCTCACCGCCAGCAGAGTTCTGCCACCCACAGTCTGATATCCCATATTTTATGGGACACACATCAGAGCTGCTGGCAAGCCACACGGACCTCCAGAGCTACAAGTGCTTGCTTGGATCTTGGATCACCAAAAATTTTAGTGATAAATGAGTCAAATACCATCTCTGACTGGGTTCTCTTACACTGTATTAGCATGTTGTCTCTTATGAATATCCTTTTTTTGACAATTCTTCTCAGCTAGCTTTTGATGTGGACAGTAGTTATATCTGAGTCCCCACAAAGTGCTGTGCCTCTGCTCTTTCTGTTCTTTATAAAGCTGTGTTGTGGTTAAATAATATGAATGAATTTGTTCCCAGAGGGATGACAAGAAAGTGGAGTTTTGCAACATCATAAAAACATCATGATCAATGCGTCTACTATAGCAAAATATGAAAGGTTATCTTCTCAAGGGTAAAATAAAGAAAACAAAAGCAGGTCCTGTTATCATTCTTGTCACAGCTGACTTGCAGTCTTCTGTAGTCTGCATTGGAAAGTTACAGATGCTCCTTGATTTTTTTGTTTGTTTGTTTGTTTGTTTTTTAGTCTCATTCTGTTCAGATAAGTATGCAGTTTTCAGTAGTAATTTCAAATTAAACTTTCATTACTATTATTCTCCACAAGTCAATTTTTCCTTATTATCCTGCTTTCCTCTTTGGGAAGAGCAGAGGTTGGGAACAGGTTTGGTTAGTAGTGGTAGTTGTAAATATTTATGTAACATCAATCTCCAGAGGCTTTTTCACAATCACATAGAGCATAATGTGCTTCTGACCTTTATACAGTTTCCCAGGAAATCAATCCCTTGAAGCAAGAAAATAGAGGGAGCTATCTCCCCTACTTCAAGGACAAGTTCTGGCTTTAGCCTCAGTGTTTTTTACGCTGGCTCTTTCCACCAGGCCAAAAGATGTTTACCCCTTGGGGAGAGATGTGCCCAGAAGTCCGTAACAGGATGTCACAGTAACGTAGTACAGGCTGCTCAGAACTGCACAGTTTTTGTCTAGCTGGCTACAATATTTTGAGGTCCATAGACTAGAACAAGGAAGCTCTTTTCCCATGATGGCCTATGGCTTCAGAAAAATTCCAGGATGTTATTTTTCTTGCAGTGTATGGCTGATGATATTTTGTCTTACAACTGATATCCCAGGTCAGTTTAGAACTGAAATCTGTTAGCCTAGAGGAGGTTCAGGGGCATGTCATCAATGTATCTCAATATCTGCAGGGAAGGTGTGAAGAGGATGGAGTCAGGCTCTTTTTCATTGGTGCCCTGTGACAGGGAAAGAGGAAATGGGCACAACTGAAGCACCAGGAAACACTTTTTCACTATGAGGATGACCTGGCACATATTCCCGGAGAGGTGGTAGAGTCTTCATCCTCAGAGATGTTCAAAAGCTATTTCTAGGTGACCCTACCTGAGTAGGGGACTTTGACTGGATGATGTCCAGAGACCCCTCCCAACCACAACCATTCATGACTATGCATTTTGAGTTCAAACCACCCTTCTCCTAGCAGTCCACTGTGCATAGCTTTCCCCTCTCTCCAGACTGTCTCCATTAACATCCAGCTTGCACTGACAGCAGGCCTGGTAGACCCTCCTGCAATTTTGTAGATGCTAATTAATTTTTTATCTCACAGTCAGAAATGTACTTTATAAGAAGGGTAGTATGGAGGAAGTACAATTTGGGGGAGGGGGGAGGGTGTCTTGTCCATATGTTAGATACCGTTGTACCATTCCAAAAATGTGCAACGATGTTCAGCTTTTCAGGTTGGTATAGCCTCCTGTCAGTGTTATCTATCTGCCTGCAAGTTCCAGAAGAAGGATTTGGTGCTTCATCTCTGATACACTTCAGGTAAGGCAAACCTCATTTTGGTTGACCCTTTCTAAAGTAGAGGCTTCCATTGGTGCAGGTGGCTACTTACCAATTGAATTATGGCACAATTTTAATGCATTGAGGTCTTATAATATAAGCCTGTCATCTATGTAAATAAGTATTCTGTCTGATGGAAAAGGTGTCTGCAATAAACAAATGATCTTTTTCAGTACTGTTATGCCATGGCTTAAGGAACTGTGGGTTTGATAATGTCCCCTTCCATGAGTGAGGTCCTGGCTGTGGGTGAGGTAGTATCAGGGCAGATAATTTTTGTGGTTGCCTCTGTACACCTTTTTGGTCTTAGAAGGTTGCTTCTTCTTTTTCTGGTGCTTCTGCTGCTTCTTCTTCTGCTCTTTCTGCTGTTTCTGCTGCTTCTGCTTCTCCTTCTCCGTCTTTCTTTCTTCTCCGTCTTTCTTTCTTCTCCGTCTTTCTTTCTTCTCCGTCTGTCTTTCTTTCTTCTCCGTCTTTCTTTCTTCTCCGTCTTTCTTTCTTTATTATCTCAAATAAGTATGTGGAAACTTACAGTTGAAATTGAGTTGGATCTGAACATCTGGGCAGCTGTTATGCTCGCTGGTCCTGGGCAAAGATTCAGAGGTTTCTCAAAAAGATGGGTGATTACAATGGAACAATATCTATGCCCTGAAAAATCTTTAGGACTGAGATTTAACTGGATGTTTAGGGCAGGAGTTTTTTCAGAGGGAAACTGATAAACGTTTAAGCTAGTACAGGAAGAGAGAATCTCTGGTACCTCTTAAGTCAGTGTGTGTTGCAGTAAGAGCCACTCAAAAGCTGTCACTGTTGGAGGAGACAGCAACAGCATGGATTATTATACTCTTAAATAGTTTATATTAATATAATTAGAGATGTGGTCTTCCAAACTTTTATTTCCTTTCAAATTTTGAGCTAAGATATCTTTATTTTTAAGGGAAGTTGTACAAGAAAACATCCCTAGTAGAAAATTGATAGATCTATAGTGCTTGAGTCTAAGTACTGGAGCTACCTCTTGAGGCAGAAGCAATGCAGTGTAAATCAGAGAGGCTTTGAAAACATTTTAATTAATATGGTAATATGTAACCTTAGCTGGTACTGACTTAAACTCACTGGAACATAAGATTTAGTTCTCAACTAATACGAGTTTCCAAAATCTCTAAACTAAAACAAAAGCATGCTTACCAAAGAAAGCTATAACAGATTAAAACAGAAAGGGAAGGAAAATAACAGGAAAGAAAATGTTGAGGAGAGAAGGCTGTGGAGTTTATTACTCATTCCTAAGGAACCTGGTTATCAAATTTGATGAGGTTCAAACTTTTTTTTTTTTTTTTTGGTAATGCCTTTAAGAGCTATGTCTTAAAGAAATGAATCTAACTGTATTTAGTTAGTGATTATGGAAGTGCTTCAGACATCCATGTACCTAAGTGAATAGGAAGGCCCAATGCATAAATTTAGGGGTGTACAAACCATTCCCAGAGGCAAAACTGAAGAAGACATACAGTAAGGATAGGATCAAAAAGGAAGGATTAATTGAGGCAAGGAGAAATCCAGTGAGGTAGCATTTGCCTAGCTTACTATGATAAATGAGAAATGGTCACTAAGGGAACTTTCAATATAATTAAAAATTAGAAGTAACCCTATTTGAATAACTACTCATCAAAAAGTCATGATTGTACCACAACTGCTGTTACTTGATATGTAATTCTACTACAGGTTGGAGTTGCAAGGCTGTTTTTGAAACAGTTCTCCAGGTTAATGTTGCTAATCGCTCTTCCCACGATTCTTTTGGATCTGCTGAGTTAGAGCACTGTTGTGGTACTAATGATCCTCTGCACCTCAAACTGATAAACAGGGTGTCTTCCAAATACAGGTTTAAATCTGTTGATAAAGCTTTAGTTAGAATGTAAAAATGCAAATTTTTATGAAGTATAGTACTGAAAAATATATTCCTAGAAGGCAAGTGGGATGGATGACTGCATGCTGTACTGAAAGTATCATAAAAAGTGCCTGGCATCTTAGTTTTATATGGTTTTGCTGTCAACAAAGGACAATGAGGAGTTTAATTAGTTATGGGCTTTAAAATAAGGGAGAATTGCTCCTTAGCAATCAATGAATGTAAGACAACACTTTAAAAAACACCCCATCTGGGTGCACACAAAATAAAGCCATATCTCAGATATTACTTAATAAGGAGACTGAAGCATTGACACTATCTGGATGAGAGGACTTTTGAAGTCTTAGAGCAGTTTTAAGTCCAGGGATTCCAAAAATGCTGGGTCATACTTTTCTGTGTCTGCCCTTTGAATTTAGAACTGTTACTGCAGTCCACAACATTGTCTCTCTGTGTTTATGTGGAAGAGAAAGAGAATGTGCTGCTAGTGTTGCAAATTGTATTATGGTCATGTTTGTTCCCCATATGGCCCCTACCGCTTTCCCAGCACATAAAACAATATTTCATAATTTCTTCTTCATAAACCATTTCTTTCTCATATTTTTTTCTAGTCTTGCTTCTGTCTAATCAGTATTCCTAATCTTGAATCACATAATATTCTGAGTTAGAAGAGACCCACAAGATCCATCCAGACCAACTCTTAAGTAAACAGCTCATACTGGGATTGAACCTGCAGCCTTGGCATTATTAGCACCATGCTCTAACCAACTCCGATCCTACATTAGTCTCCTCAAAACTCCCGAGCCAAACTCAGCTCTGCTCCTCTTGTATTTCCCCTGTGTGCTCAAACCCTTCTCCTGTGCCAGGTGTGTATAGCAGAGTCTTCTCTACTGTGCTGGAGCCAGGACTGTGTGGAATGCAAAGAGAAGGGGCAGGAGCAGAGGGTGTGCAGGAACTACTTTTCCTGCTCCTGCTCTCTTCTCTTCATGATGTTAATTATAGGATCCCAGCTCTGAGGAGTGCTGAGATCTCCCCAGTATCTGCACCAGTTCTGGTCTGCTGGTCTTTACCTTGAGGGGAGTAAGGGAGCCCAGACAGTCTCAAGTGGTTGGTTTGCTTTCAGGTTGGTTGCAATGTATTGCAAAGCTGAAGTTTTTGTTGTCAGCTGCAGGCATGCTCCAAGCTCATTTGGCATGTGGAGAATTTGAAGGAATGGCAACACTTTAGATCTTCAGGAAAAGCCTGGAGGAAGGTTGTGATGGCTTCACACAAATTTGTGTTCCTTTTGAGAGGATGCTAGCTGTAGTCATCCAGGAAGTGCCAGGCAGCAATGAGTGATCCCAGGAACTGAGCCCGAAATAGTTCTCCCCATGGATTCTCTTGAGATCCAGCAGCTCTGGATGTTATTGCTGTTTGTTCCATCATAGTGTTGCCTTTGGAGTTCAGAACAAAATGTTTCAGCTGAGCAATGCGTTGAAGGCATAAAGATTGAATCTGAGGACATCTTTTGAGGTGACATAAAATGAATGATGACAGCTAGTAGCCACAAGAGAGTGTACTGCAAAATGTTCTTGTTATGACTCTGGACTAAAACTTTTGAAGTTTAGAACCTGTCCTAGAACTTCTTAATGATTTCACGAATAAGGACATTTACCACTCTATCTGCATAACCCCTACATAACCTCTAATTCTCAGGACAATGGTTCAATATTCCCTGCCATGCATGGAGTAGCTAAGAGAGGAATACACTGAATCCAGAAAATAATTAAAGGAGTTAACCAAGCCAGTAAAAAACAAAAAAACAAACAAAAAACAAACAAAAAAAAAAGCGAACCGCACTTTTAATCATAGTGAAGTACCTTTGTCTGGAGCAGGTCCAAATGCTAGGTGTAAAGCCAGTGCTTTGTCTTGAAAAAAAATGGAATCAAGTGGTTGGGACTAGTATCTGGGAAGGAGGGATCCATTTTCAAGTCTTTAATCTGACTCAGGTAGGGAAGGCCAGCAGTATGACATGATTGCCACCTACTTAAGGTTCATGGGCAGGCCATCTCAGCCACTCTTGAAGCTGTTTCACTGCTCATAAATTATTAACTTGGCTGTGAGGTACAGAACTATTAGCTATCCTCTCTCTTACTTCATGGATCACTACATGTGTAAGTCTTTATGTGGATTTAGTCCTTAGGGAATTACTACAGTAGGAAGCAAAAGAATATCCAGTTTGGATAGCAGTAGCCAGTGGTGTGAAGAAGTGCTGTCACGGGTGTTGCCGAGTTAGCTTCCATGAGTTTAGATGCTTCTTGGTTCTCAGGTACTCTAAGAACATCTTGCTGTTAGATGAATTTGTCCTACAGTGGAGCCCCTAGCCCTAAGAATGGTAAATATGTTTCCCATATAATGTATGGCAATACTTAGAGACATTTTTTACCAAGGAGTGACCATGTGAGCTTGCAAAACAAGCAGAAGTGAAAACAGCAAAGGATAGATACAGAAGTAGCTGACTGGCATTTCCACACAGAATTCAGCCACAATTTCTCTGGCAAACACCTACGTGCAACTTTTCTGTTTGTAGAAACCCAGCAGAGACACCTTAAAACAGCTAGCAGCTAAATGGTTAGGGAAGTCATTTAGGATAAAGCAATGCGTGTTCATGTTTCTTGTGACTAAAATCAAAGGATTTAAATCTGTGTGATAGTAAAGGCCCCAGGCTAAATGGAAGTTGGTCTTTCTCAGTCTCCTTTGTTAAATACTTGTGGGAATAGAGAGCCAGTAGTTCAATCTGTTGCTCACTTGTGAAGGTATGGGGGTTGTGAAAAGGTTTAGGATCCATTCCTGTGAATGTTAAATAGTTACACCAAGTGGGACAAGTGTACTGGTAGAGACTGAAAAAGATTTAACTCAAGGTACATAAGCAACTCTAGTTCAGGTGGGGCAGAGCCTTCAAATCCTGGCCCCAAATCCCAAGTGATCACCTGCTGAGTAGTTAGTAGCAATTTTGAGAAGGTCACTAGCCCCTAAATAGAGCATGGAGGCACCTACAAAGCAGTTGCCACTGTATAGCCCTGAGGATGCCAGCTACAATGCAGAACTGCAGAGCATAGTTAAGCTCTGCTAAGCTCAGGTTACATCAGACCTGAATGATCTGTTTCAAAGGATGTAGCTGTACATACAGCTGGAGCAACTGTGCAATGCCATTACACAAATAAATGACGTGCAGAAATAAAGTCAGCCTGTGGGTGGGTGAGCAAGTTTCTCACCTATAATCTTCCTCACCATTTGCTTTGCAATAAAAGGGAGCTGCCAATGGGAGCTGTGTCTCCCAGCCTTGCCCTCCCTTATCATATTTCTGAGCAAAGCCAGCTGATTAGGCAGCGTCTGGTGTGACTGACCTTGTATCTGAGGTCAGTCAGAGACGTGCAGAGCAGCCTGTTGATTCACTCTAACAAACACGGGCAGTAACTTTCAGGTTTGCAGCCCTCGATGCCCTCACTCTGATGGGCATGGGAGAGTTACTTTAGGTCCTGGTTTAGATGCCTGTTAACTTGCAGTACTGTTCAGCAAGTTGCTGTGGCTCAGGGCAATTTTAGCCTGAGAAATGAGGGATGAAGAAACTCTGCCTGCACACAGACACACACAGGTGTGCACAATATGGTAGAAGCAGGATTTGGAATGCAATAGGATATCTATGAGGAGCAGTGAAGTAGAATGGGGGAACATAAGATCATATTGTAAGAACATGTGTTTCTGGAGTAATTCAAGCTTTATCAGCACGAGGAAGTATTTGCCAGTGTAACTTCAATTGGTATTGCTGTACCAGGAAACCCTCCTAGCAAGTATAAAGCTCATATTACTTTCCACAAGGAAATAAAGGCTTATCTTGTTGTATTCTGGCCCAACACAGTTAGGCTGGAAATCTTGGAAGTAGAAGTAAGACCTCTCTTTATCTTTTCAGTTCTCTGTAAGTCACCTTCAGTCAAGAAATTGAATTAATGTTTATTATTCTATAGCTCCCACGAATACCGAGAGAAGTCACAACTTAAGCTTTGTACAATGCTTTCCAAAAGAAGATCTCTAATGCACTCTACTGATGCCGTGGTGTACTGTTAGCATGCTGTGAGCACTCACACAACCCCTTAGACTGCCTGTTGCCTCTAGCTGGTGGCAGCAGTTCAGGTAGATGTGATCTGCTTGGCTGCCAGTTACTTGGCAATAATCTAGTTCCCAAATACTGAATTTCTACAGGGAAAAAAATGTTTAATCACACCTAAACCTTAATTAGCCTCATAGGCTAAGCTCGAGCTAGTGCATGTGTCTGTAGGCATGTGGTCCTGTGTGATATGCCAGAGGCAGCTTTGGTAAAATCTTTTGGTATACAAGAAACCCAGGGAATCACTGTCACTACACAGATACCACAGAACAGTTCCAGTCTTCCTTCTGCTTCTACTGTTCTTTAAGATGCTTAGTTTGCCTGGAAAGGGCACTATAATGTAGCAGATTGTTTTCTTAAAGATCAGGGAAAGAATTAATCTCAGCCAGTATTAGACATCTATAGACAAATTAATCAAAGGACTTTATGATGTCTGACCCACTTTTAGAATAAGATGGATTTCCCCTAATAGTATGTATGTCATTCAGTTGGTTTTACAGGAGGCCCTGGTATTGTGCACATTCAGATGGCAGATGAATCACATCCTAGAGATCTTTACTCACCCTGCACTTAGGCCTCTGAGTAGTCTTCTGTGTGGATTCTAATAAAGCAATCACTTTTGCTTTTATTTTAGGTCAGTTTCACATTTTGGTATTCAGGCACTTGTCAGCTGTGTAATGTTTGGTTTGCAAACACTCCCAGGGAAGGGCTCAATCCAAGCCAATTATTTTCTTTACAAATAGATAAAAACTCAAACATTCTTCTTTACTCTCACATTTTGTAAAACATTTTTTCTTTGTTTTTCTACCCCGAAAAGGCCCAGGATCAGTTCCTATACCCTTCATATGTTTAAAGATCGCCTCTTTCCACACTTTACTCAGGATTATTGTGTGGCCCTGTGCTTGATTTTTATGGAGGTAGAAGTATATTTAACTCTTCTTTAGCAGCCTTAGCAGCCCAGACATTTTAGAAGCTGGAAAAGGCATGGACACATCCACCCTGTGCATCACAGGCACATGGACTAAGGCTGACCTATTGCTACCTAAGCTGGTGTGTCCGAATGATGCACAGCAGCTCTTTGGAGAAGCTGACTTTGGTGTAAAAGCAGCAGATTTCCTAGGAAAGGTGCCACCTCCTAGGTGCTGTGCTGCACTAGGACCCTCACACTTTGTGCTGCTGGGTGTGCTTTGCTGGGTGATGTAGACACCCCAGTAGCCACCACGCAGCACTGCTGTCACCCTTGCTCTGTTGCCATGCAGAGGAGAGTGCTGTTCTGAGGAGCCTCCAGAGGGGAATCACAGGGAGTGTTTAAAGCCAGCACTGTCTCTGTTTGTAAAAACCAGGTCTGTTCAGCTGTTTTCCCACTGAGAAGTTCTCCATTAAACTGCCAATCCAGTCTTCATGCTTCCTCCCACTCATGAAAGTCTAGAGATCAAGATAATCTACTTCCAAGATAATGGAAGAATACTAAATATATACCAGATACTTGATGGGATAAATGAGTATATTGTGATTAAAGGAAGTGAATCATATCTTCAAACAATGTAAATTTGTACAAACTTACCTCAGCCAAGAATGTATGCCCACGGTCATATTTTCAATTGGAATTGAAAGTTAACTAATAAATGGGAGGGATTGAGGTAGCAGGTCAGTCAGGCTTGTCCAGTCTTTCTCATGCTGGAGGCCAGGTAGGAGCTCTGGGCTTTTTCCACTTAAGCCCCAAGTCACACAGTGGTGTCTTTCACATTCCTGGTGCAGGAGGGACCCCTTTGATTTCCACTTTTCTGTTCACACAGCAGCTGCTACATCCACTGAATGAAGAGAGACTCTCTGTGATGCAAAGCAGGCACTGAATCTGGACAAGACCACTTACCTGTTTGAAGTGGTTTGGTCAGTCTATGCTGTTGCTCAAGACACATTTCGTCTGGGATGTTCACATTCTCATTTGCACTAGTTAACCCAAATATAGGGGTGCTTGTAAGGCAGCCCAAGAGTGGCTTTCAGCTCATTGATGAGTCCATCTGTACCCTGAGCAGTTTCTCTTTTTTAATCAAATGGTTTTAAATTAAGTATTTATCTGACCATATAATTTGATACTCTGCTGTTCAGAAGCTGGAACAAACCTGTCTTTTATTTGGTTTCTCCAGTCTCTCTGAGGGCAGAGATACAAGATAGAGGAGTATATCTGTTTTGATTCTTTCTTAGTTTTCTGTGTTCCATACAGAGACTGTCAAAAGCTTTACTACTCCATATCTTTTGAGCATAAGCATCTCTCGCATAGAAGAATAAAGAATGAGTAGAATAAGGCTGCTGGATGACTCCAAATGGATGAGAAAGACAGCAATTCTAGACTACCAGAGATGAAGAAAGCAAGTGAGAAGGAATCAGATCAAAGATAACACCATTAGACACCAAAAACAAATAATATTATCTGCATAGACTAAGTTGATTTTGGTTTTTGTTTGGTTATGCAGTTTAGGGGTTTTTTGTAATAGATGCATTAGATGGTTTAGTCTCTTCTGTTTTTTTCACCTAAAATGTTTTCAATCCTTTTCTTTAAAGATCATATTCTTCACGGTGTTGGAGAATGCAGAAATCAACATGTTTGGCTTGTTTGATGCTGATGCCACACTGAACAGACCTCTGGCATTATGGAAAGTGCCAATTCAATTGGAAAGATCTAATTTTCCATTTTCTGTATCTGTGAAATGTGATTTTAGATATAAATGAGAGTCAGACCCAAGGAGATTATCCAGATTTATTAATTTAAATTATCATCAGTGTGTGAGTGGATGCTCTTGTGTCAGTTTCTAAGGGATTTTCAAGGCAGATAGATTGGGAAGTAGGCATGTTTTGCAATATATTTTTTAGTGGGTGAAACATGAGCATAGCTCAGAAGTCATGGTTGCCTAAACAGCAGTGCACAAACAGAAGGAGCTGCTGGATGCAGGGATGCCAATTAAGCCACAATGGGCAATGGTGGGTTTAGATCCATCCCCCTTCTCTTCATCAGCCATCAAAAGACAGATCTGTCCCTGGAGCCCGAGGTAGGTCCCTACCCATATACTAAGGTTCCAGCTATGGGATTGCTGTGAGCTCCCTCACTTGACATGGTGCTGCCTTGGGGCTTGGGGGGAAGGCCTTTCATTCAGGGCTGCCCAGGCAATACAGATCCACACAGCAGCTGGGTCCTGAAGACTGTTTAAGGATGTTTTGTGTAATGAGAACCCAGTAATGAGATCGAAGAGCAACTACTCAGAGGCGAGGTGAAGTAATGCCAATGGCAAAGTGCACTGAGGTTGGCAAGGCAGTGATGAAATCTACCTCACCCTGTCTTCTTGCAGAGTTTACAAGTGTTATGAAGTGAAGATGTGTGGCAGTATTTCCCAACTTTAAGTGACGTAGTTTATCCAGGGTAAAAAATGCTTTGGTTTCCTTTGAATGGTTTCTATAAACAGCTACAAACAACTCTCTCCTTCCCCACTGCTCCATTTACTGATGCCACACTCAGGCCTGATGTTATCCCACTGCTTATTGTTACAGGTCTCAATGGCTCTGCAACAAAGACAAAGCACCCTGTTTATTGAAGCAGGCATCTCAGAAGACATTTTCCATTACTTTCAGTATCACTGTTTTTTCCCCTCTCTTTATACATCTTTTGTAATTGTGCAGCATAGAGGTTACCTGATCCAGGCTTTTCCTTTCCAGGCCTCTGGTGGGAATTTCATGATACTCTGGGATGAGGGGATGCTTTTAAGAGTCAAGAGATGCACCAGCTGTTTTGCTGTTGGGGAAATCACTATGTACTGAATATGACTGAACACTGAAAATTCAGTTGTTAATCATTTAAGGGGATTTGTGAATGCTGGCTATGCTTGCTCTTGCATTATCACAGTGATGCCTGCAAAATCTGACCTATGTGGTATTTTGTATTGTACTATTGTTTGTGAACACTGGGTTATCATGGATTACTTTATTATTCCATGTCATTCATGCACACTCATGCTGGCAAGCCAGGTATCAGTTTGGATCCTATTTTCTGTTATAAAAGTATGCATGCCTACATGTAAATCTACACTAAAAAAAGCTCCATTCATACACCAAATCTCAGTTTTCTCTTTGCCTGCTTTACTTGAGGCAGAACATGTCTTGTGTTAATCTCAGCAATATGTTGTAGAAAGATGAGTGCAAACCAGTGAACTGTGTGGTTGGCTGAGAGTCTAGAGGTCTGGATCCTGTTCTCTGTTTTCATTTTGACCTGGTGCTTGACCCTGGGACCTCTCTTTGTTAATCTTGTCTATTCGGATTGATGAGTTTCACTCAAGCCTATACAGGATGGAAGTACTCAAGTCAAGGGAGTCAGGGTTTCAGGGTAAATCTGCATTGCAGTGTTAAGCTGTGTTCTTGCTTGTGCATTTGACTAAGCCCACTACTGTGTCTGCACAGAAATCTTACTTATGTGGCTTGGATTAAGTGATAAAGCTCAAGCTATCCCCAGCTGCTAATCAGTGAATTCCTGAGAGTGCCTTTTGTTATGTATTCTTGGCTTGACAAGAACTGTTGGCTAAAATTACTTGTCTCCCAAGGCACCATCCTGTGCCCGGGGTCACAGGAGCTGCTGGTTCCTCCAAGCAAGAGCCAAGTAAGAACAGCAGGCACCAACATTATTTGTCAGATACATACATACATTTGCCTACAAGCAGTAGAGAAATCCTTGTCGTGCAGTTGCAGGCCAGTGTACCTCACTCATGTAGCAAAGTGAAGCGTCCTGATGTGAGTGACTGCAGGAATTTCTGAGCTGTCCCCCTCTCCCCTGCCCTCTCACTCACAGAAGTGGTGGAGGTGGTGCACTAGGTCAGGAGTCCTGCAGAGTCCTTCCAAAATGCTCCCATCAGGCTGGGACCCACCCCACAGTGAGACTTTTCCTCATTTTTAGCCTGTGTCTGCTAACTACATGAATTACTTCAGCTTTAAATTACTTTAGCAAATAAATGTACTGGTTTGATATAAAGACCATTTATCTCCCAAACTTTGGGATAGCTGAGTGTTGCAGAACTTAAGTCTTTCACATCCATGACTGGTGCTGGTTTGAGTCTCTTTTCTTGGCAAGGTAGCACAGGAGTTGTTCTTTCATAAATTTCTTAACAGTTTAATAATATTTTAAGAGAATATGATTCACTGCTCTCATTACTAGGCAGTTTTTGTCAATAGTCAATAATTATTGCTGGCAGACATCAAGTGTTTCATGTCTGAAAACTAACATTTTTGCTGCCCCCAGTTTCTCAGCTAGTGTGTGAGAATACTCAGTTTGCCTGTGCCAAAACTGTGATTGTTGATGATAATTTTGCTGTTGAGTTGAGATGTAGGAAGATCCACCTGAACACCCTTATTTGTCCACATGTTACTGTTTCCTTACACTGCTACATAGGGGCCCCGAAAATTCAAGATACAGATCTGATCAGTGATGTGTTCTATCCAAGAGACAAACATCTGTTATTCACCACAGTAAATTAATCACTCTTTTAATGTCATTTGTCCACTGGATTATAATTTAGCCTTTATCTGGGAGTGTGAACCAAGAACCTGAATGATGACCGGATGGTTAAGGAAAGTAAACGTTGTTTCCTCATTCCTTTCAAGTGGCTGTGCAGAAAATTGGTATTGTAGCTTTTGTTTAGCTTGTGTACTCATAAGCCCTTCTCCCTTTCTTGTTCTGAACCACAGTTCTTGTGGTACTACCAACACCATTAAAAATTTGTTCATCCAAAAGGGCTGCTTCTGCAGGAAAGGGTGGACAGCCAAAATCCTTTACCTCAGAGTCAATTGGCTCCTGAATGGTGCATTCTTAGAGAGTGGCAAGCTGCAAGAAAGAAACCTACCTAAAAATACCTATCAAACCATCCATCAGGTGCCCTTTATTTTGTGAATGCTTAGAAGAATGAATGGTTCGAAACAAGATTTTTCAGAAAATCAGATCGTGTTAGTTGTAACTTGACATCAGTGAGGTTAGACCTGGGGTTCCTATTTCTTGTGTTTTTCTAGGTCCCAGAGACTTTCATGGCTGTGAAAAGCCTCAGATCTGTTCTGTGAATTGTTTTTCACTACATTTATGTGCAGTCTAAGACTTTTGTTAAACTAATTTTCAAGATGCTGAGTATTAATTTAATTTTTTAATTGTCCGTGCTGCAAGTACACATTATTTCCTGGGAGCCTGGCTAGCTGTAAGTGACCTGAAGGCTGCAAAGTCAATATTACAGATAGGAGTAAGACTCAGAAATCCTATCTCTATGACAGTTCTTCTAGTCTTAAACTATTGCTTACTCAGTGATGTTTTTTTGCAAACATATGTTATCCAGATTTCTTTAAAGACAAATATCATGACAATTAAAAAAAAAAATTAGCCCACTCTCATGCCTTTTCATTCTGCTTCCTAGGCCAGATCAATTTGTAGGCCAGATCAATCAAGGCTAGGGCATGATTAGTTTAATTCCCAAGTTGTTGATGAGAGGACAGCAGATAAATCTGACTATAAAAGTATCTATTTTCATTAACTATAAAGTGAACTTAGTATGGCTACCTTAGACAGAGATTCACATCACAAACGCCTAAAAGTGATGAGATGTCTCAGAGAATGAGATCCCAAAAATACAAATTTGAATACAAATGTGGAGATCACCCCACAAAGTGAACTCTATAGTGCCAGAACTCACAGTCAGGAAAGAAATTATTATGCTGGAGAAGTCACCACCTGCAAGGCCCACAGTAAAATGCTCCAGTGTGTACAGGAAGCTATATTAAGATGTCAACAACAAGATTTGCAAAATACCTGCTAGAAAAGTGATCTATTTTGTAGGCTGAAGGGTCATTGGTTATCTACCAAGTTGGTTAATTGAACAAGAACAAAGGTCACCAGGGTAAGGCCATGCAGGAGCCTTGTAAGAAAAAGCCCTTTAGTCAGACTAGGGCATGTTTATGAGACTGATACACCCAGGCTGTAAATGCCTCCAAGCCAGAGATGCAGGCAGGAAAGCCGTGTGAACACTTGAATGTGAGAGGATGTGGTGCTTCCCAAAGCAGTGACAGTTTTTCCTCCCTGCCCACTGTGAATTAGTATATTCCAAGGGCACTGGGGCTGCCTGAGTGGGATTTCAGGTTCCCATCAATTGTTGCACTCCATTGTTGCCATTTCCCTCTCTCCATCCCCTCCATATCCCAGGTTTCAATCTCTGTTGCATACAGTGATTTATGTGTCCCAGAAGGACTAAAAGTAAGCTCCTGGACTTTCTCCACAGAGACCAAAAAGTTCCCATTTGTGGTCACCATGGCCCTGCAAGCAGCAATGGCTGTAGCCTGTGTGAGTCTGGAGGTGCTGGTGCAGCTGGCTCCTGCTCAGCTCTTCCATGCCACGACTCCATTGCCTCCATCCAAGTCAATATCTACCTGCACCCATGTTAACATGACTGAAGTTAATTCAGGCACTGCTGCAAGGTTTCAGTGATGATAGCTCAGGTGTGCACTCCACCTGGAAACTTTACCAGTCCAGTTGCTGATGAGCTGCCTCCTGTCCCCACTCCATGAGCACCACTCTGACTTTGACAGAAACCTGACTGCTGAATCAGCTGTGTTGACAGGAGCATTTGGCACCCACAGGACTTCAATAAGTCAGCTAAGACAACCTGTTTGTGGTGTCCTGCTGAGTGCCTTGACCTGGGGACTGGGATGTTTACCTCACTGTGTTAGATGTATATCCTTTTTTTCCTATATGCTCTGTGTGCCTCTTCAAGTTTACCCTGTCCTACGCTACTGCCCCAGCCGTACCACACTAGGCAGAGGGGTAGGTGTGAGAGCTGGCTGTTTGCTGTAGTGGTTCAGTAACCTAAATATTCTTGACCAATGTCCTTCTTATCAGTGTGAGCTGAGTTCCTCTGGTATTCTAGATAAATCTAGCTACCCCAGCAGGCCTTTCATATACCCACATTACAGCAAGAGTACTCAACAGGCCAGAAAGGGTCTAAGCCAGTAGTTCCCAGATGCCAGACTTGTGACCCATACTGTGAAAGCAATCTCTGTTAGGAGGTTTGCCATGCTGAGGAGTGACTGCTGCAGCTCTCCTAATGGAGAGAGGCTGGCATGGTACCAAGCACAGGACATGACTGGTGAGCCAGCTGCAGACCATGTCCTGGGGTCCTAATCATCAGTTTTGGATGACATTTTGGGACGTCAACATAACACTTTGTATCCTGGAGTTCTGACCCGTCACTCTGATTTCAGCTCATTTCTATAATTAAGAAAAAAAGGAAAACAGCACATCAAAACCTGTGTGTGTTAAGAACCACTACTTTAGTGAGAGACTGGTAATGGTGTAAGAGTCTTCTTGAGCACTGCAGAGATTTGTCTGTTAACAAGAACTTTATAAAATCTTAATTATCACCACCTACCTACCAGGGGAGCTAACAATTTCACACCCTTTTTATTCTTAGCTGCACATAATACCCTCTTAACAACAATTTTAAAATAACTGCAGGAAGAACTGAATCACACATAATTTGAACAATTAGAAGTGACAAGCTGTTTTTCTCATCAAGTAAAATATGTCCATTTGGCATACTTTGCTGTCTAGCAGGGCTCTTTTATTCACACCACTCCAGTCTCTAAGAAAGACAAGCTATTATTATTATTATTATTGTTCCATTGAAGAAATGGACATCTGTACTTTCAACAAGATGAATATATTGAATGCACCAGAGTTATTTTATAGACCATGAATTTGTTGTTATGAAGCAGACCCAGGAAACTGAAGACACAAGGCCAAGCCAAGCGAGTCCTTGTGAAAAGCCTTCCTTCTTGGTCCACAGAGTTAGCCAAACAAAATGAATCAGCTCCCATGTGTAGCATCTCCTATTTATAAACTGGGCCTTGTAACAACATTTACTCCTGAACTTTAAAAAGCTTAAAGGGTTTTGAGAAGAAAGCACACTCCATCTCAGAGGTGGCATAGCCATTCTCTAGGGAAAACAGGGGCTGTGAGTTGAGGATGTTATGTACGTGTTATACCAGCCGGATTTTATTTTCTTTTGTTTTCATCTATGAACAGTAAAGTTCAGGTTTCTTGCTGAGCAACAAGCTTGACCTAAGAGTCAAGTGGAGAGCTGGGACCCAGAGAGGGCTTGCATAGACTGATGCCTGGGGGTGCTTAAAGCCTAACTCCTATGACTTTTTTCCTTGGAGACCTACCATAAGGCATAGCTTTAAGCTTCTTTATCGCTTTCAGAAACGAGGGACTTGCATCTCATTTTTAAGGTATATGTGTGCCTAAAAACATTAATATTTCAGAGTAATTTTGTATCTAACTTCTATCAAGCAAATGTCAAATGACCTAATGCTTTGGAAAAAATCCTAGAAGGAAGATTTCTGAATACATTTACATCTCTGGCCATTCTTACCCCATCAGTGAAATGAAAGCTATCATAATTGCCCATTTCCTTGGGGACAGTGATGAGATCTTGCTAAGAAATAAAGAGCTCTGGAGCACCAGTGCTGCTAGAGAATGATAAGTAGATCTGAGGGTGGTGAGAACATCCTTGTTTCTGACATTGTGTCTCTTGCCACAGGGAAAAGAGGAGGCAGTTCTTTTTACTGTGCTCTTATTTCGCATTTTTTCATAGTGGTTACCTTCTTGCCTTCACACGTCTCTGACCCTCTTCACTCTGCCCTGTTCCTCCCACCTGCAACATACACAGTTTATTTCATCCCACCATCTTGAATAGTAATGGGAGATTATCCAGTGAGAGACACTGTGACTCCTGTCTTCTATCTCTCTGAGCACTGACATAGTGCTCATAATTACAACAACTTCAAATAGCATGCTAGGTATTTCAGGAGGTGAAAATGTTCTCTATTTGCTACAAGCAAATCCCATTCTTCCCTGCTTGATCTGATTTATTTTTCTTCATCTGTTATCTTGAAGCAAGTCAAGCATGTTTTGATTGTGCACTCCATTAGCAGAAAAGAAATGTCTAATTCTTAAAAATATCATGTTGGTTTCCTGTGTGCTTCTGTGCCATTGAGGCTAAGTAATCCCTTGTGAAAAATCTGACCCTATGAGGATGGAACTCTAAGCTCAGAAGAAATCAGTAAGTGTCTGCTTGCTGGTGTGCCAAACAAATCTGGATAAAGCACATCCAAAATAAAAGATTGATCCATTCCCGTGGTCCCAAAGGGAGAAAGTGCTTAGTGCATTGCTGTGCTTCCTTGTGTAAACTGTAGTGACTACAGGACAGGGTTCTGCCTGGTACCCAGAGAGTTCCCCTTTCTACAAAGCATTAATCTTAATTCTTCACAGAGGAAATCTTTGTTCAGTAGTCCAACAAGTAATCCTTCAGTCCTTTGGTTCTGTATTGTAGTGTAGCTGTACCCATGAACCACTGGTAAACATTCCTTCTCACTGGAAAGTGATGGTCCTGATTAATTTACAGGATCAGACTGCAGAGAATTCACTCCAACAATGATAATTTGTCCCTTAAGCATGATATCCCTTAATTTCCCTGATATTAGACATAGAATTCTGGTCTTTTTAGCTATGAAAAATTGTATTTGAATGCAGGTGAATTTGAAGTCAGGTGTTTGAGACACTCACAGGGAGAGGCGGGAAGGGGGCCTGCAGGCTTTACATCCAGAAGAAACTGGCTGCAGGAAAAAGGAAATGAAAGAGCTTACATGATGTACTCAAGGAATGGCAGAGATTTTGAAGCAGCGCCTCGGAAAGCAGTGAGATTCTCAGAATGGGAGTAGGAAGCAGCTCTACCTTGGGCAGCCACACTGCAAGCAGCTGTACCTACCTAGCCTCCAGCAGGGATTATATGTTAACAGCACTGTTATCATCACTGCTCTCAGGAATGATCAAGGGCTTGCCTCAGGAACACCCTTTTGGACAATAGTAGCCGTCCTGCTCTCTCTTCACTTGAAGCAAGTAATAATTTACAGCTACATCAACAGCAGTCACTGCAGCCCTCGGGCAACTGAATTACAACTGCAGCTAATGCACACAGGATTGAGCAAAAGCGACACCCTTTCACTATCGTATAGATTCTACAAACGGCTTAAACTGGTGACAAACCCTACAGATTTGCCTGTGACATATTTCCAATCTGGGTAGCCCGCATAGGGCTGTGGAGTCAGTGTCTATTACGTATGTATTATACAAATTGCTTATGATTTTGTGGAATAACACAAACTTGTAAATCATGGCACGAATTAACTCTAGTTCAGTTTTCACTGAATCCTAAGATTGTGCTTGTGCTTGCTTCCTGATCCCTATTCAGGCAGCACATTTAGGGCTACATCCAGAGTAGAGTGTCTGCCCTGAGCCATTAATTTGGGTCCCTAAAAGGCAGGAGGGTGCCAAATTCACAACCCTGGAAAAGCTCACTCTACAGCTGTGTTAGGAAACATCTGTGTTTTCTTTTTGTGTTGAGATACAGCCTGGGGAATAAATTACAAGTTGCGAAGTTCTTTTTCCCTGCATAATGATTTTTTTTAATGAACTGAATTTAAAAAATGGGAAATATTTGCCATTATGTGAGGAATAATCTGTTCAGTAACAGCCTAGCAAAAGATGGTCTGCTTCTGTCCATAACTTTCCTTTCCTGCAAACATTCACATCCACAGCCTCTGTTTTCTCTCACAAAACTTTTTAATGAAAATTATGACAGAAACAGTCCAGATTTTCGAAAGTAAAAATCTGCAGAACCTGGACACCCAAACTTTCCCTGGAGAAAGTATTGCCAGAAAGTATATTAGAACAATCCCTGATAGGGCAGGAGATCTGGTAATGGAGGATATGGAAAAGGCTGAAGATCTTATTTTTTTCTTTTCCTCAGTCTTTGCTGTCAAAATCTGCCTTCAGCCTCACAGAGCTGCGTGCCTTGTGGCAGAGTTTGAAGGAGGCAAATATTGCTAATGGGAACAGAAGATTAAGTCAGAGACTGTGTATACAAATGCTTCAGCATAAGCATAGCATGGGGACATGTGAATCCTTGGGATGTGATGGCATGGATCCAAGAGCTAAGAGGGAGCTGACTGGTGTCATTGAGTATGGCAAGGCCATACTCTATCACATTTGAAAAATTATGGTAATTTGATGAGGTGCCCGAGGTCAAGAAGGCAAATGTCACACCCACCTCCAAGAAAGGAAAGAAGGAGTGTATTTCTTAGCAGGAGCCTTGCTAGGAGCACAGTTTGGTACTAATGAGGCTGCATTTGAAGAACTGTGTCCAGCATCCAGGAGGGCATCCTGCAGAGGACCACAAGTCACAGGACATGGGAGCAGACACTGAGACACAAAGGTTTATTTAGCCTAAGAAAGAGAAGGAGAATAGGAAAGCCTATTGCCATCTTTCACTGATGGGGAGGCTACAGAGGGAACAGAGCCAGATACTTCTCAGACATTTTACCAGGAAGGTACGAAAGCAAACTCTAACCAAATATAAGAAAATAAAATGTCATCCTGAAAGTGACACTGCTCTGGAACAGGGCAGAGAGGCTGTGGTGTTCCAGTCCTGGACATTTTCAAAATTCAGCTCGTCAAGGCCTTGACGATCCCCACCTAGCTTTGAAGTTAGCCCTGCTGTAAGCAGGTAGCCTGTCAGAGATGCCTGCCAGCCTGAATTAGTCTGTGGTTGTTGTGTTGGGGCTTGAGAGTCTTTAATGGGTTTTCTTTCCTATGTGTATTCCCAAGAAGAGGACAGGAAAGTACACATAACTGTTAAAAACCAAAAATAATTCCTTACCCCATTAGAACAAATAAGGGAAATAAATACATACTGAAATGGACCAAATTATATCTTTTGTTCTTAACTTTTTGTTGTCTGGAGGGTAATGATTCCAGGTGAAAAACAATTGCTTTCTAGAAAAGATGTTTTGCAATATATTTTCTGGCTTTTTAATGGTAGCCTAAATTTACTTGCAATGACTGGAATTTTTTCCAGTATGTTTGAATGCTTTCAAATATAAGGAAGTCCAAATCGTTGCTGGTGATGGCTGGGTCAGGAGATTGTGATTTCTGATGTGTGGAATGCAGTCTCATCTGACACATCTGCGTGCTGGCCTTCTGCTGGGATCTTTTCTTGCAATCCCAACATTGCATTGCATCATCACTCAAAGCTGTTCTCATTTAACTCCTAAATTTAACAAGTATCTAAAACCTCCAAATCCACATAAAAGATGCTAACCTCTAAAGATTCTTATGACATCTTCCTTTGATACTGGAGCTCACTTATCTCAAGATCTTTCCAGAATAAAAGCAAATATGCCAGGGAGAACAAAATCAATATGATGGACAGACAAACACTTATTGATTAAAAACACTGTTTCTTAATGTCTCATCCGTTTGGTATGGACATTTACCAGCAAGCAGAATTTTACTAATGTTGTGTGGACAATACCAGCCTGTAGCAAAGGCCTATGGAAAAACCATCTGGCTGCACAGCAGTTCTATTACTGTTATGCAGCACACAGTAAATTTCACCACCTTCAATTCCACTTTCAAATTTCCCTTCTACAAGAATCTGTAGGAACATCTTGTCTGCATTCTCCACCCACACGAGAGCACATGCATACACAGGCAGAGTGTAAAACAGTTAATTGTCAATTGTTGTTATTCATATGCAGTTTGTTGTATATTCACAGCCACAGGTTTTCCAGCTGAGGTTACCAGCCTAGTTAACACAGTGATAGGACACAGGTATTTCCTCAGCTGACAGTGCTACTGCAAAAATGAGAAGTGATCTCTCTAGAAACAGCCTGAGCACCTGAAAGTAAAGCAAACTATCATTCTCTTCTGAGCATGAAATGGGACCAAACTCCTGCCTATGCAAAAATGGCTGAGTTTTGCCTGTTTGGGCTCATCTTCCAGTGAATGGTGAACTAGATATGCAATAGGCATATTCCCAAGAATTTCAAATGCCTAGTATCACTCTCAGCTAGCACTTGGCAAAGTAGAGTAACGGATTAGAACAGTCTCTTATGATAGGACAGATCTGCATGATGTCCCAGAACAGGTCTATTTTCTGCATTTGTGTGGAGCAGTGCCATAGACAGAATCCTTGCAGCAGCTAGCTCACCTCAGTGCCTCGGTGGTGTCTGAACACCACCCTGCTTGATGTTTCCCAACTCCACACTTCCTCCTGTTGGCCAGATTCAAATTCAGTCCTCACTGAGTAGCCTCAGCTCCCATGTCTTCCCACAAAAAAATGTGCTCTCGAAATGCTGTCATTCATTTCTGTCATGGAAAGAGCTGCTCCCATGCACCTCCCTTGAGAGCCTTATACACACACACTAAGTCAGGCTGCATTCATCCTGCTTAACTGGTGTGCCTGATGTTATGATGCTGTGTGCTCCACCTTATATTAATACTCAGACTCTGGGTCCAGAAAAGCCCCTTTAGCAGCCTCATGGACAAATAATGGTCAGCTCTCTAATAAAAGGTTAATTCCTTTTTTTCTTGTTCATCTTATCTCTTGGCCCAGAAGCAAGCTAGAAACATTTTTTGTATCTGAAGCTGCCAAAACTCAGACGTCTTACACAAGAGCAGATGCTTAGAACTTTGTCCCTAGCTGGCTGGTAGTGCAATGCTAGAGCAAAGCCCAGTTTCCTCCCCTCCTGGCTGCAGCTCAGTTTAGATTACACAGACCCTTGAACCTGCAAGTTCCCAGATGGCAGCGAGATCTCTGCTTTGGTTTCAATTGGGTCATCAAAGTTTTAATGACACCACTGCCATGCACCTAATCTGGGGATGCTCTGCAGGCCCTAAAAGAAAGCTGTTCAAGGGTGGATGCTTGCATATGGGTACATGTGCCAACAGGACAGTTTCATCAATTTTGGGGCAGATGTTCCCTTCTGTAATTAACTTTATGCTACAAATAAGAGCTGTCAGTTCACTTGCAAGATCCTTACTATCTCTGATGGTTGAATGTTCTGTAGCTTTAAAGTTCCCATTCTTTGCAATAGTTTTTTTCCCTTGACCCCTGATTTACAGAAAATACAATGTTTTTCTTCTTCCCCTTCTTCTTCTTCTTCTGCTTTTTCTGCTTCTTCTGCTTCTGCTTCTTCTTCCTCTTCCTTCTCCCCCACATACCTTCACATTATTTCTTAGCGTTTGTCAATATCAAACTTTTATGAACTTGTGTATAACTAGGTAACAACATCATTACTCGTGAGTGCAAGCACAAGTCCCACCCTGCACTTGTGCCTTGGTGTTTCAGCTGAGAGCCTCCTGTGCATTGCACATGGACAGTCTCTCCAGCCTTGCACTTCTTTCTCAATCAAAGGATCAACTGATTCTCTCTTCTACAGTACTGTACACAGTTTAATGAAAAAAATGTAAGACACAAGCTTACAAAGTTGAGCATACAGATGTAGAAAACAATATGAAAGCCAAACATTCAGTGTTTCAAGAAGTAGAAGCAATTTCTTATGTTCAGTGGCATTTATACTCTGGGGTTCTTTCCAGATTGAACATTTGTTATTTGAATGCTGTGTGAATTGCCTATGAAATTTGTATATCAACATACTTACACAACTGCAGAAACTCTGCTAATCTTCTGTGTAGACTTTCTTATGCTTTAACAGAGCAAAGGCAACTGTACAGGACAATATACCCAGTATTCCTTGCATAAACCTGTGAGAACTTGGGCTCACAGTGAGCTTTTGTATCTTGAAACAATCAAAAGCATCTGATCTCATGCATCATCCTTCTAAATTCTCCCCTGGTTTCTTACATTACTTTGACTGATACCTCATCACAACAGTCTCTTCTCAAGCACTAATCTGCACTCCATCACTGACAGCAAGCCCCCTAATCAGGCGGAGTCCAGATGGACAAGTGCAAACATACTATGCAAAACTCACCTCATGACTGGAGCAGTAGTAAGAGATGGATCATCTGAGTATTTTCACCCTAAGATATATTGCTTATGAGGCATTGTGCTGTTTGAAGGCAGGAAACCCTTATAGCATTAAATAAGGGTGAAGCCGTCTGTAGAATTAAGCAGGACTCAATAAAAACTGCTTTTAGAGTAAAGAAGGAAGGAAAAGAGGAAATGCTAGTCATCAAGGTGTGAGATGAAAATAGACTAGTAAAGAACTTCAGCTGTATAAGTGAAGATACTTGTGAGAGGTTGCAAGAGATAGATTTAACCAGCTTAAGGAGACAAAAAATCATGTTGGATATCATGTCCAGATTTCAGGTAAAGGTACAGGTAAAATGGTATAAGAAATTAAGACAAAAGATCCAGTATTTTAGTTAAGATTAAATAAGGTTGAAATGACATCTAAGCATCATAAGTAGAAGTTCTTTTGGGAAAAAAAAACAACCCCCCCAAAAAAAAAAAANCACCAAAAAAAAAACAAAAAACCAAACAAACAAAAAAAAAACCAAGATAAATCAGCAGGTATACAATAACTTTGTCAGTCCTCTACACTCAAGTGGTCACTTCCAGGGGGTGACGCATGTCTGCAGAAACTGCAGAGCAGTGTGGCAGCGACTTGTCTCCCTGAGTGTGTTTTACAACTAAATAAAAAGAGGCCACCAGTGATGATTCTTTAAATGTTGTTGCTTCTGTGACTAGCTTTGCCTTTTGCTTCCCACTCATTCATTCATAAACAAAACAAAACAAGTAGGAAAATGCCAACCAGTGCTGAGGGGCAATTGGTATTGCTGCATCAAGGATTCCTAAAAATTGGGAATGACTTCTGAGTCTAAACCAATGACTCCTTGTCAATTTGTTTGCAGTGCCAGTTGAGCCTGGTACATTTTTGATAGCTCACCATTCATCCTGAGAAAATAGAAATACAGCTATTGAATATAGGCCACTTAGAGAGGTTTTCTTTCTTTTATGTTCACTGATGGAGAGCTGTTGTCCAGCTGTAGCAGGGTGTAGGTGTGTGCTCTCCTCATAAGCTCAGTCCAGTATGGTAGGTAAGCTCCTGGTTAAGTGACACAGATCCCCAAATGTAACTGCAGACCACTCACCCTTTCCCCCCTGCTCTCCCCTTGCATTTTACCAACATCTTCATAACCTGCCATGAGATGAGAACTGGTACCTGCTGTATACCTGTATACCCTGTAACTGATTTAAGCAGCAGAGAAAGTGCATGTTATCACATCCTTTCTGGAGATCTGTTACCAGTTTTCTTCCCATCACAGGACTTGTATTTGCTGGCTGTTGAATTGCAGAAGCATTTGAGGGCAAGGGACTTCGTTCTTGTTTAAAATTTCGTCTTTGAATACTTCTTGTGCCTCTTTCCATTGAGGGAGTTAAAAAATCTGGTGCTCTTGTTCTGGTGCATTTGGGCCCACCATCAAACACTGGCTGTCACTCCCCTTCTTTTTCTGAAAGCCCCTGCAAACTTAGCTCTTGGCAGTATCTCAGAATATGACTACATAGCTGTTTTAGTTGACTCCCATTACTCTTTCGTCCCTTTCCAGTACACTGCCTGCTTGCAGTTGAGAGTGTGATTTTGATTTTCACTGCCTCTTATGTCAGTTGCAAGCCTGAAGGGACCTTTTTATAATTGTAATAGCAATTCTCAACAAAATCAATGGCATTTTCATTAGTAGTATGGATCATCCATTTTGTTTTGCCCCCAAGGAACAGATGCCTTATTGCAGAAGATGCTACAAGAGAGGCTGACACTCAGCAGTTACAGAGTAGAGCCACATCACAAGGAAGATCTGTCATGAGGCTGCCTTTAATAGGCAGCCAAAAGAATTTGGCTCACACTACACTGAATTCTCTTATCAACAAATTTGGCATCAAAGGAATTACAGTCTTCTAAATTTTCTGAGTTTGCCTCAACCTCAGTGATCTGGTGACCTCTGCCCTCATAGCAGCCTTGCTTTGTGTTAGAAAGTTGGAATAGAATAACTGTTCCAGTTTGATATGGGAAAAGGAGTTTCTCAAGCAAATGCCTACCCAAGATGCCACATCAATATAAGGACTGGCATCGCTGAATTATGTTTTTAGGCACTTTTCTTGGCTTACAGTAGATACCTGTAGATTCAACAACAGATGCCAGAGGATCTTGCTCCAGCACCATTGCACAGGAGCACATCCCAGCTGTGCTCTCACCCACGCTTCTGGGTTTCTTTCTCATGAACACAGGAATAACAGGAAGAGAAAGATAGAGGAGTGAGCCTGGTGCATGCTCAGCCTTTACTCTGGTAAATGAGTTAGGCCTTGGACCTAACTAGGACCTGTCCTGGCCCTAGGAATACAAGTGTGTTTTCCAGAAGCACAGAGGCAGATTGAGGTGTGCTGTGGGGTGTTACAACTGTGCTAAACCACTGTTTTTCTTCTTCCTTCTGCTGCTGTATTCTGTCCCCGAAAAGGGTGCACCAGCTGTGCTGATAGAGCTGCTTGTGTGGTCACTGTGCGAACCAGATTGGGAGACTCCATTTGAAAAATAATTTCCTTTTTGTTATTTTCTGACTGGAGTGGTTGCGCAAAGCTGTTTACAGCACAGCTGCAGTACTGAGGGATAGCGTGCCACTGGACAGGGTGTAAATGAGAAGAGGCATCTCTGGGGAGGAGTCTGTAAGGAGGGGAAGGAGAGGATACTTTAAACCAGAATAGCTGTGAAAATCTTTGTAATGTAAACTACAGCTGAAGTCAGTTCATCTTGGGCTTTCTTTGTGGTCACTAGGGAAAGATAAGCTCTTTCCAAGTGATGGAGAGCAGAAGTCCTTATCTCCATTGATTATGGAGGGACCCCAGACAGTGAAGTGCTTAATGTTACAAATACCCCCAAAACAAGCAATGAAGCCAAACTCCAGTGTCTCAAGCAATTTTCCTCTTGCTTTCTTCATATTAAGGAAATAACTTTCATTTTTGTGCCAAGAGTCTGCCAAAATAGCAGAACTATGTTCCTGAGTGTAAAGCTACTTTGAAATCTGATCAGCCAACAAACAGGAGTCTGAATCCTAACTTCACCTACCAGTCCTGACAGACCTCATCTCCAGGCTTTTTTTATTTTCATATATTATACAGTGTATAAGATAGGTGTCTATCCCCATCCCTACCTAATAGAGATAACCTTTTAAAGTCTGCCTTGACTTCTTTTTTTTTCCTCTGAGTATGCCTTTCTCAGTCCGTGAGCCGCATTTCACCCTTGAGGTTGTTTACCCAGCTCCCATTCCACTCTCCAAAATGCTCCTTCATTAATTCAAATGTAGTCTGGGCTGAAAGGAGGGGGAAACTGCACTATTCATCTTCTAGTTGAGCAGGAATAATCAATACCATTTTCTGTGCTCTGCAGGATCAAGTGGCAGTGCACGTCTGATATGGGTAGCTCATGAGTTCAGGATACTCTTTTGGGCAGATTAGTTGTTGGAGAGCAGGTCTTACCTGCTAAGCTACTCCTTCTAAACATTTTGAACATCCTTGAGCCAGCAAAGAGAGTAAGAGTAGTTCAGTGCCTCGCATTCTGAGGCCACAGTGGTTTTAGATCCGTGACTATGTACCCTGAAAGTGGAATTACCATAACAGGAAAGCCCAGCCTAAGAAGTGCCTGCTAGCAACACAAGCATGCTATATTTTCTCTTGTGAGGATGGCATTTATGCTCACTCTGGTCCAACCATATCAGAATTTACTGAGTTTATTTATATAAGCTGAAAAAAGACCACCCAGCTATTGCAACCACACAGTTGTCAGCAGCCATCACCCAAGCAAAACAATATTACATGTTAATTGACCATGGAATAGCATGCTGGGATTTTGTTTTTCCTTGTTTTGCTCATTCTCCCTGTGAATTAGACCAATAAATCTACCATACTGTAGGTCTCTTTTTTCACACATTGCACCAAACATGGTTATATCACAAATAAGATTGCAGATTTATTTTAGTTCAGTTATTCTATAGATGTAGATTATGAAAAAACTGTACCAAGATACCTGGTTAAAATGTACTACATAAAAGTATTTCATGCAAGATCAAGCTATGTCTTATCAAGAACTAATCAGATCCCACATGAAGATACAGTTCCCTGATATACATGAGAATTAAAGCATGTATCTTTCAAAGATTTACAGTTTTGAACTGAAGTTATGATGATGATGTGTCTTATATAATTCCAACCTCCAGTACTGGCAAATGTAGTTTTAGTTCATAGCTGTCTTCTGTGGCATACATCCAGAGAAAACAAAACATAAGGCAATGTCAGAATGTCCTTATGCAGAATTGTAGTGTTTAACTAAATCTCTGCAGCATCGCAGTATTTGTCAAAATGGTACACCTTTTTGTTTAGAGCTTGCTGTTGCCTTCCCAATCTCACACCCAGATAAGATTAGTTAATTTTTCTTGCATTCTACTTCAGCTCATGTGCAATGAAACCCTCCACATAAAACTATGAGCAAAGTCATGCCTCCTAAGAAAATGCAAGATTATTCTCAACCTGGTAGTGGGAGTTTAGACTATTTATTTATAGTCATTTGAAAATTAGTAATTAATAGTATGTAAGACATCCTTGATAAGTCTTTGCCTCTTTCTTACAAATTTGCTCCTGCTGACAAGATGAACATTAGCAATTTCCTTCTGCCTCTTCCTGTTCTAGTTGGAAGAAAGAGGAGCACAGAGACCATCACAGGTCGGGATGAGCACTCTGGTAACAGAGTGCTGAACCATCTTTACCCGTACCAGGTAAAAATGGCCCCACCCTGCTACAGTTTGGGGATCACCATCCCCACACCTCTGCAGACTGGTCTGTCTCTCATGCTGACACAAACTATTTGTGGGGCCGTGCCATGAGCTAGACCACTGAATGGAGATGAGTTCCAAGCGGTGCATCCCTCCCTTCACCCATGAATGGTTGTGGAGGGGCTTGTGTGAAGGAGCATCTGGACATGGAAGGGATCAGGGCAGGAGCAACCCAGCCAGACGGGATCATTGCTGAGGTGCCTGCGCTGTGGCAGTGCAGCCTGGGCAGATGGTGCCACTGAAACAACACCCAGTCCCAGCTGAAGGTGGGGTCAGTGCTGAATTACTGGCTGGCCATGCTGACTCAGGAGAGATAAGGAAAAGATGTGGGCTATTCCTGTGATAGTGAGACTGTCTGTCAGGCAAAGGTCCTGAGGGAAAAACATGCCCTGTTTTAAGGGCTGTACTATGATACTGAGTTGCATTATAGTAGCACTAACAACAGTGTCCCATTTTTCCAAACAGCTACAGGCAGAGAATGAGGCATATCCTGTTTCAAATGCTTCAAAAGTCTGCAGATGATGGAGAATACTGCATTGGCCCTGAATTCTCCCCCTATGTCAGATAGGTGCATAACAGCTGTTTTTTCCCATTTCAGACTTTTCCCCATTCCTATCACTTGGCTGTGGGAAGTTTCTGCTTCTACTGGCACCCCCCAGTTTGGCCAGATGGCCACTGGCATGCCCTATTACTCCCAGTAACACTGGCACTGGGAAAGCCAAATGCCCCCCAGCATCTGAGTAAGATCTGTTCACTACCAAACATGGAGTATGGAAAGAACATTCCCTTGAATCAACCTGCCAAAAACTAACTAACTAACTAACTAACTAACTAGCTAACTATCTATCTATCTATCTACCTATTTATTTTGTCTTCTCCTGTAATGTAGGGCCACAGTCCTAAATCTTCTGCATATGGTTTATCTAGTATATCTTTTATAGGGCAATGATGCAGGGCACTAGGAATTCTCTTTGATACCCTGATGTCTTCCTCAGTTTCTGTTGTAGTCTTCCCTACAGAAGTTTGTTGTGGAATATGATAGAAAGCTCTGTGGCCCATGGTGGGGTGTGGAGCAGATAGCATGTGGAGGTTTTTGGAGCAGCATTGTCTGGAGCTAGAGCGGTACTGAACCAAGGTTGTTATCCAAAAATGAGGCTTTTTTTGCATGTTAAATGGAATAACAGAGTCCATCAACTTTTTCCCTTGTGGTTTTTCTCTTACATCCTTAGCCCTTTGCAATATATAAGGGATATCTTGGTTTCCTGAAACTTGATTGCTGTTTTATCTTCTGGCATGACAAAAAATATTTAATGATCAGCACTTTTCCCTGCCTACAATAATCCTTTTCCTTGGGACCTCCATTAAAATCCCTTTGGAAATTCCACTGGCACTCCCATAACTCACTGTTAGACTGTCATGCCTCAGTTCTCCTGACAGTGGTGCCCATATGACTCACTCATTGGTCTACAATGGACTGTATTGCCCCACACCACTGCTTTTCCATACTCACTGTCTTCATGTTGTAGATAGGAGCAAAATCACTGTCTGCCCCAACCCTAAATATCTCTGTCAGTCTTCCCAGGTCGCTCTGAAACAGAATGCTTTATTATTAGCCATGAAACTGAAGCCCAGCTTCATTCCAGTGCAGACATCCACACATCTGCTATCCCCATGGCTGCCAGACGTAAACCAGAAACAGAACAGTCGTGCTAGCATGGTCCTGCCCCTGAGCACACAAGCCTTGCTGAGAGCAGAGCATCTGAGCTCAGATGTGAGCACCATGCTAAGGCTTTCACCTCTGTGCCAGGACTGGCTGGTGTCCTGGCAGCTTGGAGAGCAGGGGGGGCAGCCCTGGCACCACCTGCACCTGCCTGTCCAGAGACACCCTGGTGTCACTGCAGGTGGCAAGGGCTGAACCCTCAAAGCACAATGCTGCTCCCAATGGCCAGCTGCCCTTACACGGGGAGCAGCTCCCAGCCCCGGGTCCCCAAGTCCAGTGCAACTAGAGAGTTGAGTAAAAAACCTGAAAACATTACTTCTGGGAATCACATCCTAAAGGGGAGAAAGTCAAGATTTACATCTAATGGTGTAAAAGGGACTGTAGTCTAAGCAACAGAAGGAATATAGCCTAGTAATGGATCTTGTTTTAAAGCTAAAGCATATAAGTTATGTTATTTCTATTAAACAAAAAAATTTGCCCAAACTGAAGAGTCCTCTGCTAAGCATCTTCATATGCTTTAATCACTACAGTGTAGTTACGCAAGAAGTTTGTCTGTGGATCTGGAATCACTATACAAGCTTTTTTCATTACCTGTGCAACTTGGCAGCAGTAGAGAAGCCCATTGCAGCATCAGTGGTGAAATGCTTGCTTCCTTACGTGGAAAATTATTAGCATAGTTTTCTTGTTACCTAACAGCAGTCTGAATTCCTGAAAGGGATAAAGGAAGATGATCATCTTCATTCTTTCCAGCTGCACCAAATAAACAGCATTCCTCTTCCATGTTTGTTATTGCTTACAGGCAAAGAGACTTATTTCCTTCTCCAGCTTTGATGCTTATGAAAAATTGGAAATTGTAGGGACACACCCTGCAGCTGCCTTCAGCCAGCAAAGGGTTAATTGCAATTGCCCCAACATTTGGCACTTGAGATGGATGATAAAACCTTATCTACATTGAAGCAAAAAAATCTCACCAGGATAACAAGCATTGATTGAGGAAAAGGCAGTTCGATGAGCAAGAACATCTCAGTAATAGGGAGTTTTGCAGCCTTTACTGTATTTGTATAATCAAGGCAAGCAACCTTCCCCACACTTTATCACAAATATAAAGATATTAACTGAAAGTGCTGCACAGTTAATTTTGGCTTGAGAAGCACTTAAGTGTATATTGAGCTCAGGCAGCTTTATTTAGGGCCTAAACATTTGTCTGGTAAAAAACAATATATTGTGTGTCTGGTTGAAGTATTCATAACCTGTCTAGGACAGACCAAAATGTCTAAATTTTATTCTAGAAAATTGCAAATCTGTACTGGTGTATCTCCCTCTTTACACTTGTGCAGTGCATCTGTCATTACAATGTGTGAATTGCTTTGAGGGTGTAGTGAGATTAAGAACATTGAGACATTTGTGGAACAAAGCCCTTAGGAGACTGAGCTGTTGGATTGAGTTAAACCTCATGCAGTTGGGTTGAATACCTGCTTTACCTTCTGTAAATTGCAAATTTATGGAAACAGCCATTGGTAACAAATGCTGAACTGAAATGAAGAGCCTGGTTACTCAGGGCTCTGTGACCTATGAATGCAATAGTCTGAGATGAGTTGGAATAACATCTGCCATTGCTCACTCATATGAGTGCAGATTCACCTCACAGCCTCATGTCATTTCAGCTCATCCTTTTTTGAGCTGCTGATCTCTTTGAAGTGATAATACTACGGGTTCTGTGTCTCCAGACGCAAAGGTACTGTACCAACTTCAAGAACTTAACTTCTAACACTCCAGATAGAGAGAGAAAGATAATCATAGTCTGTTTTGTAGGCTTTAGCTCCATGGGCTAATGTGGATGCTGAATCAAAGAGAAGAGGTGGAGAAAATACCCATCTGCTCCTGCGTTTTGTCTGCCATACTCATCTGTTCTCAAATTTTCCAGTGAATGGCTTATATTTTCCTTCCTCTTGGAAGAGCTGTTTTCTTCTGTTTGCAGTCATATAATATTCCTATGCTGTGTTCAAGGACTAACATAAGAAAAGTATTTAATCTATTTTACCTAAGGCAAGTACTAAGGCTATTAAACAAACTACTGTGATTTAAAAGGTGACAGTGACAACTTTCTATCACACAATGTAAATCGAACTAAGGTTACTTTGGCTGAATATGCTCTTACAGTGTAAAAGTAAACTTGGAGTAGTAGAGGAAAAATATGCTTTAGCCTTTCATTTCAACATTTAAATTGATTTTATCCATGAACATAATTATACCAGGATAGTTACACTGACAACCTCCCTAATGGAGTTGTACCTAATGCGTATAAACTAAAGAGTTGATTTAAATAAACTAGAAGACCCAAAGGATTAATTTTCCTTTTTTTTTTTAAATTTCTTTCCCTGATTTTTCTAATTCTAATTGCACCTATATGAGCAGAGGTGTGATTTCATCTTTCATTCTTTCTTCTGAGCTTGCATACCTTCTCTTTTGCTTTCCATGAAAATTCTTACTAGCAGATTCAAGTAGTTTAATGGAAACAAAGCAAATTTGTAGCAAATATCAAATATCAGATAAAAAACGAATATAGGTCTTGAAAATGTAGCTCTCCATTCCACAACAACTGCACTGAAAAAAAGGGACTGAAAAAACCCAAACATATCAAATAAGTGGAAGGTTTCAGTGAAACCCATCTCAAAAGTAGCAGCCAGGCACCTGTAAAACGCATTTTGGCTGAGGAATACAAAGCAGTACTCATGGTACACCAGGGCTGGACACAGAGTATGAGGGACTGCACTGACACTGCTTCTTCCCATCCCCTGGTACAGAGTGACCTCCTCAGTGCCCTTGCAGGAAGAGTGGGAGGGAATAAAGTGGGGTAATAGAAATCTTGGGTCAAACCCCAACAGTGACATTTTCATGCTCTGAATATTTGCCTTTTTATTCCTACCCCTCTAAGTAAATCACATCCTGAGGTACTTTGCAGATTTCTGTGGGTTTACTTTTATCATCCATGGAAAGGAAAGGGGCATGATTCCTCATCAGTATGTGCTGTGCCAGCAGATATCGAAGAGGGTGACTCAATTATTTCCCAAACAAAGTGGCTTTGTCAGTGCAATTAATAGGTGGTTCATAATTTGTGAATGTATGACTGCTCTATTACTATAAATGTGTCCTCACTAGGTGTTAATATGGGATGTGGATACCTTATGCCCTAAGCAACACTTACAATAGTGTAGTCTGAAAGCTATTTGCTAGATTAAGGCAGAAGATGAAATGGATCTCAGATCACACTGCTGCTGAAAGTAGAGGGCAGCCCCACCTCTGCCCCTTCTGTGGGCCACGGTGATGCTCATGAGGGGAGGCTCTTGTGGGAACTGTTCCTGCCAAAAATGAGTTTTATCAATAAAAAGCTTTTGTTTCTTCTTCAGCTGACTGGCCTGGCTGTCCGTGTGGATACAGCATATAGTGTGTAGTGGTAGCACATAGGAAGGGACAGAACCACATGAAGTGCAGCATTAAATCAAATTAAGATAATTGGGGAACTAAAGCTTAAGTCAACAAATAATGTTGATCAGTGAATGAATATGAGCAAATTCTTTTCTGTTCATGGCAACTTTCCATGCAGAAAGACAAAAATATGTCAGACAGATATGTCAGTTACAACAAAGAGATGGTTCGGTTCTAGTTAATTCAGAGAAAGGAGTGATAAGATATATTAACCCTTAAATTAATGAACAGAATGTTTCAATTTTAGTTTGGTTGGAGCAGAAACAGAAATACTTAAGCTGCTTTCTTTTTTTTTTGAATGCAGCCCAAGATGTGGGCGGTAACAAAGCATCTGAAAGGTTGCAATTGATTTGGAGCATATGGCAAAACTCTTTGTCAAGAAGGGGGGTAAAAAGTTTTGTTTGCTGGAAGAAAAAGAAATGAGAAGACCAAAGCAATTCAATCTGCTGAGTGTGAAATGCATTAGGAGGGTAGGAGTGCTGCACAGCTGAATGCTGTGCTGTCACTGCCAGACACTTCTCTGCTGGCTCCCAATCCTGGAGCTAGGAAAGAGGTCTGGCAGCTCCAGCTCCACGTCAGTCACTGCCACAGCTCAGAGCTGTGGGGACTGGAGCACATTGACCCAGTCCAGCATAGACATAGAGGGGCAGAAGGAGGGTTTGTAGGCATTTTGAAACAAAAGGAAAAAAAGCTTTTTAAATATTTTGAAACAGAAATGCAGGCAATATATACCTTATTCAGATATGGATGGCACTCACATCTGGAAACTGCACATTTGTAGTGAAAAATCCAAAGTTTCTGCTGGGTTCCCAGATTCCCACATTCCTAACACTGCCTCTGCCACTGTGGAGTTCTTAGCAGCCCTCTTCCTCAGACACCACCATCACTTCAGGAATCAAGTTAGCTGTGGTAGGAAATGAAGACCTGCTTTGTTTTAATTCTTACCATCTACCAGAGCATGCCTAGTACAATCACGGGCTCTGTCTTGCTTCTAGTGAAAGAAGATAATTGACTATTTTCTCTGTTTCGTGAGTGAAGAAGGATCTGAGGGAGATATAAAAGTGAAAGCTACTCTGTAAAGCTTTCTAAGACTGCTACATGGAATTTACACTACAGTTGGGAAACCACTGTGCTTCGTGAGATAAATTAAGATTTGGTTGCAAGTGAAGCCACAGAGATGAAACCACTGACTACAGAACCCAAAGCAAGCCTGCAAATGTTACTGCTTTCAGTAGACTGCTTTCAACTTCAGCTGGCTGCGAGCGAATCGAGCCCAAACTCACTCTGTCATGTATGCTTTGTGTTCTGTGATCAAACGTGCAATTAGTGGAAAGTGCAGTGCAGTCTTTCTCAGTTTAGGTGTGTCTGCATTGCTCACACAAAATAGATACAATTAATTTATATATCATTGAAGTTACAATTGACAATCCAAGCGTTGATCACAGTGCCATGAGAGGTAGATCATAACTTGCAAACCAGGGCATTGTCTAACAAAATAGCACAGGAGGAAACCCAGAGGAGGAGAGACAGATGTCAGCCACAGTTTGTGAAGGGATGCCACCATGAGATGTTAGGAAGCCCACACTTATTCCCTTTGACTCTTTCATGAAGGCTTTGTGCTCCAGCTCATGGGTTGGAAAGTGGTTACTGTGGACCCTTCGATGCCTGAAGCTCTCTTTGTCCATTTCATCCACAAAAAACTCAATCTTTCTTTGGATTTAAATGTTTGGTGCTGGAAAGTATTAGATTAAATGTTGAGGAATCCATGCTTATGAATTGATAGATATTTATCACAGAAGAGATTGTAACAATCCCCTTGTTCAACTTCTATAAAATCCAGCTGAAAAATTTCATCTTAGTGCAATCAATTTATCTCCTACTTAAGCCTATGGAACTCTTTCTATAATGTAACGATACATTATAAAAATGTTTTCAGAAAAGAGAAATTTCCATTTTCCCCAGTGTAGCTCCAACTTGATGGGTAGAAATACCAACCTAGTATTTCTGCAGGACAATAGTTTCTTATCTTAGCTGTGGAGCAAAGATGAAGACAGGTATTGTAATGCAAAACAGCCAAACAGACAACTTTTTTTTTTCACCTTCTTCCTTTCTTTTTTTGTTTTTTTTTCCAGTTTGATGAAACAAAATCTGGACCAATTCAGCTCTGAAAAGAGTTTTGTATTGTCTGGCATCCAGATACACCCCAAAATCTCAGATGAAAAGTTTATAGCAGTCAAGCAGGCTCTTATTGTCCTCCACTTACCATGGAGAAAGTTGGGAAAACAGCTGTACTTTCTGTTTCGATACTAGCAGAGGGGTCCTTAAAATGAAGTCCATAATCAGTCTTTATAATATTAACATATATTTTACAATATTAAGATATATTAGAATTTATTCTTTTGAAGCATTTCAGTTGCTGACCAAATCTCTGCAGTGCTTAACATTGTAACATGATAAATAGGAAAGAAATGGTGAGTTCTGATAACCCTGTAGTGTGTTCAGAGTTGCCTTGAATAGTTTTAGTGTCTGTAGGGGTCTGTTGTGAGTGCTGCTTCTTAATTATATTGGAAAGGGAATGGGCAAAGAAGCAAAATCGAGTGGACATGAATGTATTTATTTTCTATCCATATGCTTAATTTGTCTAGTCCTTTTCCTCAGTGGATCTCATAATACTGTACCAGGAATAATCCATTCCATGTGTCAGACTGAGATGCACCCTCAGTGGAGGAAGAGAGGAGAATGTAAATGTAGGGCACTCACATTTCAGGGGTTTCAGGTGCTTTTAGGGGTTCACCGAGGCGCTTGGCTGGGGGCTCATCCTAGAATGCTCAGCATTAACAACAGACAAGAGAACAAAGCCCTGGAAGCCTAGATCCTGGTCTTTTGCTCTAACCTCAAACTTATATATTCACTGGGAACATATTTCTATTACTTCCTTAGCAATTTCCACATGATAATCTGAGATTTTGCTTCCCCTGTTTACAAAAGCTATAATGTGGGTTCTCTTAAGTGCTAATGAAAAACTGAAATGCCAGGAGCACAGCTCAGAAGGGGTATTACTGTCATACAGCAGACTTTGATTGGAAATGGCAGTGCTGATTAGTGCTCTTTAATGGTAGGAACTTCTCACTATTCCCTGCATCCCTGACAGACATAAATAAATAAATACAAGCCATTTCTAAACCTACTTGGTATCTTAGTTGTTCAAGAGGCTGACACCTGCTATTGTAAATTACCAACGTGACCACAGGGAAAACACTGTGTCTGTTTGCTTTTATATGTTTGGAGAGCACATTTATACCCCAGTGGTATGCAAATATCCAGCTGCATCACGTTGCCTATAACTTCATTTATAACATGCATTGCTCACAACAGCCTGAGCTCTGGTAGATCATTCAGCTCAGCAAATTGTCCTGCTCACAGTGGCTCATAAGAAAGAGGCCAGGTGATGGATGCACAGCAGAATGCGAGGCTAATCTTATTTTTATTCTTCTGAGCAGTTGACTTAACTTACTTCTGTAGCTCACAGAACTCCCCAAGTGCTCACTGATGTGCTACAGAGGAAACCAAAACCACCATTCCTATGACTTGATGATTTGACATCTCCCATCTCAGCTTTCTGCCTCATTTTAGTATTTCTAGAGTGGGAGACAGCTCCCACGTCCAGGATGTTCCTAAATTCATTGACAGATCTTACAGTCACTGAGAAAAAGCATTATTAATGCACAGTTAAAACTGTCCCCTGGTATTTCACGCCCTTCAAGTCAGCTTCAGGTCTAGCTCCCACATCTGAAAATATGGGAAATAAAGGATTAAAGGACATATCTCTGAAACCCTGACACTCGCCCTTCCCTGCCAATAGCACTGGAACGATGTGCAAATCATCCAGCTACCTCGCCTGGCTAAGGCGTGATTAGCCAGATGGATTAGTCACAGCAGTTCAGCGAAGCTGTGAATCGTACTAAAAACTGATGTGGATGGACCATTCCCACCTGTGAATGCAGGAAAATAATTCCTTGCCGGTCCTTCATTTGAATAAAAGAGGGCTTCCTGTAGCTTCAAGAGCTCCTCCACACCTCATTTAAGCTCTGCATTGAATCGGTCCCATTAGTAAGGATGCCAGCAGCTCCGTGCATGGGTTTAATGGCAGGCGAGTGTAGGGCTGGATGTGTCAAATACAAAAACGCAGAGAGACTACAAAAGAGGAGCAAAGGGCTTATCAAATGTGAGTGATCTGGTGTTCTGGGGGTGAGGTGCGTCAGGAATTTGGCTGCAGGGCAGGTGTAGCCACCCCCCTGCAGAGTTCAAAGCCACCCTTCGGGATGGGAGCAATTCCCGGAGCCGGGGTGCACAAGCCAGGCAAGGTAAAGGTTGCCTGAACATGTACTTTAATTCTTTCTTTCTAGTGTTCAGAAACTTGTATTTTTCTGACTTGATTCTTTCTAAAAAGCATGGTACTTCATCAGACGATCTTAGCTATGCCTCAACAAAACTATTTGAAGCTTAATTTTCTATCCTTACTCCTTTTCTTTAAGGGATGAGAGAATACACGGTTGGCGAGGGTTAGAAATCCTTTAGGAAGCCACAGCTATCACAGTTTTGCAGGAGAGATGCTATGGCAACTAGTTAAATATAAAGGAGGCCATACGATCTCCAAGTGATTCTTCTGTTATTTATAGAAATGGGGGCTGAAATATTGGGGGTTGCTCATATGGATTCTCTTAAAGAAACAGTGATATGCACTGGATGGGATAACTATTGTACTACTTCAAAACTTAGAGCTGCACCCTGCACCAGCAGCCCATGCAAGTACATCCCTAGTTCAATTAAGATTTTGGGGCCCCCTCAGATCTTCTCTGTGTGTCTGAGCTTCAGGGCTCCTGTCACGGAAAGGCAGAACTAATTAGGATTTCCATCCAGGTCTGTACTGTCCACCAGTAGCTCAGACGAAGAATACAAGTGTGAACAGCTTTAAAATGTTATTCCTATACACCTAATCCTAGTCTTCTCTCTCTCTCCATACACTTCTATCTGTGCTATTCTGGTCTTCCAATTTCTTCTCATTTATGTCCTTAATAACATGCTTCATCCCCTTAATTCCAGCTCTGCTTAAATCCTCTCTTTCCTTAAAGCTGTAAAATCATGTACTTTTCCCATTTGATACAATCTCCCTGTAGTGGCTGGTGAATAAGACCACGTGAAATAAGATTGCACAGTGTAGCATACTGATTTTTAGAGTATTCCAGCCTCCCCAACAGTTAGAATTTTCTCTTGGCCACTCAGCATGCTACTGCTGCTCTACTACCTACGGTAATGTCACTGTGATTTTCAATAATAAGAATGATCACCTTATTTTTCCAGAAATTGAATGCTAGATGTTCCAATTTTATGGTGGCAGAAAGAGATAATATTTTTAAGATTTATCTGGAGGAATAAAGTGAATACTAGAAAATGATGCTACAAAAGAGTTTAATTGAAGTAGGGTACTAGAAGCAACAGAATAAAATTTATCTCATATTAGTGATAAATAAATAATATCTGAGGATCACTTAGGCTCAGCTTCAAAATGAGGAGTGATGCAGGGCCTTCTTAGATCCAACAGCTAATTTTTTAGAAATGGTGACCTTTATCCAGCTGGATTTTGAAAAAGAGTATTTCACTGTGCAAAAGCTTATTAGAGTTGGTTAATTATCTTCTAGTACATTTGTAGAATATGATAAGCGTGAATTTAAAACACCGCTATAAAATGGATAACTGCTACTAAGGAGAAGTTCAGTGACTTCCTCTAAATGAACAATAAGGGCAAGCCAATTGCCTCTGCCTTGAACAAAGTCTGTCTCACCTTCCTGTTTACTTTTCTATCATGAAACACCTCCCCTTCCCTCTGTTTATAATACACAGAGGTGTCTCCCCTACCACACCTCTCCCAGAAACTTGTTTCTGTAATACAAGCTTGTAGAGTGGTAGAAAAGTACCTGGATATCCTCTTTCTTTTAACTGTCCAGCTGAAAAGTGTTTCTGTTGTCCTACTCTTCCCCTCGCTCTGTTTACTTTGTTTCTTTCACCAGTTGTCTGACATCTAAGATTTTAGGCATATCCCTTGCAGACTCACAGCTGCACCTGATCTTTTCTGAGGACATAAATACATCTACTGAATGATGGGTGCTGTTTATAACAGTGAACAAACAATGGCATTGCTCTTGCACCTTGACTCAAGATACTTGGAAACTGGCCTGATAATCGTGCAAAAGAAAAGCTCTCATACAGATCCTAATGTTCTGCTGAGCTTTTGACAGTCACCTGTGAAATGGCTGTTCTGACAAAGCCTGGACCTTTCTGCTCTACAGACACCAGATATGGAGGCAACAAAAGGTGTTGTGGGTCAGAACCATAGTTTACATATGGAGATATGTAAGACTGGGACACAAATACTGGCAGTTAATCAGGATGGTCAGAAAGGAAAAGCTCAGGCAGGCACAACTCAAGAGTGAGGATTCTTATTCCCAGTAAAGCTCAAAGAATTTACTGCTGATTTTCTAAGTGTGATCCCAGGAGAAGGTAAACAGCTGCGACACGACAATGCCTGGACAAATGAAAAAGCCTCACCCAAGGTGGAGGTTGTTGTACACAGTCATTTCTCACTACGCCTGTGAGTAGTTCTTGTAACTTGACATAACAACTTGTAACTTGACTATCACTTCTGTATTAGACCTTTGCTCCCATCCTATCTCCATACTTCAGTTTAAGCTCACAGCACTCCTGTAGGACACACCAACAATCTTCTTCCTTTTGCAGAGGAGAAAATAAGGCATTGAGACATTTGCAGATAGCTTTAATGTGCAATTAATAAGATAAATTAGGGTTTTCCAAATCCATGCTACTTAGTCCAGCTGTTTCTTCCACAGTGACTTCTCCTTCCCCTGTTGGTTAAGTGTTGTATCTTCTATGCGTTTTAAAGTCCTTCCTAGACGGCCTATATCAAAGGAGGTTTGGGGGCATCTGAAATACCGTGTCTGATTTCTGAACTATCTCAGAAGACCCTCTCTAAAAAGGTTCAGAGAACCGTGATATTCAGTTCCTGAATTGTTTGTGCCCACCTCCAGAGAGGTTCCTAGTGCTAAGTGGGGTGTCCCACACAACAAGCAGACAAGGGCAGATGTTTAAGCTGATGTTGACAACAGGCACCTCAATATTCAGGGTACTGAGCCAGGCAACAGGATGTGCTGAAGAAAGGTTTGTGTTTGAAGTTAATCCCTCTAGGCTCCATATAGTAGCTTGACTCAGAAATAGAGTTAGGTACTTTGGTGAGGCAGAAACTGAAACCACCTCATGAGCATGGACATCAGTCACAGCTGAAGCAAGGCAAATGAGGTGGAAGAACAGCCCATTCCAGTGTCCCTCCTCAGCCCCAGGGGCATTGAACCCAGGACTCCCTCTCTGCAGCACAGCCAGGCGCCAGATATTGGCCATTCCTGGTGGACACCTCCTACTCTTCTCTGGAGGATAAGGGGTCAGGACTGCACAACTCACATGACAAGGATCAGCAGGACAAGAGAGACACAGAATGTCACCACAGTGTCTGGGGACGACCTGCACCTCCTATGCCATGGCTGGGTAGATTCTCTGTGCTGCTGATCTATTCTATGGATACAGGAGTGAAACTTGGCTTCTCAGTCCAAGCTATGTGTCCCTAGGCAGTTTAGATGAGATTTGAGTTATTTGCCTCAAGTAGTTGGGAATCTGTCTTAAATTGCTCTTCATGTGGTTAAATGCTGTCATGGATCACTCTGTCAGTTGCTGTAATTAAGAAACTAATTTAGTGAGAGTTAGAAGATCTGGTTTCTATTTTTTGTTTTGTCACAGATTTCCAGCACGACCTTGGCAATCAAATCGATTCAGGTCAAGTAACAGTGAACTCAGTGTTTAAGGCATTGGCTAATACAAGAAATTGGAAAATATCTGTACCTAATTTGTGGAGTCCAGCATTTATCCATTTCTTATACACATCAATCACACAAGTTTACTTATTTTCTTATATCTTGTGAATGTGCTGACCGAACAGACTAGTTTATCCTGGAGTTAAATTGAGATAATGATATTTTTGTACATAATAGGTAGTGAAATAATGTTTGCAAATCAGTCTGAGACCCTCATATGCATCAAATTGTGTGTAGATGCATATGCTTAATGCACTTACCTTAGTTAATAATTTTTAATCTTCTGAAGTTTCACAAAATATGTCAATCTTTGGTATGCATGCTACCTTAGGCAAGAAGTTTACAATACTGTGTCAATCTGTTTATGAATCTGTTCCAGTGCGATCTGGAGCAACCATTATTTCAGACAAATGTTTTGATTATGGAACTGTCTTGAGCTCATCTTGTGATGAGACAGAGTCATAGACAGTGACACCACTTAAGACATAGTAATGTATCAACAACATAATTTATAATTAATGTACTATTTATATTGTGGTAATGTTTACAAACCACAGTCATCAAGACCCAAATCTGCTGTACAAATACACACAAAAATTATTTCTCCCCAAAGAGCTTAAAATCTGAATCGGGGGAAAAAAGCCATTTTCAGGCTCTGGAAAAAGGAAAAATATCAAGCTAGTGACAATAAAAGACTCTGCAAAGCCACTTATTTACACTGTAACAGGGAACTCATGGTTTCTCTGCAAGGGAAAGCTGCTCTAATGGAACTTGAAGATATTTTAAACAATGTAAGAGGTTATGTAGATACTCCTGTTTCAGAATATTAGTGGTTAATTTAAGTGTAGATAAAGATTTGCCTAAGTGTTTGTCTACATGGTATATATTTTTCTCAATATCATAATGTAATTAACTAATGAAAAAATAGGTGCCATTTCCGCATGTAGGCATCCAGAGGGAATACAGAGGTTGGCAATTATGCAGTAGATGCAGGGAAGTAATATTGGCACACTCAGTTATTCTCTGGAGACTTGCTAAATACAGTATATGCACTTAACTCGGATACCTACATTTTAGGAGTTCCTTACTTCCATGTCTTTCCAGATGTGTCCTCTCTTTCTGCTCAGAGATTGTGTCCAGGTGCCCAGTAGCCCAGTTACTACAGTAGTACAGCCCAAGAAAGCCCAAAGAAACTTCCAGAAGTTTTGTGCAGATTAGAGTTTGTGCAGTTTGTCCTGTGATCCTCACTGTATTGGATGTTCATGCACTTCATAGCACAAATATACTTCTGTTAGAGAACTTATACAAAGAAGAAAGGGAGCCCTCCCTAAACTAGAAAACTAGAATATATGCTGCCCATGCAACTTTTTTATTATAGTAGAAAAGTGTCTCTTCAGTTTACAGTGTTGAATTATTCAAGGAACACAAAGGTAACTGGAGAGAAAAATTTATACGTGAAGTGTCTGAATGGTGATTACATTCCTCTTCACATGAGGAAGGAGGGGGATTAAGTAAATCCCCATCACAGTTTTCTTATTGGACGAGTCAATAAAGAGCAGAGGGAATAATTAGAGCTGTAGTCTTGAACTGCAGCAGTGATTTTTTTGCTGGTGCTCATCTGTCAAAGCTGCAATGGCAGTGTCCACATCAGTTGAATCATACCGACATAAATTCACTTCTCAAATTAAAATGAGTTTTTCAGGCCATAATTATGCTGTCACATAAAACCCATTACTATTTAGTGGCTGAAACTAGGGGAATCTCATAGTGCATATGATTCACCCAGGTCTTTGCAAACTGACACGAATTGATGTGGCCTCAGCTCACCCTCAGATGAATATTGCAAATTCAGATGGCTCAAGAGGATGGGAAGACCAGAGTACTGGCAACTGTTGAGACAGGATATCACATCGGAGCCCAGAGCCAAGGGCAGCTCCAGCACAGCAGTAACTGCCCCAATGCTGGCATGCCACCAAATGCTTAGGATTCCTTGTAGGTATACAGCCTGTACCCAGGACATGCCCATCCGAGTGCAGAAAGGCTGCAGACAAATAAAAAACATATGCTGGGAACAGAACAGAAGGGATTAAACTTTGCCTCAGGTGTCTGCATTTAAGACCACTGTTTTTAGTGCAGCTACCCTGGGTTGGTGTCTGTGCCACAGGGCAGGGAGCTGTGGGAGCTGTTGTTGCTTGAGGCTGTTGATGGAGGGCATTCAGCCAAGACAGGCACTTGCTGCTGCTGAACATCTGGACACATGCAGACAGAGAGAGAATTATTTCTGCTCAGACTCTGTTTTTCCCTCACTCTGAGCCCCCAGTAACCTCTTCCACTATGTCATCCCACATTTCTGACGCACTCATGGTTTCTCCACTTCTACAGTGAGGCTCCATCTCTTCCACATTCCCACCTTCACCCCCCAGCCCAGACCCCTGGCCTGCCAGCCCAGGTCCTGCATCTGCAGTGTGGGGACCAGAGGGATGCAGAGAGTGGCTACCTTGCTCTACACAGTGCTTAGCAGTGTGGGGCAGCTGATTTGTGGCATCTTGCTTCATCCTGGGCCCAGGTCCCAGGGATGTTACTTACAAACCTGTAATTGTTCACAAGGAATCTCAGATGCACTCTAGAGCAGGAGATTAAATTCCAAATGGTTGCAATTAGATTTGTGGGGTGGCAGGGTTTACCACTCTGTATGTTATTCACTTATATTGCTTGTGGACCTCAGCAAGTGTCTTGAACGTTTATTCTCCACACAGAGTCATCTGGAGATGCTAAATGAGGAATCTCTGTACTGCTCCATGATTTGCTGTACATGTGCTCTCGGATAATGAAATTAAAATATGTGTTGCAGAACCAAAAGCCCAAACAGTCATTCTGAGGAGACAAACATATTTACAGGTATCTATCTGAGAATGTCTTTGCTCAGTCTTACTGTATATTTTGGCCAGAAGAAATCCAATCTTTATGAAGTGCAAAGCACCAAAAAATGAAAAAATAGGGAGTAGAAAATCTGGAGGTATTCTGCACAGCTCCAGATTTGTGTAAAGATTGTTTACAGTTTGAGGTTTTGATTGCGTGTTAGAAATGGCAGGGTCCTGACCAGTACTGCCCATCCTGCTTAAGTCCATGGAAAGACCTCCAACCTTGCCTAGCAAGACAGAAACAATATACCTTGTCCCCACCATCCATTGCACAGCTAGGGACCTTCAGCCAACACCTGAATTAGTGCTTCAATGGCCTTCCACAAAAAGAACTCAAATATCAAGCCTCAAGCCCTCTTTATGAGGTAACAAAATACCTTTGCCATATGCGTAACCCAGGATCATGATGAACTAACACAGTTAATTAACTGCTATTTGCCCCTTTGGACATTAAGAATGGTGAGGCTGGAGCAGCATTAACTAATTACTCACCCTCATTGCCCAGCTGCACTAAGTATCCTATCCTGGAGTTCATCTTCCAGACTGAGTTTATACTTTTCTGGGCTTTTAAGCCCGTTTCAGACTGATAGCACAGAAGGACCACATCTGTACTTGTAGCAGGGTTAAAATCAGGCATATATACTGCCTTTGTTGGTGTCTGGAAATATTTCCATGTTATGACTGTGAACTTCAAACATACTTTTAGGGAGATATTTCACAATTTAGAATCAAAAGCACCTGATAGTTCTCATTAATAAGAATGAGCCAAATAGTGACTATTTAGGAAACATTTTCCTCAAAGATAAACAGTGATACCTGAAGGAAAGAATGGAGATAAGGAAAGGTGGAAGATCATAAAGTACTCCATAAAGTGAAGCATCAGAAGAAAAATATGTTCTTACTTTTCCCTGTTGTTTACCTCTGCCCAGGAACCTTGTTGTTAGTGTGTGTGGTGCTCTGCAAGGCAAAAAGAGATGCCTCTGTGCCTGTTAAACAAGCTGATGCTGACCTGCCTTCCTGACCTCACTGTTCCAAAGCTGGACTATTTTACCTGCCTGAGGTCTGCTACACACACAGGTGCTGTCTGTTGAGAGACATTGCTGAAGGAGAATTGCCTTTCAGAAAGCTCCCCATGGCGAAGGGTAACTGAGGCATCCTCGGCTTTGAGTAAACTAGAGACACTGAATTGGACTTGTTTTGACTCCAGGTTTTCTCTTGCTTTAGGTTTGCTTGAGAGCTTGTGGCAGTGTAAATAGGAGGAAAACAGGGATCAGTGGCAGATTAGGAAATTAAAAGACTGAAGGACAGCCTTTAAGACCCATAATCTAAATCCCAGTTAGAAATTCTTCATGGAGTGTAACGCAGTAGCCAGCCTGAGTCTGGCTCCGTGGAAAAACTCTATCATGACTGCTGGTTATTGCCTCCCTTGGGAGAGCTGTGCTGGGAGGCTTTCACCCTGCCTTGTCCCTGGAGGTGGTTTGGGGCTGGTTGTGGCAAAGGTTAAATGACTGCTTTTATGAGCTAGAGAGGAGAGGAATGGGGAAACAAGTGTCCAATAGCTGTGGAAAAGAACCGAGAACAAAACTGAGAGCAATGGGGAATGTCTGTGGCCAGAGCAATGGTTATAGTTTGAAAATCTGCAGAATGAACTGAGGGGTCCAGGGTGGACTAAGGCAGAAATTTGACTTGGAAACAGACTAAAGAGTAGAGTGATGGTGGTGGTCACCTGCTGTAAGAACATACGGTGCAATGCTGTTATTATTAATGAAAACATGAAGAACAAGGCAGGAAGAGTCACGATCGGAGAAAATGTTAGGATCAGAGTGATTTCCAAAAAGCGAAAGGACAAGGAATCAGTGGGCATATACAATTTCATTCTTATCCAGTACAACTACTAAACAGTAGTACAGATACAGATCAAGTATTTGTGGATGGAAGTCAAACACCTAACTGCAGACAACTTGCTTTCTTTGTCCTAGAAGCTCTGAATTAGTGAATTTGGCCTGGTTGCCTGAACAGGTCTCAGGCTGGACTTTGTGTGCAGGTACACATGTATGACACAGCAGTGCATCCACCAACCTCAACACCTGAGTCTCACAACAGAGTTACATTAAGAATGGTAATCAATTGGAGTATCTATTGACAACTTTTCCATCAGGGATAACATCAGAAAAACAGATTGATTTTTACAAGAAATACAATGTAATTTTAATGTCAAAAAGCCCATTCAGATAGGAAAGTAAAGAAACTGTTAATATAAAAAAGCAGTTTCTATAGAATAAGACCTCCAAGCAGGAGTGAATTGCCTTCATAGTGTATTTTAATACTGGTAGGGCTTTTTCTCTCCCTCAGATCTCAGTAAAGAGCTACAGCTGATGAGGGTGGACTCATTCTGTAGGTAGTGTCCACATGGTTTGAAGTTATGGCAGAACAGATTATTAGCTATGGCAAATAGGAAGGAAAAACAGATAAAAAAAATCAGCTAAATAGTAAATAGTGACAATCAGACAGTTTTGTTAGTATTGTCATGGGTTTTCCCACGACAACCTCTGTAGTGATGTCTACACGAGCAAAAGAACGCTCCATGTTTTGTAAGATGGTCTTCTATTCAGAGAATCTTGGTTCAAGCTAGGAAGTTTAAAATCCTTGGTTTTTGGGGGTTTGGTTTTCTTTTTTTTTTTTCTTAAACAGATGCAGTTGTAGCTTTAGAGAACTAGTAGGAGTTTTGAGAACTCTTCTGTGAGTGTGATTTTAAGAAACAACAGGACCTGAAAAGCAACAACATTCTGCCCAAAGGAGCTTAACATTGTGGGCTGGATCTCAAATTATATTCAAGTCCGTGGATTCATATAGGTAATATCTCCCTGTGTGCAAGGAGGAGCAAGACAAGGCAGACTCCAACATTAACACCCACAAACATGCTCTGAAAGAAAGGATAGTGCTCAGAACCACAGAATTACTGAAGGGGCAGGTAGGGAGGTATGTTCAAGGTTATACCCACTTTTGTTTGTCTCCACTGAAATACTGGCTTGCATGTGTGCCTTGCATGAAGGAATAGATCAAGATCAGTGTAACAAGCAAAGTCTTTGGTGCATGTAGAATTTGAGTGTCACACAAGATCAGTTATGTTCCTACCTCTTTTCAAACAGAAGTGATTGGCGTGGCTGGCATAGACATTATATGTGAGTATCAGGTATTATAAATTGGAAATGAGATAGTGTCATTGGACAGGATGAAAAAGGTGAGTGCTACAGGATACTCTGTTGATATTCCATTGATATCGGGCTACTATGTTCAAACCCACATAATGTCAGGTCTAATCCATGCATATATTTTCTGGAAACTTTGCCAAATATTTAGCAATAAAATCAGCCTTCGTTACAATGATATGTCAAATAAACATATAGACACCAGTGAAGCAAAAGCAGTTGCTTGCTCTTTTCACAGTATCTTTTTCTTTTCTGTGATACTTTTACACTCAACTTAACCACCTAGATGTGCCTATTAAGAAAAGGGACTTTTTTTTTTTTTTTTCCTTAATGCATGGATACAACTAGGGCTCTTAATCCTTATTTAGTTACTAAGTTTCTGAAACTAGTGAAATCTCATGCCTGAAGATGTCCTGGACATTTATCGTACTTGGTGTCTAGCTGTGAATTTGTGAGTTTAGGCATCCATTTTAAAAAGCAGGTGAAGCTTTCCTTTGTATTTGAGCCCAGTTTGAAAGCCTATCACACAGCAAGCAGGTGAAAGGGCAATGATAGTGAGGTGAAGGCACTGCCTCAGGTATCAGGATATCTGAATATCTGGATTCTGTGCCTGGCTCTGCCAAGCCTTCTTTAACTAAGTTGCATCATTTTTGAGCTTCATTCTTTCCTATCTACAGAACAAGGAAAACAAATCCCAAATTACATTGGCATTGCTTGCATTGCGAGCATTAATTCACTGCTGTCTGTAAAGGAGATCAATCCTCTGATAAAAGGTGCTAGATGAATGCAAAGTATGTCTATAATATAAATATGAAAATGGGGATACTGTCAACGTTTGCCTTGGCTAAATCAAAGGTTCCAATGCCAGCTGCAGTCCCTCTGAGAGCTGAAACTGTCTGGTCTTTAGATATGCGGCAGGATATGTGAGTTCTGATGAGGGCAGGAATAATATTTAGCACTAGCAAAGATTTTCTTTAAAGGCAAAGTTGCTGTTTCTTGGTAACTCAGAGGACTTTACTGTCCAGCTTGTCATGGTTGTGTGATTTGTGTTGCAAAGAATATGCTTCATCTCTGCTCTGTATTCCTGTTGGCTTCCGTCAGCCCAGGGTACATCCAGGTACTCAAGGACCTGTAAGTGGTCCATCACAGTTCAATGGCCCCTTTTATTTCTTAGTATCAAGTCCCATAAGGTTCTAGTGACAGCCATTAAGTCTTTATGACATGTTATGGAAGCAAAATAAAAGGAACATTTAGTAAGAGACTGAGTGAAGCCTTCTATTCAAAATTCACCTCAAATGAGGGCCAATGTAGGACACACAAGTGCACAAGCTAAATGTAAGTAATAATAAAGGGACTGTTTTGCAGAAATAGAACATCCAACTTCTGTACAGTGGCTGGAGTCAACTATAGCTCAGACATACGTGATTCTTGGTGTACTAAACTAACCTACTAAACATACCCTGTACAGATTTGTAAATATTAGCAAATGCTGCTCTTAACTGCAGGAATGCAAATTTAGAGGCAAAATTTCTCAAATGGTCTGGTCCCATGGGTGAAATAACAAGTAATGAAATATGAAGAACAGTAGTTCCTTATTCAGTGGAGTGCTGTTAGCAGGGGCAGGGTAAGGATTCTGAGCATGGTCTTGGCCAGACTGTTGAGGCCTTCTGCGGTCAGTCTCACCATCGAGTCCTTCATCAACACACACTGTATTCCCAGTGTGTGCCTCCCTTTTGGCCTCAGCAATATTTTGTAATGATTCCAGACCTTGGGCAATGGAGACTATTTAAGCACCACAAACAGAATTGCTTCTTAACTTGGTTACAACTTTTTCCACCAAAACACATTTTCCAGAAAATAACACTTTTTCACTGGCAACTCCATAACTACTTTTTAAAAATTATTTTCCCTCTGGAGACACACTGGTACTTTGAAAGCTCTTGGCAGAAGCCTGGCTGCCTGGCTAAAGGTGTGACTGCCTGATGGACTCAGAATCTGGCAGAGCTTCTTGTGGAATCAGCCAAGTCCCTTGGCTTCCCTACTTATAGATGAGCAGGTATTTTGGCTGGCCAGTGGACTGAGTTGTTCCCATTTACTGGAAATTTGGCTCCTGGTATTCTGCCATAAGTACAATGGTAGCAGCCTGGAGATCCACACAAAGCAGAAGCCGGTGTGGTTGGGTTTTTCCTTCCTGCCACCAACAGTCAACAGTGGTGAATATACAGCACTAAGTGAAGCCCTTTTATAAGCCATTGCATCCAAGTAGAAAGGTCTTGATATCACTCTTGATCTGAGTTTCTGTTTCAACCCCTGCCTAACACTGGTGGCAGAAGACTGCAGTGATTTCTGGTGTGGTCTAAAATATGACTTGTTTTCATTAGTTGGTTCATTTTTTCCAAGACTAGCAAAGAAGATAAAAGCCGTTGGGTGCTCCTCTTTTTTCTACTCATCTTGTGATCTGTCAACATATTTCAAAAAGACTCGTGGCTTAGATCTTTGACCTTAAGAAAATATTATAATTTTTTCCTCATTCCTGCTACATGTGAGTGCATGTGATGGTCTTGCCTATTTTTGTTTATGTAATGAAACATCAGTGCCCCAAAGGCACTGGTCATTCATCTGCTTATGCCAGCATTCTTGGCACTGTCTTGGCTTTTTCCAAGCAGTCTTTTCATGCATCAGCATCAACACATGAGACAGCATGCCTTATTACATCTTTTTCAAGGGACCTCTTAAAAGCTTTCCTTATTTGTCTTCTCTATGCATTTTTTTGAGTTTGAATGTAGCTAACAGACAACCAATCTGACAAAGAATACAGACATCATGTTTTTAGAGGCTAAGATCACTATGTTTCCACTGAATTTGTATGAATACTTTTTCAGGAGGTATAACTTTGTATATCTAAAGTGCAAAAATCTTTAATGGCAGTCAGTTTAATACACATTTTCATTCAATTTGTCTTGTCTAGCCCAGCCCAGAAATGTCTTTTATATCTCATTAATGTAACTCTCATATATTCATGCAGACTACTGCATACTGCACACGTTCAGTGCAATTACAATTAAACCTTTGGACCACAATCCATCTTCTTGGATCCTCTGAGTTTTCCTGTGTCACACAAAGTATATAAAACAGGCACTCCTTTCTCAAGAGTTTGCAAAGAAATTACTGGAGCTAGATAAATTTTAAGAAAAGTGTGTTTGGATTATCTGTCCCAGTGCTATTTTAAATCCAATTTGAATTCAGTAGATACCTTTGTCTAGATCCTGGTCTTTCTCTTCTTTTACCACAAAGATAAAGGAGGATGTGACAGATACTGGATTTATGTGACAGCTGGGAGTTGGGCCGTCACATAAATCCAGTATCTCAAAGCCTGGGCTGTGTTAAAGCCTGGGTTAGCACTACTACTCCACATTACAGTATTACAAGAGAAAGACCACAGAAAAGTGTCCAGGAATGAGCCTTCACCTGTTGTGTGAGAAACTGCCTGGAAGGCTGGGGCTACAAATGTTTGTCCAAAGTGAAAGTGCATCAGCAGATAACTGGAGAGTGGCTCTTTGACCACACGTGCTGATTATGTCAGTTTTCTGAAAGGTGAGCAATGGAGACAGAGGATAGAGTTGAATCTGGATAGTTCATGTCCTTTGCAAGGGCCAGAGCTCTTGAGGTGCTGAAAAAAGGGGGCAACTGTCTCCTCCAGAGCAGAGAACTACTGCTGCTCTACATGTTTATATTTACATTCTGTGAAAATTCTTGAAATGAAATATTTTGTATTAGCCAGAACATGATATGTCAAATTAAATAAATTTCTAATAATTTGTTTGGCAAGAAGATTCAAATTCTGAATTTCCACTTTTTATTTGGCTTCTAAGGTACAAGATCAATTATTTGACAGCCATCTGGTAGATGTGGCTGATGAAATTGCTCAGAACAAATTTTACTGAAAATTTTCTGTGTTTATGTAAATGTAATTTTCTGTGCTTATGAAAACCTCATTGCTAAGAAAATATTTTAACCATTTACCTTCCCTTTGGCTCCCACATTTTTGTAAAGTTTTTAAGGACAACCTAAACATCCAAACACAGCTTGTTCTTTTCTGTGAGGATTTCCACGCTCAATATTTGGTACCCTCAAAAGACCTGTGAGGGCAATCCGTGCTTTTATGGGTGTTTTTGAAAAATAAATGTATCTTCTCACTGTGTTGCACACTGAGGAGCAAGATATGTGCTATCCCTTTCTTTTCTAAGTACAGAAAATGAGACACAGGTAGGCAGACTGTTGGCTTGACTTTACCCAGGCAAGGCACCAAGAAGGGTTTTGGGTCAGAGGTTCTCTTATCTTTAGTGAATTGAAGGAGTTAGCAGATAAGGTACAGTAACTGATCACAGTCATGGTCACAGCACTGCAAACTAGGGAGAGAAGTCTAGATGATCTCCAGAAGCTGTCTGAAGCTGTCCACGCTCAAATAGTTGTACTTATTCAGCTGAATGGGCAGCAGCTGCTGTTTGTGGGGTGGTAGTTGGAAGCTGAGCAGTGAAACTATCGTACAAATGCACGTAGCCTAATGTTGGGTCTCAGATTCTATACTGTACTAGCAGCAGGAATTAATGTGGTCATGTTACCAGGAGCACTGCCTGGGAACTGATGCAACAGCTTCATCAATGCAACAACCGCAAGAAAAGTGGGTAATTCAAGCTTGTATTGGAATGATATCGGCTTCCTCAAACCTATGGTGCTCCACCCACATTGTAAAGCTGACCATCTGTCCAATGTCCTTGTTTAAAAGAGTGACCTCAGGAATTGTTTCAGATAGTTACACAGATTAGCTGAGCAGATGGCTTTAAGTAAACATCCACCCAAGTGGTTAACATGTGCTTATCACCCCAGCAGAGCTAACAGTCATGCGCTTGCATTCAGAGCAATCAGAATTCGGTTCCTCTGAGTGGTGCAACTCCTGCAGTGCCCAAAAAAGGTACCAACATAAACTCTGATTTAGCAAAGCATTTAAACCTGTGTTTGAATAGCACTGCAGCAATCAGACTTGAACCTTGAAACAAGAACCTTGTTCAATTAGAGGAATACAGGAATTTCCATGAGAAATCAGACTCAGCATCCAGCTAGTCCAAGCCCACCTGAGATTGTGGCCAGACAGATGGAAATCCATCTGTCCATCAAAAATGGAAGTCTTGATTCCCACTGGTAAGCAGAGGGGTCAGGAAGAGACATGGAATTTTTCAGCCCCTTTTTGTCACAATGTGTCATCTTGTTGCTGCAAGCTTTGAACCTGAGAACTGTTTGTAGTTAAATACGTAATGGGTTTTTGAGTAAAGTTAGCATTAGTGATGGATCACTAAATTGAGTAAAGTGGGCACTGAAGGGTGCTGGGACCCAGGGAAATGAATGAGGTTTGACTGATACAGTCAAACTAGAATTGCAGACAAATCAGCTCAAGAAGCATGTACAATTTCAGTTCATTTTGCATTGGTGTCCAAGCAAATACATGTATTGAAAAGCATATGCTGAGATTATAGGTAGGGTTCCAGGAACCTTAAGCTGATTTAAATTTGGGCAGTCTTAATCTTAACTTCTTCTTTTCCTCCTTCCCAGCCTCATATTCCTTCCTTCTTCCTTTTGCTAAATCTAATATTTATATGTCTGCAATATGATCTGATCTGTGAGATCACAGAATTGTTTGGGTTGGCAGGCAGGGACCTTTAAAGGGCATCTAGTCCAAACCCCCTGCAACGGGTGGGGACATCTTCAGTGAGATCAGGTTGCTCAGAGCTCCAGCTCTTGAATGTTTCCAGGAATGGGGTATTTACCACATTTCCAGGCAACCTGTTTCAAAGTTTCGCCACCATCATTGTAAATAACTTCTTCCACATATCTAATCTAAATTGACCCTCCTTCAGTTTAAAACCAGGACTCCTTTTCCTATTATGACAGGCCCTGGTAGAACGTTTGTTCCCATCTGTCTTACAGGCTCCCTTCAAGATGATCTGATTTACAGAGAACAACCTTTTGAAGGTTGTTTTATTTTTTAATTTCCAAGGCCACTTGTAAGCCTGTGGACCTTTTATACCCTTTCCCCACGATAAATGGAATGTAAAACTTCATAGGCTTTGAATTCACCAGCCATAGACAGACATGTGCCTCTTACATCTTCCACTCAGCTGTGGGAAGAAGATTTAACCTTCTAAAATTCCCTTAGTGGTACATCTAATTAATTTTCTCTTAGTGTTTGGAGCTGCACTGCATATGGGAGCACTACATCTGCAGAACTAACTCCCATGGCCAGGATCTGACCAGACTTTTGGCGAGAGGCCACCAGAGCAGGAGAAGCAACAAACCTATTTATAATAGGCATTTTGTCCATCAGAAGAATGTCAACAGACAAATTACTATAACCTGCCTGAACCAGCTCAGCCCTCCTCCAAATGAAAGCCCAGATTGTATTCAGAATGTTTGTTTTGCCATTTTTCAAATACATGAAGAAATCAATGGTGTATTCATGGCACTCAGTAGGGCAAGTAGTTACTTTACATGGGCAATCCCCAAACCCTTACTGCTGGCACTAAGGGACTGCAGTTCTGACTGGTATCAGTATTAATCCTAATCTGGTAAACACAGATTTGCCTGAGTCACAAATTTAAACTGTATCAGCTGCCATGCTTTCCTCTATTAGTTTCAGGAATGTGGTTTCTGCACCAGATGCATCTGGAAATTACCCCCTCAAGACAGATTGCTTGTCAGTATCTCCTTAGGGCTTGTCTTCAGTGCTGAACTCTGCTTTTTCTATCCTTTTTTTTTTTTTAACCTTGGGGTGGCTGATGTACATCAACTTTCTGAAGATAAAAGGAAAGGTAAAGAATACCCGCAGCCACAAAACAGTTGCAGTGGGACAGGAGAGAGATGCTGGCTGTGGGTTAGAACCTTAGCACAGCAGGACTTCATAATCTTAGGTACACCTGGAGTTGTCTACCCTGACATCTCATTTCTGCTGGCACACCTGCTGGGCAAGTGAGTCTGGGGATAAGACTGTACAATGTGGACAAGAAACACAGATTTTAAATTTTTTTTTACCATGATTTTGGAGGCCCAACTCTACCATTTTGATATGTTAAAAAATTCAGTTCTTTACTTTTCACACTGTTTCACACACAGGTTAGTCTTTGTTTTCAACTACATTAAGGTACGTCCTCTGTACCTTCATCTTGGTCATTTTATTGCATGATAACATTTTTTATTGACAGGGAAGTAGCTTGTTGTTAATATTTTCAAGGTGGTGCACTGGAGAGTAATATTGACTGGAGAAGCATTGCTCAGCTGTCCCAGAGCCTGGGACAGAATTCCAAAACTTCACAAGTAGATATAAAGGGCTGGTGTGGTCAGACCACTGGGTTCATCTGCAAGCCCTGAAACATTTGGCTACATTCCCCCAGCAAGACACAGAAAGAGGTTATTCTATGAGTTTCTAATGTAGATATTTAGATGTTTTTCTGTTCAAATCATCTTCCCTCCTCATGGAAAAAACTTGCTTCTTGAAAGCTAGGATTAATGCTGAAACTGTTTATACTCACATTACAAAGCGAGGTCTTCAAATTTAGCCAAGAATATATGATGATGACAGTATACCTTCATGTCTCAGCTTTGGAAACTATGCCACCACGTCCAACAGAGGTAGAAGATTAAAGAATGCAATCTCCTTGGTTATATTAAATTATCAGATTGATGAAAGAGGCAGGGAAGGAAAATTAAAATCATGGAGCTGTCTTAAGCCATGCTAACGTTTTGCTTACTCGGTGTAGGGACACTGCCAGAAGCTACATCTTCATTCCTAACTTTTTATGAGTCTACATATTATAGGACGGTTTAACAGCTGGGTTTTTCAGCCTGCATGTTTACAGTTCTCTCTCTGACTTCAGTTTCACTTTGCTTGTCGTCTTTCTCCCTTCCACACCCTGCTCTTTCCCCTCAGTAAGAGATGCAAATACCAGATAACCGACGGTTTAAGAGCTTGTGATCACCACTGGCTTTCATGATTGGAGATCATTATTAAATGAGACATGTGAATTCCTCAGGCATGGAAAAAGTGTAGCTAGCTTAGAGTTCAGGGTTCTCCAGAGAACTTATGCCTGGAGACCTGAGATGGCTTAAATATTGAAGTTCCTGTCATTTCTGAGTGTGAAGGTGACCTCAAAGTGATCACTGCTCCTAACCTGCAGCTGGGCAAGTTTAAACAGTCCTGGTCAGAAGTGTGAGTCCTCTCTTTGATCTCTCTCTGAACTGTTAATTGTTTATCCTCGATTAAATATTTACTTTGGACTTGTTTTCTAATCTAGGGCTTTATGCTGCACAGTGCAGGTGGAGACTCTTGCCATTTTAAGACCACTGATATAATTTTCAAGATAAGCTTAAGTTTTAGTGTCTTACAAAAAGTCTGAAGTTCCTGAACATCAAGTAACTCCTGAAAAGAGTTTTGAACTTATAAGCCACTTTACAGAAAAGAAAACTATAATGATTAGACAGAATACACCCTGATATATAGGAAGTTATGAGTAGATTTAAGGATTTAGCTTAAGTCAGTAGGCAATTAACTAAAGCTAAATCAAATAGAGAATGCTATGTTCACTCAGATTATATCAGGTTAACATCAGTTTCTATACAAATATAAGATTTAAACCTGCCTAATACCTTTATAGCTGTTTGAGTGAAACTTTACACAAGGAACTGCTCTGAGAAGCATGAACATGTCTTTCAGTGACATGACTGCTATAATGCCACACTGCACCTAAATTAAATGATGATTTGGTGTCATGCATTTAGATGAGAATACTGATGTGGTACAAGATAATCACCCATTCCCAGCAATAGCACTCAGAGATAGGAAGCAAGGAAACATTTGGACCACTGGTTTTGAAACAACCCATATGGCAAGGCTGGGCTGATAGCAGAGGATCTGGGTGCCTTGGAGGATAAATGTGAGACACCAAGTCAGCAGCGTGGCATTGACACAGAGCTGTAGACTTGGAAACTGAAGCTCTTGGTTCCAGACCTAATGGCTGGACTCAGAACAAGATGCACATCCCCAGTGGATCCAGCTTGCATTTTATCAGAAGTGCACTGAAAGTCTTCTGGTGGAACATTTTGGGGTTTATGAGTATATACTTTTTAATAAAACCCTTTTACATTGCAAGTTTCTGACTACTCTCAACTATTAAATTTCCACAATTGCCTTTTGTCATATTCACACAGTTTGTCCCAAAATATTTGATTCCTTTGACTCTGATAGTGTTTGGAGACTGTCTAAAAATTCATTTGCAAGGAAAAATGACAGGAAAAACTAGAAGGAACCTTCACAAATATTCTTCTGAGGCCTGAGTAGATAAAATTATGTATGTTAATGACATTCTTTGCTTCAGCATCACATCACCTCACAGTGATTTTATGATTAAAATATACTATTTCTCTCCTCATATTTCTTGTTTTCTTTCTGTCTTTAGACAATTGCTTTTCCAGAACGAGCATACTCTTTTACTAATTCTGTTCATCTAGCATATGGGGGGATACTGTAATAATAGCATAATATATTATTAATATAATAAACATTTTTAATCTGTTTGTATTTTATATTCATGTGGTAACATTTAAAATATTTTCTGGTAAAAAATATATAGTATAATAATCATTGTGCTGAAATATCAGTAGTTCTTGAGCTTGAGAATGTGTAACCTAAATGGAGCTTTTGTAGCTATAATAGCTATGTAGCTATTCATTTACTCACTGGGTTCTGATTCATCAGAACTCTTAAGCACTTACCTAGATTCCTGTGCAGCAAAGCATTCAATCTTAGATTAAGTTAATGTTTTAAATAATTTTTTTTTTCAAGAAAACACTTAAACTAAATGTATCCATTATCAAACAGAATTATAACTCCACATTAATCAGGACAGCCAACCGGACTTAAAAAGAACCATGGAAGTCCTTTGGGCTATGTTTCCACCCAGAAATGGTAGTGTTCCAACTATGTTCTAAATTGAGGATGAAGATACATTGACAGTGAAGTTTTTATAGGAGAGAAGTTCACTACCTTATGAGAAGCAGAAGAGTGTATCTGCTCTTTTCAGCTGCATTTTTCCTACAGATTTCAGCTATATAGTTATGCTGACAAAAGTCATACCTCAGACCAAAATGCTAAACAGTCCACACTGAAAATGACAAAGAAAAGAATAACCTTATCTGTCAAAGACATCTTGAGTTTGTGAAGATAGAGCTGGATGGAAAAATACTTGCTGTGCCTGAAAAAGTGATCCTACTACTTAGTTAACCAAAGGATTCCCAATTGATTTACCACCAAAGGGTTCCCAGTTTATTTACTTTTTAGGGTGATAAAGACAAATCCAGCATATCACTGTAACAAGATAAAATACATATGAGAACAGTAAAGTTTGAAGTAGGACACTAAAAGAGGTTACAGATTTATAACTTAATCTATATTGTCAATTTCTTTCATGCCTTGGTTTCTGTTTTCATTCACATATCACAAATGGCATGAACAGTAGACAGTAATTAAAGAAATGAGACAGGAATACACTGGTAGGAAGCAGCACTGTAACACAGAAGCCTCATATGATAAAGCTATATTCCAGCAGCAGGTAAAAACAAGGGCAGCAGCTAAAATGCAGCAAAGCACAGAGAATGCTTGTGACAGCACATCTGCTGCAAAAGTTAGTGGACAGGATTAATATTATTTTTGACAATTTCTTTTTTAGGGTTGAAATTTTCAAGTAACATACCCTGATGTTAAAGTGATTTACAAAGAGAAAATAATAGTTTTTCTAATTCTCATGAGGCTCTGGAAGTGAGAAGAATTCTCAGTGCTACTTTTTTAACATTGGTTTACCGAAAGGACTCTCTGTATGTTTTATAGTAAGCTTTTTATTTCTATTTGAATTACTGTCATCAGTGGCTGATTAAATAACATGGGAGAATAGGAACAAAGGAAACATGAACACTTTAGCAAAGACTTTTTTCACCTAAGAAGTCTTTATGGGGCATTAGAATTGTAAATTTGCATAGTAGAAACTGAGTTTTAAGTAGGCAGAAGAGTCCCCATCACTTCAGATGATCAGCTTCATATTTCTATTTTGTTAATGTCCTATACCAGTGTCTGCTTACTGGTATGATACTTTTTCTAATTTTTTTATCATTCATAAATTTCTATTAGTATTTTATTCCTAAAAAATAAACCAACAAGGTAGAGAATCCATGTTCTCAGAGGTATCCTTTTACTCTTTTTTTTCCAAGAGGAAGAAGTGCTGAAATATTTTTGTTATGACTTAAGAAGAGTATTGCAGATTTTGGTTTGTTTGTTTGCTTTTTTTTTTTCTTGGTTTCTCAAAATTTCCTGGGAATCTTTGAGATCAAGACTTTAAAGGTGTTATGGAATAGGATTTAAGGTAAACATATTTCATTTAATCCAAAAGCAGATCAGTATGAGGGAGATGTCCCCAGAGGATTAGTCAAGAGATTTATCAATTCCTAACATCTTACACTGGTTAATGTTCTTTTATCTGACACGGAATATTCAAATATATAAACCTATAATACTATAACATAAATCTATGCCTACAGGCATATAGGCAAAGTCACATTCATGGCTCTTAGTAATAGCTCTGTGGTTCCTGTGAGGAATTTGAATGGTCTAAATGTGCCATTACTGTTACCCAAACTTTAATCTGATCCCTAAACACGAAGTATAGGATAACTTTTAAAATTGCCTTTCTTGGAATTCTCACCCATTTAGAAACTAAGAATCATATTGGGAAACAGTTTTGTAAACATGTGAGTGAGAGATGTTGTATTTTTAACATATGAATATCTGGAAGATGTTTCTGTTTTCACTAGAAATTGATGAAAATTGAATTCTGTAAGGTTAGGTGAAGTATTGATCATTTTAACCACTCAATTTTTCCCTGGACTGATCATGCAAAAATACTCTCATTTTGTATAATACTGCAGAAGATGATAATACTGACAGAGCTGGCAGTCTTAAACTTTAAGCCACCTTATTTTTCTGCATTCATTTGCGTAGGTCAGAACTGTGTTTGTCTGTTCTCTAAAGAAAAAACAATATTAAAAAAGGTCAGTGCCAGAAACTGAGCACTCATACAACACTTTGCTAACAACTTGGTGCCAGTAAGTAGCCAGTGGGACTGGTGACACACTTCCTTTCTGAGTACTGACAATAAAGAATGTGAACAGTACATTGCATAACCTGAAGATTTGCATTCCAAAAAATAACGCAAGAGTTGAAATTATCTAAACACTGAAATCTCAACACTCAGAGCCCATGAAATCAGCTATCCTCAGAGGCCACTACAGTTTGAAAAAAATTGCCAGTCTTGCTGTCCTGCTCACTCTCCCAAAATGTGACAAGCAAAGACAGACTTGTATGGAGCTCTACCATCACATTCTCAGTTGGCTAAGCACTGTTACAGCTCCAGAACTGAACACAGGCAGATATATTCTGTGCATCTTTATATATAGATATATCTCAACACATAGATTTATAAACTGATGTGATAAAATCCCATTGGGGAAATAAATACTATAAAAAAGTTTTCAGATTCCACTCTTAATTATCCATAAGACACACAGGAATCCATCTGTGAATGCTAAATTATTTACACATGCAAATTGCATAACTGGTTGAACAGTTACCAGACCTGTGTGCTCAGGTGGGAGATTATTTTAACATCTACCTCAAATTGTGTGGATGCAGTGCAGGCGTTCAGCTGAGTTTATGACTAATATCCCTCAGGGGAGACCTACGAAAGGGGTAACATAATCTGTCAAGAACATACTTAATTTGATTAGTTTGAGCTTAAACATTTGAGAGCCTTTGAACCTGAGCCAAGATGGTTCCAGGAACCTTCTTTAAGACAAGCACCTCTGACTGCAGGTTCAGGATTGCCATCTCTTCCTTATTAAAGGAACGTATTGTACATAAAAGGATATTATGCTGGATCTGGACAGTATTTTACAGGTATGCACTAAGACTGTATTTAGGTACTTAAATACAACATGCACTACTTTCAGACTGTGTATTTAGGACATGACCCTGACTCAGGAGGTTACATATGGCAGGGTTGGTTTGGTTTTCAGTTCCATTGCACTTCGTGTTTCTGCTTACTACTGTCTTATCTAATTGTTCCTCTTGCTTTACAGATCCACTGACTGCGGGCTTCTTCTGAGAATGCAGACAGTTCACCTCTATGCAAAGAAGTACTAGCTGTTTTTTTGGGTTTTCAGGGTTTTTCTAAAGCTGCTTCTCCCCATATGTTCCTTCTTTCTGTTTTAAAGTTGTTTCTCCCCACATGCTGGACCTTGAGAGAGGAACGTACCTTTGGAAGTAACCAGCACCCTTCAAATTCTTATCTAAAGGAATCCCACAGGAAACCTTGGAGCTCTTACAAAAATTTGGACTGTCTGTTATTTATCAGATTTACAAGGACACTAGTCTTTGGCTATCAAGCCCTCCTGAAGTCACTAACTGGTCTCTTCCCTTTTCCTTGCTTTTAACAGTAGAGGTAAACATTGACTAAAGTTTGCTTTGTGCCATCAATCTGTAATAAAAAGGTTAACTATAAATGCTGACAAGATCTTAGCTCAGCATTAGTCCTGAAGGCCTGACATCAGCGCCTGGTTATGTCAAGTTACAGGCTCTCTAGCAACTGACAACAAACATTTAGACCCAGCCTTTACCGGGTGGGGAAACTGCAAGAGCATCTTTCTCACAGTAACAAGTGGGCTGCCCTCATTTCCCTGGTTTCTTAGTCAGAGACTTTAATGGGTGCACATCTCTCAACATCTTCTCACTTACAAAGTTCCCTGTATTAATTTTCTCTCATGTGAAAAGGCCCATGCATTTCCTATATGTCTGGTTCTTGTGACAAGCTAGAAACTGAAGTAACCTTGCTTGAGTAACAACACAGAGAGGTATTATAAAACTATCTTTTTAAGCATATTTCAATTGTGTCATTGCAATTATATGCACGTAAAGCACTGCACAAACATCCAATGCTTGGGAAAATTAAAAGGGATGGCTTGACAGATACAGTCTTTTCTAATGTTTGAGGAGCAACTGGATTTAGAAACTGTTCCAGGAGTACCATAATATAGTTTAGGCTTCTCTGAGTGTAGACTTTATTATCCCTCCCTGAGGAAACCTGGTGAGTGGTCAAATAGGAAGTAAATAAAAAAATGTCAAAAACAACATTGCACAGACTCATGACAGTGTGTAACTTGACATCCTGTTGGTCAGACAAATTAGTGAGAATGATGGTGACAGAGAATATTGTCCAGCAGGAATAGGAGGCAAAACTTTCATTCCAATCTGGATTGATTCCTTGGCCCTTTTCTCGCTTCCCTGTCCCTGCTTCCTTTAGTTTACTCTTTGTTTTTTGTTGTTTTTTAATTTTGTGAATCAGGGTAAATCACACGACCATATCACAGCTGCCTGTGAAAACACATTCCCACAACTGAGAGTTGTAGCTAGTGCTAAATAGTACTTATAAATGAATTGGTGACCATTAAGTAAAAGAAATAAAAGCATCATATTTTATTATTACATTAATTCAAAGAGCTTCTCATAGTGTATTTTGTATATTTGACATTTGCAGGCCAAATCCTGCTCTGCACCTCAGAACAGGGCAAAAGCCTTTTCAGTCCATTGTTATTTTGTACTACTTCCAACTTCCAGAAATATATTCAATCCACAGCTGAAGAACTCCTGATGAATCCAGCTAGTTTGAATCTAAGAGTGCTTGAGTGGTTATTACAATCACTGCACTCAGAACTAATTTTTCTACATTTTCACCTAGAGTGATATCTTGTGCACACTGTTTTCTAATAAACAATCCACAACATGGAGGGTGAGTTGACAACAGAGACGGGTCTGCTCCAAAACTCCAGTTCTGAATGTATATAAACTTCAGCAAGATCAAAGAGAAGTGAGTGCAATGAAACTCAGCCTTCAAAATTTTAAAAAACATTTTAATTTTTTTTTTTTCCTGACTTCATGGGTTCCATTCATTTTCTATGATACAAATTAGTCCTCACCTGGGGCATTTGCATTTACTTCCCTGAAAGACAATTTTAAATTGAAGCAGGGGCTGGGAGGAGCATCCTGCCAGCACAGAAAAGAGAGCTGGTGGCTTAGAGACAGAGCTGCTGGTTCCTCTTTTCATTGCCGGTTGAAGGGGCACTCCACATGTTACTGCTGCTCCTTCCTTCAGCTGGCACCATGAGACTTCCTCTCCTCTTCCACACTTCTGCAACTGCTGACACACTTCTGAGAGTACAGAGAGCCTCAGTTTCTGTCCTTGAACAGAAGTGCTTTTCAGAACCTTGGGCTGCAAAACAAAGGAACCCAAAGAACTTGTGTATTCTCTGACCTTCTTGCTATAATTTTTTTTTAAGTTCCTCAACATATGCTAATCCCTTGATAATTTCAGTGTTTTTCTAGGGGAAAGGACACATTTGCTTTGTGAGGAAGCTACAAGGAGGTTAGTAACCTCTATATAACAGATTCTCTTAACAGGATCTCTCTAACCAAGCATTCACAAACTAATCTTTCAGCAATAAGATACAAGACAGCATTTTTGGCCTTGGGCTGATCTGGTAGGAAGAAACTGAAGGCTGACAGGTTACAGCCATTTGGCAAGCTAAATAACATCCAAGAGATACACAGTTCACTGGAGAAATTTCTCTGTTTCTAAAAGGAAAAGTCAGCCTTGGTCAGTATTTCTGCAGTTATGAAGGTAATGGCATGATCCTTTGGTAATGCCAAGAGAAGTCCTGCTGAGCCTGAGGAAGTTTGAGTGATTTCCTCTGCTGCCACTCCTCCACTTCCAGTAGCATCCTCCCGTGCCCATCCCTGCAGTAGCACCATCCTCCTGCACTCAACCCTGCAGCAGCACCATCCTCCTGTGCCCATCCATGCAGTAACAATCCCGAGGGTAGGAGCTGTTGCCAGCACTGCGGCTGCAGAGAGGAAGCTCTCCAGCCTGGGGCTGGAGCAGGTGGAGGAGAACCTGCAGGGGCCAGCATTCAGAGCAACCTTGTTAGGCAGCACGCACCTGCCAGCAGCGGCATGCCCTGTGCATCTCCTCCATGCGTGATCCGACATGCCCAGTGTCAGACCAGGATTAGGAGCCGAGATGTGGGCATGCATTCCCAAGTGATGATTCCCTCTGACCTCCTCCCCTCTCACGTGATGCAATCGCTCCAGAGTCTCACTGTTCCAGGCTTTTGACAGTTCAGAGGTCTGCAAAGGGTTGAGCCAGACTTGTTTTGTATTGCAGCTGAAATACATCTGGGACAATGGTTAATAGGAATCTGTCTGTCTGCAAGAGTTGGAGGATTTTAGAGGTATGAAGGGCTTCTATCCATCTCCTACATAAATGGAATAATTGGGCTGTCTCTTTTCCAGTGTGAGGCTTGTTGTTTTTACTTGTCTTATTCCAAGACACTATTTTTTAAGCAGCGTATTTGGCTCAGCAAGTGCACTTGGGAGCCTTCACCCATGTCCTCACAGCCCCTGTGCTCAGCTGAGCCCTTTCACAGGACATCAATGCCCTGTGCCAGGCACCATCTATGACACAGTGCTCTATTAACTATCACTGCACAAGGCAGACACTCAAGCAGGAATATTTCTGAATAGAAACTGCACTGTCCAAGCATGAACAATGTATGGAGATGGATCCCTCAAACAGGACAGAGTGATGGTGTAAAACCTTTCCCCCACATTAGTTGCAACCTTTCTTTGTCTTTATAGTTCAGTAGGCAAAGGGCTTCAGTGGTCCTTTGCACAATGAGAAGAAGAAGAAAAAAAAATACCCTCGCTCTTCCCAAGTAATATTTTCTTGTCTTTAATCAAAATTTGCCTATGCGCAGAAGTGTTACAAGATTATTTCCCACTTAGAGCCAACCTGAGCATTAAGTAGAAGTTAGGTATTGTAGAAGCCATGTGCTGGCCCTGTACACAGGGTAGAAATTCACTCAGTATCTTCTGCACACAGTCCTTCAGGGAGAAAGTCACTACAAGGAATAAAGAATATACAGTATCACTATTGTTATCCTATCTATGTATCTGATTTCACTGTCTTCCCTGTTGGCCCAGCAAGTGTTGATATTACAGCAGAGGCAGCTCATCCAGCTAGAAAACAAGCTGGCTGCAGGACTAGCCATAGAGAAGATACTGTAAGAACCAGGGTATGAGAAACTGTCAGAACTCAATGGGAATAAGTTATGTGCCTAAAACTGCCCCCAGAAGAACGATAAATCTTTAGAGTTTGGAGGACTTTCTATTATAGAGGACTTCATAGCTCAGCTTTGTGAATGTGACTGTTTCAGCCGAGGGCTTCCTTTGCATGTCACAGGTGGCCCATGTAGGTCCCAGTGGCTTTTTTACAGGTGCCTAAAAGAGGATTTGTGAGTTCTGATATATTGCCTCCCATATATGAGATGATACTTAGTGTTACAGAAAGAGAGGATTTTTTGTGCTGTGCATTCCAGTTCATGCATAACCTCCCACAATCAGTGTTACCTACCTTACCAACACAGAATTTGCATTTAAGTTTTAAGAAATAAAAATGTATTGGGAGCAGTGAAAGCTCTACTGACTTTCTAACTCTACGGCTGTGTAATGTCTGCCTTTCTGTGGAGCTGAGTTAAAAAGTTGGATCAGGTGCGCTGGAATCTCTTCTCCTACTCAGTCTGTTTAAAAGCAGGCATAAATGGTGTAAAGAGACTGACCAAAAAAGGCAGAGAACTGGATATGCAGCTTTGAAATTAGTTCAGGAGAATATCAGAGTCATTCTTTCCATTGTTATTTGAACGCACTCATTACTGCACAGAACAGTGTATTCTTTGGAAAAGGAGTGCGTATGGGGGAACAGATTGGACAGTATTACAGTCTAAAGTTATTTGCTATTCACTCTGCAAGGTACAACTGAAAACAATTCACTGCAGGGACTAACCGAAAGGTGCGTATTGCTTGTGTGTGCATTGGCAAGCTGTCAAGGTGCTGCTGTGAGCTCTCCCCTACCCCTGCTCCCTAGTCCTGAAGTGGGTACTCAACTGTCCTGAAAAGCCTATGCTGAACTGAAAAAATCACATATAAAAAGACCATGAGGTTATTTGATCTGGCTCCTTAGCAGTGCTAGATCCCATCTTTTATATTATCTTTCATATTATTCAAGCCTTTTTATTTTTCCTTTCTTTCTGTCTCTGCACCACTGTTTGAAAATATTCAATCCTTCTATCCACATAGGACCAAATTCAAGCTTTATGTCCAAACCATGATCAATGTAAACTATATTAGATTTATAATATTGAAAACTGCCAGACTCAGAGGAATTCTCCACACAGTGTGGACCATAAGGAAAGATTCCAATTTGAATTGGATCTTAAAACTCGTGATCTCTGTTCAAAAATAGATGAGTTTGCATCAGGGTTCAATGGAGAAAAAACATTTTAGTTTAGTCACCCCAGACAGGAAAGCCAACTTGTTTCTGGAAAATACAAATGATAGCTGGAGTATGTGTTGCTGGAGTATCACCATGGCCCTGTTGCCCACAATATGGCCAGCAAAGGCCTCCCATGGCAGCCAGCCTGCACAATGTTCCTGTAGGCTCCATCCCACCCTTCCTTCCAGTGCCCAGCTTATGGCAGTAGCAGCCTCCCAGTGTGTCTTGCCAGTGAGGAACCACAGCAGCTTCTCTCACTCTTCTGTCCTAATGACAAAGATCAAAATTCCCTCTCTTCTTTACTTATGAACCCCAGCAATGTCCTTTCCACACTGCTCTGTTAATAGCTGTCAGATTTCCACACATTATCACGATAATAGATATTCCAATTGTAATCTTTCCACGTCTTCCAAGCAGTATGCCCTACAAGCAGTCCACGTATAAAGAGAGGCAAAGGAATTTAATCTCTCTAAATGTCATACAAGGCATTTATACACTCTGATAGCTGCAAAATAACTCACATCCCACTGCTGAGAATAGATATTTGTTAGTTAAGGTAAAATTGTGTAACTAGGGCTTTTCTCAGCATTAGAACAAAATTTGGGAGGCATGTCTTCAGCTGATAGATGCAGGATGAATGATCTTGTCCAAAGTGCTTGTAAAAGACTAGTGTTGAGACAAGCCCAGAACTAAATGAGGCCTCCTCTATTAAGCAAAGCTGCTGTATTTGCACTAGGCAGCATAGCAGAAGAAAGACTTCTCCAACAGCTCATTTATTTATCTGGCTTAGACATTACTTATTTGTCAATTATCAGTTCCTTTAGTCAAAATGGAAGTTGTATTGTCATTTGTTTATAATAGACACACATTGAAGAAACATACAACACAGTTAATGTCAACTGGCAGGTCCTGGCCACTTTTGCCTAGTGAAAGCAGCAGAGTTTCTTCAACCCATCTATGAAAAATGATGTTTTTGGTAGGGCAGAGGCAGATCTGTGATCTGTTGTATACCTAGTACAATAATTTCAGCAAGGCAGCCCAATCTTCTCCATGTGCTTGTGACACAGCAGCAGTAATGCAAGACTGCAAGCTCCAGACTACTCTTAGACTTATCTTGGAAAAGGGGGAGTGAAGGGGCGGGGGAGTGTAGTTTCTGCAGGACACATTTCTGCACTCAGATATGGGCCACGGTAATCAAATCTCTCTTAGGAAAATTAAGGGCTTCAGGCTTCTTGGTATATTGCCAGGGCAACCTTTACTTGGACAAAATGCTGCTGCTCCTCCTTCCCCTGTGAAAATTTCATCAGGAAAGATGATGATGCAAATTGTTCTATAGGATCACAGACACACCCTTATTAACTCTGATTGTCACTGTATTGCAAAAGATTGGGGCTGAGAGTAGTGAGTAGTGAAGCAAGGGTAGAATATGAAGCAGACCTAAGATCCAGGCTTCCCTGTAACTTTATTGTGACAACTACACACAGTCAGTGAGAGTTCATGGCTGCTGAGCTGAATGAGTGTTTGCAGATTGATCCCACTATTTGCATACACTTCCTTGTTCCAAAGAAATCTTGCAAAAAAACACATGCAGGGAAAGCGCTGAATTTTCTGTCTTGACTGAAGCAATGCCATCTGCAGAGTTCACCCATCGGCTTATTGACTTGATCTTATAAAATAAATTAACTAACCCATTTAGTTTTTATTTCCTCCTCCTCCCTTTTTCGCCTCGCTTTGGCAAAAGAAATAACTAATATTCAAAAGAAATGAGTTGTGAAACCTCTAACAGGCTGCTAACCATTAGTTTCTATAACCCATGTTGGCAATGCAGTATTCCCTGGGGATGTTCAGCCTCAGATGGTCCTCTTGAATGAACAAAAAGGCTTGGGATGTTCACCTCTGTTTGGATGCCCTTAGAGAGCATCACAGCCCTTTATCTTGATGGGGTCAGTGTTCCTTCCCCCATATTCTCTTTCTCTCTCCCAACTGCTTCAGAGATTTTTGCAGATGCACAGATATAGTTAGGAGTTGTCTATTCTTATACTCTGTGCCTTCCCTCAACTCTGCTTCCTGCCAGGCCTCCTCCACACCTCATTGTTGGCACCATTGTGAGTCTGACCTGAGTTACCAAGACCTCCCCATGAACTCCTGAAGGAGAACAGCAACATGGGCAATTTGAGTCCGCTTCCTTTCATTCACTGCCTCTTCACTTTCCCTGGACTGTGTTCCACTTGTGAGGCAGAATGATGAACAGAGTACTGCTGAGGTGCTACACAACAGGAGGAAAATATCCAGCATCTGACTTGCTTTTCCACCTCAGTCATGGGTTGTCTTCCAATTGACTGTGACCATGCACACATGCATCCCTACAAAGTCACTGAGAGCCAAGAGCATGGTGTTCACCATGAGACCTGGAAGTTAGGACTTGCAGATAGCTTCTATGCTTAGAGCACTGACAGCAGTCCTACTGTTGACCAAAGCACCAGACCAGGTGGACTTTTTCCTGATGCTCTAACCCAGTCACTTTTGTGTCAAGTTACCTCCCAAGAGTCATATATGTGAGTCACCTAGATTTGCTTGCTACTTTTACACTGAGTTTTGGCACGTGGGAGGCACCACTGGAAGGCAGTAACACTGAAATCCAAGTTCCTCCAAACTCTCTTAACACCTCTCCTGACAAAGGTCTAAGAGAGTACAAACGATAAGTTAAAAGCCACTAAGAGCTTTGCAAGCCCTTCACTTGCAGGACAGCTGTGGGTGTTAGTGCTCAGCCTTTGCTGTCTTCTTTCCCAATACCATATGTGACAGAGGAGGGATCACAAAGAACCATGTGACAGGCTAAGGGGCTCTGGTGATTGACTATGTCAGGAACTCTTGTCTTCTTCCAAAACTCCTTTAAACACATAAGGTAGAGGCACATGCATAGAGACTGCATAGGTCATGACCCTTCTTTAATTCCAGGACACCAAGAACAAAAGCAACTCGTGTCCATAGGAAACAAAAATTCTACAAATCCATACTCCTTTAACTGCATGTAGCCAACTCTCTCACTTACTTACTCAATCTTTTCTTTCCATAGATAAGACCCAATCTAACCTCACAAGCTGTTGCTGCAGGGCTTGGAACAGGAGAACAGATGATAAAAATATGATCCTTTTCAATTTTTTTTGGTGTATAGCTGTCTTCATTTGTTATCCACAAGGCTCTATTCACTCAAGAGGGAAAAAAAAAGCCATCAACCCTCCCTCTGCTTTCCCACTGCCAAAATTAATGTGCTGACTTTTTTTCTATAAAGGGAAGAGTTAGGTGGGAACAGCTCTTCCAGCATGTTGACTAACAAAACGTGAGTGCTACACACCATGCATGGAAGGGAGCCCAGTTTGGATTTGGGAGCTGCCCAGTCACATACAAGGCCCTTCATTGCACAACCTGGCACACAGACACGCAGCTGTGCAACCCAGCTGGGAGACGGGGAGCTCCTTGAATTCCCCCCTGTAATCCAGCACTGCCACATTCAGGTACTAACACTGGGGAAGGTATGCACTGCATGCACTGCATGACACCAGATTGATAAAAGTTAAATTAAACTGGTGTGGGAAACAAGTCTCAGGACAATGTGCAAACATTTATCCATATTACTATACACAAATAAAATTTAATTCCTCCTTAATAACCCAAAAATGAGACTTGACAGTGATGTTTTATCTAACAAAATAACAGATTGTTGCATATTCACTGACTCTGTTACCATGGTGCTCACCTATCCTTGAGCATATTATCTAGAAGAGTAATGTCCTCCGGGTATCATGGTGGTAAAAGCCAGTCTAGGACTGACATTGTACAAGTCAGTCTTTTTTTGTAGAGCTGTATTCTGAAATGCTTAGATCACTGACATGAATGTCAGCATGAAGGACTGCCATAAAGCTTCTGGCACTACCAGTGAGGTCATGGTAGAACAGAAAGAGAAGGCCAGAGTATTTATTTTTAAAATATTTTGAAGGAAAAATGTTTCATTATCCAGTGACTACTATGGATGGCTGAGGAACAAGGCAGTCAAGGAAACAGATGAAGAAAAACTGTTGAAATACTTAGGCTTCTTCCTGATGAAGACATTTCTCTCGAGCACTGTAGGCACCTCAGTGAAAAACAGATGATCCAAATGCGTATTTTTCCTTGAACATATTACAGCCATTCCACACAGGTATCGTACTCATCACCAGTTATTCATTAAGCAGCATGACTAATATCTGTCATGTGGTGTTTGTTCACTCATTATCTGTCCATGGGTGAAGAAGCCTGTTGCAGTGGTATGCAGATTGTTTTGGTAAAGGTTTTTATTATTTTTATTATGATTTACTATCTGTTACCGTACATTCAGAGCATAAAATGTGCTTTTGTAAATACTTAAGCCAAAAGGTATGAACAATCCCACGGAGAATTTTTGAACTTTCCACACATGCCTCATATAAAATTCTGCATCATCTGCAGACCATCCTTCCCCTCTCTGTGTGCACTGGGCTGCATCAAAGAAGCAAAACAGCTCACGATAGTCACAACAGTGCATCCCTCAACTCAGTTAAACCATACATGGCTGGATGCATAACACCTTAAGGCAATGTTGGCGGTGTCTAAATTTCAACAGTTAAAACAAAATGAAAGATGCAGAGTTGACAGGCATTGAGAGCAGTCATCAACCAGCCAAAACCAGACTTCTAAGTGAAAATGGCAGAGGCTTGAAGAAAGGCCCATAGCTCATAGTCAGTATAACATGCAGTCTTTGCCACTACATGACAGGCTTCTTTTGCCCAAATAATGTCTTCTACTTGCTCCATCTAAAACATTTTCTGACATTTATTCATTTATTCCAGGCTGTCCCAGGAAACATCTGTACAGCAAATGTGTCTTAGACATACAGCTGGAAGAAAGAGATTTCCTTTTGGACTGGACAGCCTGAAATAACGTCCTGTGCAAATAATACAAATGATTGATACTTGTGGTATCGCTCACCACAGTGCTGTCTGCTGTTTCTCCCTCGATTTTTAATGAGATTTAAAAGCCTGTGAGTGAATAACCCCAGCCTTTTGATTAACTCAGCTAGCATGAAAAGCTGTGGGGCCTATGTGGCAGGTGCTGTGGGTTGACAATAGGGGTACTGTTTAATCCAAGGGAAACAAAGAAGAGAAAAGGGCCATGAATAAAAGGATATGGGATCTTTTCTGAGGTCAGTAGAAGCATTTTAGATCAGGAGGTACAAAGAGAGGGCAGCTACACAAAACATTCCTTCTTGACACACTACTTGGCCAGCAGCATAAAAGTATACTTTGTAATTTGGTCTGCAAAAGACAATGGAATCAAAGTGAAATATCTAAGTGCCTCAAGTTTGTTGATACTCAGTGGATCACCTCTACTTGCAGGTTTATGGTTCCTTGGGGAACAAACTGTTCTCCGGGATATCACTCCTTACCAGGCTCACCTCTTTTAAACCCAGAGAAACACAAAGAGACAGTCTAACAAGTGCAATAGCATTTCAACACAGGCAAAAATGGTATGTGATTTACATGTCTGTTTGTTTTTAAATACCGACTGACTCAGTTACTGAGACTACTAATTATGCAATCAGCGATTGGGAGTTTAGAGTGGAAAGTAGAAATATTGAATGAATCAAAATCACAAACAAACTTTCTGTAAAATGCCTGAAAGTATTTTTGCTCTTGTCTCTGCTCTGTAACTGCAGTGGGTTCAGGGTCATTCATGTCATTCCTTGTGCCTTTAAGATACTGTTTCAATGTATAAATGGGCCTGTAGAGACTTAAAGACAGATGGAGAGGAGTACAGTTTCAAAATTTAATCAAATACCTTCCAGTTACGAAGCACAGATGTTCAGGGTCAGAACACACAAGTGCAGCATCGCTGTAATGTGTCAGGCTACTGCTGCTGCTGTCAGAATAACCTAACCACTTGCAGGTGACTCAGAAGAAGGTGCAAGAGCACCAAAATGAAAATTATATCATAATTTGCCTACTGAAAATTCTTCAACACTTTCAGTCACTTGCCATAAGTACTTATATACAATTTTGAACTTTACTTTTAAATCAGCGAGTGAGACAATGACAGATGCTCACATTATAATTTATGTGGCCAATGGCTTTTCAAGTTTTGCAAAGGTCTTGGGCCAAGTGATAACACCTGGGAATAATTTTCATGTGGCAATGTGCATCATGAAATTCTTCTTTTCCTTTTAATTAAAATGAAATTACAGCCTTTCAACTTCATGAAGCAGCCCCATTTTTATCTTAATAAAAAAGATTAACAGTTTCTTTATGACATTTTAAAGATGTTTATGATGCTTTTTCTTCTTGCTACTTTCTCTAGTATATATAAATTAATCTTTTTAAGTTTGATTTATTTTTTATGTTTCCTTTAAATAACTGGGAAATCCCATGCAAAGACTGATCACTACATGTGCTTGTGGATTTTGTCCTGCTTTTAGGCTGCTAGGAACCTCTTGCAGATGTATTTTTATTGAGCACTGTATACATTAGTAGGAAGAACTGCTTAAGGACCATGTGATTTTCTGGGAGGCAATCTCACACAAGCATCCACTGGACATTATTCAGTTTTATATAGGCACCTCCATGTACCTTCTAACCAATGCATGTCCCTCCGCCTTTTATGAGCTCTCCTTTTTGTTTTCTCATACTCTTTCATATTTTCTACCTCTCTCCTTTGTCTTTCCCACTCTCCTCCTTTCCTCCTCTTCTCATTTCAACTATGTCTGCACGGGCTTATCTCAGCCTTTTGGTTTGTGTACTCCAACCGAGTACCTATACATCCCGAATCTCTTTGTGTTGATGCAGTTGATATGAACTACTCTACTTCTTCAGTGTTTACTTCTATTGTGGGGGCTAGAGGAGGAAGGGCTAGTTTTTGTTACCCCCACAAAAAATAATGTTTCTAAGATGAACCGTGTCCACACCAGAAGCACTTTGCTTTGTTCGTAACACATCACTGTATCTCTCCCTAACCCGTTTAACCCCATTGCCAGCCCCACTCGAACACGGAGGGGCGAGGGCTTGTGCGTGGCTGTAAGCAGCTCCTGGAGAAGGCTTCACAAACAGGGTGAGCTTCAAGAGAGCTTCAGCCTGGAAGATGTTTTCAGTATCTCATAGAAAAGCACTACCCGATGTCTCTCGCTCCCTCCCAAACACACAGACAGCGGACACAGCAATATTTATTGAAGGTACCAAAGGCATGAAAGAAATGGAGATGCAGTTTCTGCTCCTGATGATCTGTAATGCCCACGTGTGGACGTCTCAGGGAAGGGGTGAAATCTGGGACCGACATCTCATTTTCTTCTCAGAGCTCCTGCTCACCTTCCCCTCACTCTTCCAAGCACCCAGGAAAGCCACAGACCGCGTTTCACAGCCTCCCGGCGTCGAAAACGAGGAATTCCGCTGAACCTGTGAGCATGAGGGAGCAAGTAAAATAAAACTGAGCTACGCTACCCCTTCCTACCCTGACTCTGGGGAAAACACGGAGAGGAACGCTCGGGCGGTGCGGGCGCAAGGACCAGCCGCGCTCAAGGGGAAGATGCCGGGGCCGCGTTGCCCTCCCGGCCCCACACCGGCTCCCGGCAGGCAGGGCGGGCAGAGCGGAGGTCGCGGCCCCGCTCCCCTTCCCCCCGGCGGCCCCTCGGGGGCGGGCGATGGCCATGGCCGGACCCCACCGCCGCGCTCCCGCCCCGCGGGGAACCGCCCGTCCCTGCCCGGGCCGGGGGCCGGGTCCCGCCGGCCTCTCCCCGGCGGCAGCGCCGCATGCGCGGGCGGGGGGTCTAGAGAGGAAGCGGGAGAGCACCAGATTCAAATCGCTGCTCTGGAGGGACGGGAGAAAACTGGGGGAAGGAGACAGCCCGGGGGGAGTGGAGCCGTGCGGAGGAGGGAGGAGGAGAAGAGAGTGGGAGGGGAGTGTGGAAGGGGAGTGTGGAAGACTCTAAGGGAACGCGGCAGAAGCCGGGAGAGGAGGCACGGCGGCCGGCCGGAGCAGGCAGAGGTGTCCGGGGAAGGACCGGGCGGCTTTGGGCACCCACGGCCGCAGCGCGGGGCACCCGCCCCGGCTCGCCCTCCCACCGCGCTCCGCCCTCCCTGCCTACGGCGGCACCATGGTGGACAGGGGCCCCTTGCTGACCTCGGCCATCATCTTCTACCTGTCCATTGGGGCGGCGATCTTCGAGGTGCTGGAGGAGCCCCACTGGCGCTCGGCTACCGACAACTATAAGCGGCAGAAGACGGAGCTGCTCAAGCAGTTCCCTTGCCTGGGCCAAGAGGGGCTGGACAGGATCCTGCAGGTACAGCGGGCGCCGCTGGAGCGGGGGCCGGGGCTGGGGCCGGGGGGTGCCGGCGGCAGCAACAGCAGCAGGTGCTGCCGGGCACCCTGGAGCGGAAAACCCCGCGCTGAGGAACCAGCCGGGACCTGGCACTGCCCGACCGTGTCTGTGCCTTCACAAAGCCCGGTGCCGAAAAACTGTCCCTCGAGCGGGAGCGTAGGGAAACCTCTTAATCGTTCCTAACTACTTAATGATAGAGCCTTTGAATGGGTCCGCGTTGCCTTCTCTTCCCCTCCAAGCCCTGGAGGAGCTGGGGGTTGATTTCAGCGCTCGCTGGCCGGCCCGGAGGTGCCGCCCGGAGTGTGCTCCCGCCCGCCGCTCAGCCCGCGCCCGTCAATGCGGCTCTTGTTCGAGCACCCGGGGTGCTTCCTTCTGCCTCAATGGATGTTGTACTAAGAGCAAGGGAAGGTGAAGCCAAGTGTCTCGATCCTCTTGTGTTTGGTCTGATTTTCTTCCCTTTCTCCTTTTTTATTTCTTCCCTTACTAAATGCCTGGGGGTCCCGGGGGTCAGTCGGGGTAACTGGGAGAAAGGGTGCACGGCTCGCACGGAGGGATGCTCGCAACTCTTGAGCTCTTATACTGCAGGAGACTGACTTTTTTTCCAAGCCATAAGGAGCTGATAATCGTCCTGTTGCTCATCTAGCAGAATGCCTCTTCAAAACTAATTATTAATCCATAGCGTGTGTTAAATACGTGAGCAATATAAACTTAGTGCCTTCTTTTGGATGTGGAATCCGTTAAAATGTCGTGGTAAACATTAGTGAGCTATGAAACACAGGCTGCCCAGATATGTGGGGCTCCACTGGTGAGAGTGAGCCATTTGGGACTTTCATTTCAGAAATGTTTATACCGAGTAGATTTTTTGTTCATTATGCTTTGGGTTTTTTAAAAATTATTTTATTTTCAAATTCACTAAAAGTCCATTAAAATGCTCAAATACAGAAGAATGGCAAAGTGGCTCATTAGTTTTCTTGGTGTAATCGATACTGTGCAAGCTTAGAAAAGTATAGGTTCTTTATCCTAAAAGTTTGTGGTTTAAGTTCCCTTTCTTCGGTTGGTGGCTTCCTTCTGTCTGCTTCAGATAGCAGAGCTTTCTGGTGGCAGTGTCCTTATTCTTACCATCTTAGTGCCCTGTTAAGTGTCTTTGTGGTATTTAGTGGAACAGGTGGATGGAGGCTTGAAACTATAAAGAGATGTTGGAAAATGAAAGACATGCTATGTGTTTGGAGTATTTTTGCTGTTCTGGAGTCTTAATGAAATCTTACTCTAGATTATACCCCAAACCTGTTTTAATGTCCACAAAAAAAAACCCTTGATTGGGTTGGGATGTGCCTGGCTTCCTTAACTTGCTGCAGACACAATGCAGAGTCTGTATTCTGCCTCAATTTAGGATGAAAATTACGTTGGTATGAGGGAATCATTACGGGGTTTTGTATTTGTTTTCTCCCATGATGCGAATCACAATGAATCCTCAAGTGGCAGAAAGTTGGGTTTTTTTTGGTTTTGAGTTGTTTTTTGTAAAATACAAGATGACAATGAAAAAATGTGGAGGGCCTTCCCTCTTCCATATATTAGCCCCTGGTGATACTCTCATACTTGGTTTGAGGTTTCCATCTGCACTTCTTCCAATCATATCCTACTTTCCATGTCCAGTCTTGCTGATCTGGTGATCCCACACAGATATTCTGTTGTCATCCTAAGCTCAGGTTAGACCAAATGTAAATGCCTTTATTTCACTCTTAGTGGTAACTGCAAACTTTACTGCCTGCTTTCTTTTAGACTTGTGGTTTTGTGCCTGTTCATATTCAACTTCTATGTAAGAAGTGTTGGGAAAAGGGGGGAGTGTGTCACATCTGACAGAGAACAACAGCAGGGTGAGATCTAACGTAGCTGAAGTGAACTGTGATGGGGGAATTATGTAAGGACATCAGGATTCTGTCCTGAGTAAGCTGTAAAGTATATCAGAAATAGTCTTTGTAGTTGTCCTTTCTCACCCACTAAATGCTGCTTCTGTTGGGTTCTGCCGAATCTTTAAAGCATTGCTAGCATCTCTTTCACAAATCCTGATCATCCTCTTATTGAACCCCCAAATTTATTCTCATGTAATAAATCCAGAACGTTTTGAATTTAAAAAATGGGCTTTTAATGTGTCCCCACCCATCCTCATCCCGACTTCTGTCTTGTTCCCCTGAGTCTCTTCCTCTAGCTTCTTCCATGGACTCTCTAAACTTGTTTTTGGGATTTTGTGTGGTTTAACTAATTTGAAGCCTTTTCTTTCACTCTGTTTTTGGTCCCCACTGATACTCATGTGACTTTAGAGAGCCATGTTGGGCTTTGCTGTTACTTCTCTGATGTTCTATTTAAGGCCCCCATTTAAAACATACCAGATAGAGTTCTTCAGCAAATATCACCAACTGTAGAATTTTAAATGGGTGTTGGTAAAATGAAAGGATGCCAAGAAATGTTCAAGTTGAACTAACAATACCAATTTTGTTTCCAGAAGCAGCCTGAAAGGTGACAAGGACTGACTTATTCAGAGACCGGTCTCTCTGCTGCCCTTGTTCCCCACCCAGGTTAGCTCGTGTGTTCCTTTGAGCCTAATGCTAGCTGTAAGTGCAGTGGAAACTGTGTGGAATGACTACAAAGCTAGATCTGTAGTGTTGACCTAGAGCACTTAAAATGACAAGTAGGTTATCAGCACAGGTTCTCAGCTCACATACAGCCCAGCATCTCTGTGCCAATAGTTCAGCTGATTATTAAGTGGGCTGTATTTGGTCAAATACTGTCTAAAGTTTATATTCTGTAATAAAAGTTTCACAATGTATTACAGAAGAAATACACCACAATAAATGTTTAGTGAAATCTGTTGAACACACTTGCAGAAATTTACAAGATGAGTGTTGTAGGATATGCTAAAAAGAAAGCCTTTTCCCTCCATTGAGAAATACCTAAAAATAAACTTGCTTAAAAGCAGCTTTTAGGAGTCTCTTGTGTGAATAATCCATTTGCTTTTGATTGTCGACAGTACCATATTAGTTACCATAACTGTAAGATGTATAGAAAGTACTTAAGCAGTTCTTGGAGTAACACTACCTGATTTTAAAGGTGACTCACCCTGGGCAGTGTGTAGGCTGGTTTGTGCCTGTCCATGTTCTGGGTAGAGCTCAAATTGCTCAAATGTAAATGTGGCTGAGATGCCACATTATTCACATTATTTAAGCCTCCAAAGACCCTCAACCACAACTGTATATTGACATAAGGAACTGTGTAATCTCCCATCTCTGTACAATTACTTTGGAAGAGAAATGTCTCATAACTTTTTGGAATATATGTAGAAATTAACACTGTTAGTATTAATGTCACTATACCATTATAGAATCATTAAAGAATCTTAAAAGTAGTGTAACAGCTTTGTCTGTTGATACAGTTCTAAGGGTTGTTATTGCCACTTGTTTCAGTGGCCCTAAGTCCTGGGACTCTTTAGGAAGCACAGGAAAGCAGGGATCCGGTGATGACACCTTTATCTGCCTTGCTGTAGGAGGGAGTTTGGAAGACTGAACCAAATACAAGGTGATTCAGTAATTTCCCTCTTCTCCAGTTCCTTACTTTTACTCTTTATTGCTCCATCCTGGTTGTGAAACATCAGCTTAATGATAAAGGAGCTATTCATGCAAGGAGGTGCCCTCTTGACCCTCACATCTATTCACATGAGCAAAGGTTTGCCTACCCTGGGCCACGTCTTATTTACCGGGAAATCTTTTACTTGCACATCAGAGTCATTGAAAAATGATATGCTTCCCACTGATAAACATCAAGGCTAATGAAAAGAAAGGGAATCATTTGCAGATGAGTGAAAATGGTTACTTTCAAAACAGCAATAAAATGAAAAGAGAAACTGCTGGCCGTGTTTAGGGGAAGCAGACAAACACACTGAGTATGAGAACAAATAGCTGACATCTTTATTTGAAAAGCGTACAAGACTCTCAACAGGCCTGAGATGTAAGTTTAGAAACCTGAATGTTTAAACTTAAAGCCCAGTGCTGTGAACAGACATTTTAGTAGGCTTTTAAGGATAGCTGCTAGAATATAAATGGCACATGGTTTATGCTACAGGAAATAACAGTTAAGTGGATCAATAGTAGTTTCCCCCCTGTTTTTTAAAGTGTCTTCACTTTTCACAAGTACCTACAGGTGCATTTCCAGCATTTTGGTTTGTGTTTGGAGATGGGGAAGCTTGCTTCTAGATTTGAATATTCTAGAAATTGATCTTAAATTGTGAAAATTTAAGAATATTCTATGATTCTGAACATTGTTTCCCATGTTGCTTTACTTTCAAGCTGCTGCCTCAAGGTTTAAATCTATGGGCAATATTTTTGAGAGAGTCTGCAAACTAGTTTTCTTAAAAACTTGAACCAGGTTTTCGATGCTTTGTTCAGCATTTAACAGAGATGGTGGCTTTTGCTTAGGCTTTGTAGAGTGATTTGGTTTTCAGTGTAAAGTTAGCAGGGGTGTCTTTTTTCATAACATTTTCCCTTTTTTATGCTCTTCAGGAGATGCATAATGAGATTCTAGACTTACTTAGGTTTGTTTGTTTGCTCTTCACCTTGCTGATCCCTTCCATTTAAGGTATTGAAGGTGGGGTGGATAAATAGGGGACTGAATTAATTATCTGGAATGCCAGTTGACTTGTGTCTTTCAAGGCTAAGCCTTTTTCATAGGCTGAGCAAAGTAAAGCCAAGCATCTTTCGGACAAGGACGAGTGGCTGCCAATGAACAAAGTTGTTAACTACTCCTAGTATCTTTCATATAAGAACTTGACAGTGTAAATTAAGGCTTATGCTTGTGAAGTAGGTATTCCTAGATTTTTCAGATTTATATCTTTAATAATGCATCTTCTAAATTCATCAGGTATGAACTGAGATGAAAAGTTCACTGTCCACAGCGGACTAAGATGCCTCAGAGTGTGAGTTGGAGGTATATTGCCACTGCAGCATTAGAAAAGAATTGAGGACAGGCAGCACAGAATCATTTAGGTTGGAGAAGACCTGAGATCATAGAGTCCAACCTTTGACCAAACGCCAACTTGTCAAGTGGACCTGGCGCTGGGTGCCATGTCCACTTGTTTCTTGAACGCCTCCAGGGATGGTGACTCCACCACCTTCCTGGGTAGTCCATTCCAATGCTTAACAATTTCTTTCCACGAAGAAGTTCCTCCTGATGTCCAGCTGCATTACCCCACAGCTTTTCTCTGTGTGTCTCTACACATAAAACCAAATGTAAGCAGGCATGCTTTTCTGTTGTGTTTTCTTTTTTTTCTTTTTCCCTGTTTAACCATTAAATTGTTTGAACTTTCTTGGAACACAGTTAAACAAAGCTGATAGTGCATACACTGCAACTGTGCTGATGGAGCAATAGCAATCGATCAGAAGCTATAATTTTTCTGCTATGGGCTTTTCCTTTTTCCTGTTATGAACTTCATCCTGGAGTGTTCCTAGTATGCTGTCCGTCCGTTACCTTAGAAGTGAATGTTTGTGTTACCTTTCATGTTAACCTTCTGCTACTAGGTGTGTTTTTGGCAAGCTCTGCTCCAGAGACCATGGCATGCAAGTAGTTTTGCAAGTTATCAACAGCTTGTTCTATGCTTTAGTTCATACTGTATATGTGGTTTTTGCAAGATGCCTTCTGTAGCCAGTGAAGATACAGTGTAATGATGACTTTCTACTGATTTCCTTTCTAAAAACAAATTACTGTTTTCGCTATTAATACTAATTAAGCATAATTAATTGTCTTGCTTTTCTCTGGATGTTGTTGACTTTCAGAACAGTTGTGTTCCTTGATGGTAGTGCAAGTAGATGTCAACATAGCAATAGACAGCCTGGAAACAAGCTGGATTACAAGTGACAGTAAATAATCTGATCAACTGGGGAGCAAAGGAGAATGCTTTTGCACATTGATGCTGTGGATCTGCTGATCACAATGCCTGTGATTTGCAGAGGTTTTATTTTGTCCCTGGCACTTGTTTGATTCTATGAATTGAATACATATGAACGTGTGAACGTTTCTTCCTGAAGTAGGTTGGAGTAATAGTGTGTCTTTGGGCTTTGTTTAGTCCAAACTGAGCTCAGATCACAAACTGAGTCTGCTCTGTAGTATGTAACAGAATGTGGTAAGAGGTAAAGTGGAAGAGTTGCACCTTTCAGTTAAATTAAGATCCCACATGTGGTCACACCTGAAGCACCTGTGGTGCTACAGACATCCTCAGGAGAGCCACACTTTGAGGCCGATTGAACTTTTAAAATAAGCATGCAATATGTACTCTGCATTTTTGCTAGCTATGTGTTGAGGGGATGCCTTGGGCTTGAAGGAGCTTTGTCTTCCTTTATTTTCTGTCTTGATTCAGTCAAGTCCCTCGTCAGTGCTGCTGGTTCTAGCATTACTAGATCTTTTCTTTAAAACACCAGGTTTTTTAGCAGGGAAAAACTTCAGGCTGGCTGTTTGTTTTCTGTATCTTCCCATCTTACATTATCACATCTTTATATTGGAGTTTTTAGATTTTACTCTGTTAGTTATGTACTTGTCAACACTTAAATTGTAGGCAGGAGAGATTGTTCCTAGTAGCTCTATTTACAGTCAAATCAGTAAGGAAGTTATTCTTTCTTTTTTTTTTCCCCTGCATTGTGTTGTGTGAACTCGAGTGGATCAGACACTCTTGGCTGCAAAATAGCTTCTGAAATATTTTTAAATCAAACCTCATACACTGATTTTCTTAAGAGAAATAAATGCAAGTGATAGAAAGGAAGTAGGAAACAAATAATAGGTTGTTTTTCCTTTTCTAACCTTACGTGTATCTGTAGTGTTTCTTATGATGGACCTATTTTTTTAACCTCTCTTGTGGGATTGATTGCTAGATCAGCAAGTCTGTAGGACTAAACTTCTGCCTTAATGAAAAGGTAGACACAAATTGTGATTGAGCAAACTGCCAAATACTAAACTGACTTTATTCTGTGTTGGCATCTTGCAAATACTGTGTAAGCAGTTTCTAACTGCCGAGAAATGAAACCCAAACCTGTGTGTCTCTTTAGGCTGCAGGAGCTGCAGAAATATCGGAGTTGGACCTATCACAGGTCTCTGAATTCTGATACTTCCTAATAGCAGTGACACTTAACATTTCTTTGGACTGCAAAGTAAGTCATAAGATTGTTAGATAATGGCAGTGAGTGAGTAATAGCTGATGGAACTTAAAAATAATTCTGCAAAAGGTTATGAAGGTCCTGAGGTAGAAAGCATAGTCAGATATGATACGGTATTTTTGATGGCCTGGCTAAAATATCAAATGATCAATGATGACTTCTCTGAGTGACCTCCAAATGCTCATATTGCTTCTCCTCTTTACTATTCCCAACCTAATCCAAAGAAGTAAGAAAGCTTTGGAGGAAAGTTGCTCAAGAACCATGTTTGGTCCCTCACTAGAGAAGCAGTGGTTTGTAAGTAGGTTAGTTCTGGCCTGTAATGGAAGTGGGGTTGATGAGTCTCCTGCAGGCACCAAAGAAGCAGGGGAGGTATTTGGAGCCAAGCAGCTGAACAAAGAGAAGGGGTCGAATCAAGCTCACGGTGATACTGATTTCTCCCTGTCCTCTCTTGCGTTAGTCTGGCTGAACGCTCAACCAACCACATGCTCAGCTCTTACAGTTGCTGTTAACCAGATACAGGCTGTAATGCAAATATGTTCAAGTTAAATAGTTGATCTATGATAACTTGCCAGTTAAGGCTTCAGGCCTGTCTAAGTGGTGTATACGTGACTGCAGAATGACAGAGGGCAATCAAGGCTTGCCTTGTTAGCACAAGGGTTTTTGAAGGGCACTGGAGTTTATGCTTCACTCTTTCTTATTTTTATCAGTGCACTCTGAAAATTTTTCACCTTTGTCACTATCAATTGTAGTTTTAAAATACCACCTGCCTGCTTCCAACTTTTTTTGTGGCTTTTCAGGTGGAAGGCAAGGGAAGGGAGAGAGAGCAAAAATTTTTGGAGTTGCTTCTGTTTAGCAGCAAACCCAGTAGTCATCTTTATTGTGTCTCTACATTATTTGTTACAGTAATACTAGATTTTCAGGTAGTGTCTTAACTGGATTGTGACTATAGGATAACAGTACTTTTCATGAAGTTGTTACATAGTCTCTGCAAGATGCTAAAGCTGTCAACTTAATTAATGAAATGAGAATAGATGTCTTTATCTAATATTTAGAGGAAGTAAAACATAGGTCAAACTTTGAGAGTGCCTTGGCTTTATTTGCATGTTTTAATAATGCTTGTTCCACTCTGCTACAATTAGACATTTGGTTATTTGGACAGATGTCCTCACACCTGGCTGCTTCTTGTCTCCTAATGGAGAAACGCTGTCATAAAGTAGTTTCACACTAGACATTGACTAGGTGCTTTCATCTGAATTCTGTGCGTCTTAGAAAAACCGTCTCATTTATTTGAGGTAACTGCAGTTTTTCTGTGGTTTTGTTGACTCCCTTAGCATCTTGTTTGTGAGCAGCTCTTAAGCTTGAGGGTTCTCTAGTTAAAAATGTAGGAGTGCTTCCTGTGTCTCAGCTTCTGAGAAGGTAACAGATGCTGCTGAACAGTCACAGATGTCAGTTGCAGGAAATCCGGGCTAGGAAGGAAAAGAGTGGCAGAAGACAACAACTATGGTACTTGTACCAGTTGATCCCTCTTGCCTTTAATCCAGTAGCAAGAAGACAAACTGGTTTGGCTTTCATGCATCCTCAGGGATGGGACAGTTGAGAAGTGATAGGGCACAGAGTCTGTTAATTACCTGCCACACATCAATGCTGTACATTACTCTTTGCCTGCAGTTTGTCTGGTGTTAGCTGTTCAGGGGAAACCTACAAATTTATAGGAAATTTGTGAAACTGAAAGTGTGCATGGTTTGGTAGTCTTAAAGTGGAAAGATTTTTCAGTTGACTAAGCTTACTTTTTAACTTACTTAAAATCCTTTCTACAGGATATATGCAATTTCTAGTTTACCAGTGGGATTTGACCAGGAACTAGATATGGTACAGGACCGAAAAGATTATTGGAGAATTATTGATGCAGTATCTGTTCTGCTTTCTGTCAGTGGTTGGAAGCTGCCTTGGTAAGAAAGCCCCTTCTGTGTATTTATTAGTAGAGTTCCAGATGTATTAAAATAGCAGAAGATCGTGTTCTAGTGCATGTGTTGTGTGTGTGGTTTTTAATGTTTTACAATTCCTGAAAAAAAAAGGGGGGTTTTGTGTATATGCTGACACAACATTGTTTAAGAAATACTCTAATGCACAGCTAGCTCTTACCAGCAAACTGATGTCATTGCCAGTCTAATTCACTCACCTAGCAGAAGAAATGGACTAGGCAAACCAAGCTATTACCTGTCTGAGGGTGTCTAGGTCAGACTGTTTCCTAGTCTTTTATCTCATTTACTGATCACACCTCTTTCTAGCCTGCCATGACTGTGCCAGCAGATCTCTGTATTTGAAAACATTTGTTCAGAGTCCACTCTTTGCCCAGTCCTCTTCAAAGATCAGTCTTAAGTTAATCTAGTGTTGAAGAGATTTATAGTAAGTAACATAAAAACATTTTATTTCAGGTTAAGCCCTGGATAAAGCTAAATAAATAATAACAGAAATCGCAAAGCTAAGAGCCTTTCTGTGGCAGGTTTTTGCACTTGTTAGAGCTCTTAAGATAAACCCATCACCTTGTTATTCATACAAAGCATCCTGTCCCTGTTGACATTGGAAGCATGCCTTGCCTTTCCTCCTCCTCTTGCTGCCTGATGCAGGAATGATACAGGCAGATAGACTGGTGTGGTTGAGGTTATGTAAAGTTTTTGGTTCACCCTGGAAACCTGGTTGGTTGTTTGGCTTAACAAGGCGGCTTAGTGAAGGTACTACTCTGAAGAGTTAATAGCCAACAGTGTGTCTTTTTCTTGTTCCTGTTCTGTAGTTCAAAAGTCTACCTGATTAAAAATGTTGTTACAAGCAGTACTGTGCTCCACCCAAGTCTGATCACTTTTGGTTTTTTTATTTGATACTGTCCGGACAAGCAAGATTTTTATTCTAGCATGTGTAAGCTCACTGAATTGTCAGACAAGTAAGTTGTTTTACACGGACCTTTTTTTTTTTTTTTTTTAAGTACCTGTTTCTCGTTAAGATAGGTTGTTGAATAGGAAATGAGGTGTGTGATGATACTAGCATGCTGCTTCGGCAGCAGCTTCTAACATGTCTTCAGAGAAACAAGACCTTTAAAGTTGTATTGAAATTTGGGGATGAAATACAAAAGTGCTTGTAAACTGAAAGTCTATGACATTTTCCTCCTAGTGCCTAAGAAATGGAACAGTTTTTAGAGTGTTCTAAACAAGTAGCTTTCTATCAATTTCTTAACCTGAAGCATATTCTAATGCATGGCTATAAATGGGAGAGAATGTAGTATGCAGTGTTACTTTATGCTTCAGTTCACTCACTGAGTTGGAAAGCTTATTGGGCCTCTGTAAGCAAATCTGTCAGGCTTGGATCACTTGTGTTTTGACTTGTGCTAATTAACTATTCTTATACACCGAGAGCATGGCAGACGGGGGGGGGGGGGGGGGGGCGGGAAGCTTCATTTTAAACTCACTTTCCTTTTCTACATCTCCTGTGTAATATCAGCATTTTCTGTCCAACTCCTCTGCATCTAGTAAATTCATCTCAGTCAACTGTGTTTTTATTGACAATAGGACTGTTTTGGTTTCATTTGAATCTGCTTAAATCAACTGCAACTGAACTGAAATGTATTATTTTGGAAACAGACTGCTGCATGGGTTACCATCTGCTTATGCAATCGGTACCAGCTCTGTTGCAAGAGTCTCATGCAAACACTGTCTGGTTCTAACCCTGCTTAACATAGGTCACCAGCTGGTGTGAGGGCTTGATTAAACTCTTGACTCTTCTGCTTCCACTTTCTTATCTCTGAAATGGGGACAACAGCATTTTCCAAAGCCCTTCTAAGGGGGAGTTGGCTACATTAGTCGCCATGTATGTATTCAGATAGGAAGGAAGCCTAATCTGGTATTACAGATTATTCCTGTGTCTTAATTTCAGCTGATGCAACATAAAAGTTGTTGAAATACTTTTTTTTTCTTTTCCCCATCCAAGGCAAAGTGTGTTATAAGCATATTGGAACAGAGGCCCACAAAATTAAGCTATACTAGTGAAAGCTGATAGGTTTTATTTCTGAATGAGAACGATTGTGGGCCCGTGGAAAGTAGGGACACTCAGCATCTGCAGAACAGCTGCAGTTCTCATGCAGCAATAACCTTTAGCTAATTTGTCTTAAAAACATGTCCGTGGAACTTGGGAAAGTGAAAAGGAAACATTTCTATCACTGCATTAATCAAAAGAGCAAGGGAATGCTGGTAAAGCACTGAATATGCTTTTCATCAAAATAGTTGATTAAGTAGTTAGTAAAATTGGAATCTAGTCCTGAAAATAATAGGGGAAAAATCCATATAAACCGCTAAATTCTGTAGTCATGATCTGTCAAAAAAGCCAGATGCCTCTTCAAAACAGTTGGTATTTACATCCATTGCACATAAATTAAAAGGAGAAATAAAATTAAGCAACATTAGTTTGCTGAAGCATAGGATCTGCAAGTATCACAAATAGGGAAGCTTCAGTATTCAATTCTGCAATGACAAAATAGTTCCAGTTAACTTATTTGCTGAATTAAGAGTTTCACTTATTATTTAACTCTGCAGAAAGTCACAAAAAGGAAATAGCCCTGTTGATCTCTTTCCATTAATATCCCTCACATTGTTTGTCGTATGAATTATGACTTATAGGAAAATTAACTGTCCATGCTATACATTACACACAAGCAAGACTTAACCAGTGTATACTGTAAAAATATTGACATGCCTCCAAGAGGTTAATTTCCCTACAGATTAGACCTTTTTTTCCAAAGGAAACAGTAACACCTATTTGTACTGCATAATAGAAGTAGAACTCCAATTGCTGAAATTGTTTTTTTATCGACTCTTACCACCTAAATCTCAATGACTTCATGTTTCACTCTAAAATAGAAACTACTCCAAAAGTTGCAGAGGTTATTGCAGAATTAATTAATTCTCTCATCACATTAGTTTACCCCTAGTCTTCTTTTTTACACATCTGGGCTGGGAGGTCCCTAATCAAGCATGTTGTTAGCTAGTGGTTATGTCAAAGAGAAATTAGCAGCAGGACAGCAGTAGTTGGTAGTGAGGGAAAGCTGTATTCATTCAACCGTAATGGTTCAATTTGCCAAAACCCCTCAAAATTCACCATGTAGCATCTTACGACTGCTTGCTTTCTGGTCAGTGATGTTAATTTTCACTTTCTCTTCAAGGCTTGATTGCATGTTTGATTTCATGGTATAGAAAGAGCAACAAATATTTCCAAAAATCTGACTACTCTGTTTTTCTGTCAATTCACATGAGCAATCCTGGCTTGGCCTCAATTTGACTTAGTGAGGAAGCGTGCTTTGGTCCAACCCTGTTTGGGCTGAACATCCTTCTGTGATTTATTCTTGAATTTTACTGCATGAAAAACAAAGCCTCAGATTTGGACATTCCTTTCAGTAAAGGTGGTTTAAGAAAGCAATGGGAAGTTTCCATGAGGATGGAGAAAGGCAAAACATAGAACTCATTGCAGACCATGAAATCAATAAGCACTATCCAAATCATGTCTGGGCAGTCTACAACAGGTTTCCACAAACACTCCTGCACACAATGTGAGGACTTTTCAGAAAACACGTATGTGTTTTGACTGAAAATGTCTTATACTGCCTGTTTTTAAAACACTGTTTTGTAAAATAGATGCTTACGATGGAAAGCTGCAAAGACAAATGTAACTCTTGCATTGCTTCTTATAAAACAAAAGAACAAAATTATAGAACGGTTTGCGTTGGAAAGCCTTAAAGTTCATCCAGTTCCAACCCCCTTGCCATGTCCTGGGACACCTTTCACTAGACCATATTGCTCAGATTCATGTTCCATTTCCATTGTCAGATGGAATATTTTCATGCAAAATTTGCTTAATCCAAAGAGGACAGCACTTGTGTTATGTCTGTAGCTGTAGACGTAACACCCATCTGTAAACCTTCAGTAGAATAGCACTTGGTACAAATAAGGAGTGCAAATTATCATTACAAAATCAGTAATCTTGAGTTGTACTTCTTTTCAATGTGACCTTAAGATAAGGCTTTACAAAGTCAGTCGGGACATGCATCCACTTTGTAGAAATGCTGGTATATTCAGTAAAGGAAATTATGTGTATTCTATATGGCTCAGACGTTACTTAAAGACCTTCTTGTTAGAGGTCTGTCAGGAGAAGAAATAAATCAAGCTCATGCTGCGAAAGTATTAGTCCTCTGTTTATCAGTTGAGTTGTTTCTTTCCAAGTAATTTGTTTTCCTCTTCACCATTTATCTCTGGAGCACTCTGCATTGTGTCCATCCTTGAGGAAGAGCTCCTGCATGCCTTTGAATGGAGCCACAGAAAATGGTAAAAGAGTAAACTCTCCCAACGTCACTCTGAAGAACTCCTTCTCTCTTACTAAGAGGATTTTACTAGAGGACAAAAATATGCTCCCTGGTGCACTATAGTAGTAATGAGGAGTCGAGATCCAAAATCTTACCTCTAACACCACATTGCAGAAATATTTACATTAGCTAAACTAATCACTGTTAATCTGGATCTTGGTGTAGGCACAGGGAGGTTCTTATGCACTGCCATGCTGAATGCTTTGATTAACAGCTATTGCGTGGTTTAGAGCCTGTTCTGATTTGCAGCTTAGTTTCACTCAGGTTTATTTTTTTGTTGTTGTCATTTATTCTTATACCAAACTGGCTTTTTGTTTAAATGACTTTTGTTTGTGGTCTTGCATTATAGTTTCTGATACTTTACAAAGAAAGCAACACTATCTCCTCTCACGTTTTATTTTTGCAGTACAACTTGCTTATCTTCTCTAAATAAAATTGATGACAAAACCTATATTGTTCTCAAGGGCAATAAGGTCCAGTTTCAAGATATGGAAGTTTTGGAACTCTCCTCTTACTGCAGGCTAATTCAAGGAGAATTTAAGTTCACAGCATGGACTGAAGTAGGAAATTAAAGAAACTAGATGCATTTTAAACTGTATTTTGCTAGTTTGTTCTCTTTATAATTGAACTGAGTCAAATGTTTTTTCCGTGGCTCTCTTCTACAGGGAGGCACTTTCTGTTATTAAATTGAGAGCCTTTCTGGGAACTACTGTTTTTCTATTAATTTTCAGATATTGCAGAAGTTGAGAAGCTAGGAGGGTTAAGTTTGATCTCCACCCATTTGTTTGTCCCACAAGAGATAATTCTCTCATCATTTCAATGGGGATTGTTTCCCAGGATATTTTCCACTAACTTCAAAACTCTCAGTCTTTGTTCTCCATGCCAAGTGACACACAAAAAAATGTGCACTTGCATCTTGGGAAGCATCATATCCTCAGGAAAGTTCTCTTGATTAGGTTTATTACTCAGCTGTAACTTTCCCTGCAAAACTCAAGCATGTCAATATACTTTGTGATGTTTGTGTCCACCTTGGAGGGAAGGAAATGTGGTAGTGCTAGTTACCAGCACTGATTGAGCAGCTAATCTTGCAGAACATTACACAATATTAAGATTGTTTCTCCAAGTAAAAGCAACCCTAAGGACTTTTTGTAGATAGACCAGAATTCTTTACAGCGATCAGCATTCGCATCTATGTGAATTACTAAAATGGCTAGCACGTGAATGTCTGGTTTTAATTTGGGGGGTAGGAGGTAGTGGGTGGAGTGTGTGCAGGGGAAAAGTAGGAGGAAAAAATATCCAACATAGCAAATGCTGGCACTATAGAATGCCATAAAATTTTTATCCTCAAGTCTTACGTATCCTGTTTCATGCTGCTCATGCTTTGTCTAATTTTGATAGTTTATTCAAGCAGGGAATAGCTGGCAGGATTATTACCTTTTCTGTTTCTAAACAATGATGTGGAATTAATTTATCTGTAAACTCACAACTTATTTCCACTGGACTGTGTCCTGAAGTTTCCAGACTCATAAATATTATATTTAAGCCACAAATTAGAGTTTTATGTGTCTTTCAGGTTCAGGCATGTAAAAAGACAGTTCTTTACATCTCCTCTAAATTAATGATTTATTGCATGGCCTTCAGATAACAAGCTAAAACCAGAGTAGAGCATATGTCTTCTAAATCTGTATGTAAAAACTTGCCCCCCCCTTGTCTCTGACTAATAAGAGCTATTTCTGGATGATAAATTGGGATTGTGCTTGAAGAGCATGATTTCTGTTGGCTAATATGGGTTAATTAACAGATTGCCTTTCTAAAGGATCACTTAGTCTGATTAAATTTTAATTGAAAAACAAGAAAACAGATGAGCACTTAAAAGACTGAAATAAGGAGTGTTTTGATCTGTGACAAATATGCATTCTCTGCCCTCATTCATTTTGCCTACTAGGAGGCATATAGAGTAAGAGGACATAGAGACAAAAAGAGGTACTTGTGCCTGTACTATTGTCTTTAATGAGACTGCCCTTTGCATGTTAAATCAATTATTTCCTCTCTTCACTGAGTTGTCACTGTCAGCAGTTATGGTTTGATATAGCTCGGTGCCTGGTCCCTGTTACAAATTTAGCATTTTAGCATTGTTCCCACAGACACTCTGCACTTGGAAAAGCATAAAACCCAGGAGAAAAAAAACCCCTGAAACGCCCAGATTGAAATTTGGGGCTCTGTTCCTTTTGAGACTCAGTCCAATGAAGAACTTCCTGCATTGTTTAACATGTGTGTGACTGGTGCTGTGTTTAAATAATGATGCCAAAGAGAAAGGGTGGAAAAATGCTATCTATCTATCATCAGTGCCTGGGAGAAAGTGTGGGAAAACTCTTTTCCACTTGGCAGAATAGTTAGAAAGCAGGTCTATTCTGCAAAGTCAGGACAGATTTTTAAGCCATTAGCCTTAATAAAGGTGGGGAGCTGTGACAGTATTGTCTCTTATGTTTTATTTATAATGGCATTGTATCTAAACACAAATGCTTTTGGAAAACTTCACTCACACACATTTTTTGGAAGGTCCTGGAGACTGTATGCAATAGTAAAATGTGGTGGGTTGGCACTGGCTGGATGCCAGGCACTCACCAAAGTCCCTCTATCACTCCCCTCAACAACTGGACAGGAGAGAGAAAATACAGTGAGAGGTTTGTGAGTTGAGATAAGGACAGGAAGAGATCAGATCACTCACTGATTACTATCACAGTCAAAACAGTTTCAACTTGGGGATATTAATTGAATTTAGTACTAATAAAATCAGAGCAGGATAATTAAAAGTAAAATAAATATTAAAAGCATTGTCCCCTCACCCCCCCGCTTTCACAGGCTCTACCTCCTCCCACTCAGTGGCTAGGGAGATGGGATGGGGGTTTATGGTCAGCTCATCATGTTGTTCCTGCCCCCCGTGCTCTGCCATGGAGTCCCTCCCANCTCTCTGCTCTGGCTGCAGTTACATCTGAGCAATAACTTTTTTTTTCCTTCTTAACTACATTATCATAGAGATATTACCATCATTGCCTTGGCGAGTGGCACATCCATCTTGGAGCTGGCTGGCATTGGCTCTGCTGGACATGGAGGAAGCTTCAAGCAGATTCTCATGGAAGCCACCCCCACTACCGAAGCTTGGCCACACAAACACAGTAGACTCACTCACTAATCCACAGCAATGATACTGTTGTTTAAATAGTGTTTGTATTTACAGGTGATTCTGGGATTGGGTAGTGTGAATTTTAACAGCTAATGTGACGGAACTTTGGATGCAAATAGGAATTCACTGGTGTGTCCAATGAACTCTCGCAGAGAGATTTTGGAGCTTGTTTTGAGGAGTTCCAGTTTGCTTTGGGGTATGTCAGTGTTCTTCCTCAGTTCTGAGTACCTAAATAAACTTTATAGAAGCTTCCTCAGAATTATACTAAATAGTGAATATTCTCAAGTGTAAAGGAATGTGTATAGGATTAAGATGTGAAAGTTTTCTAATCCTCTTCAAACTCATTTATGCCCTTTGAAGGACATACACAGGGCGTCTTTACAGCGCAGTGATGCAGTTATTTAGTCAAGATTATTTTCTCTCTAGTAAAGACCATTTCCGTGTTTCTCTTGTGTTTGATAGTATCTTGTTTGGTAGTTTCTTGTCTTTGGTGTTCTTACTGGACAGCCTGTTCTGTGCTGGTTAATCAGTAAATTAAAATTGATGTTGAGCTCTAATCCACATGCTATTTTCTTCATAGCATGTACTTAATTACTTTCACTGGAATCTGCTGTCAAAGTTCAGTACATGACAAGGTATCCCATTCTGTGCTTTTCAAAGTTCAGTACATGACAATGTATCCCACTCTGTGCTTTCTCCATCTAAATGGAGATAATAAAATACTGTAATAAAACTAGCAAGACTTCTTTAAAAGAAGAGAAGTGCTAGCCATGTTGAAGTCTCGGAACAAGAGTTTTCCCACTTAAAAATAAATGAATAATTGTGACAAAATGACTTAAATGAGAAATCAAGAACAAGGCATGTAAAGAAACCTGGGTGTTCTGTGTTCTAAACTAACAGCCAGAAATGATGTCTCGTTTGCTGTCTGTTGTATCACAAAACTATGCAGAGAGAAAACCAGGCATGTATTTACATGCATTCTTTAAATATCAGGCTTAGATGTAGGGACAGCTTTGTATGAAGTGGCATTTGCTGGAGGCTTAGTTAGGTAAGAAGAATTCTGCTTAGGTGAAGGCACAAGTTTCTGACAGACCACAGTAAAGCATAATGGAGGGAAAGCAGTGGAGTGTCTTGGTTCTGTAATTCATTTATGCATTGAGAAGCACTTTTGCATGAACAGAATAAAACACTAAGAAGTTGGCTGGGTAAATGAAGAATCAACAAGATTAGCCAAATTTTTTTCTGCAGAGCAAGTTCAATCTTGTTATATAACTTTTTGGATAAAGTGTGTTATATACAATGCATTCGAACTCTACATACACCTTTTCTATTTTGTGTGCTCTAAGATACTGGTGGGTCATTTAAAGTCACTTGTAGCAAATTTAAATAACTTTTATAATTGCCTTATTAAAAGCACACAAACAAACAAAAACTACTCACATGTTGAAGCAGTTAAAAAAAACCAAACTTAACTTTCCGTTCTTCTTTCTCCAAAGACTGTGGAAAAGTGATAATATTCTATCTGCTGTATTGATAGAAGTGTGAAAATATAATCTCATTCTGGATTAAATTTTACTATTGTTGGAAAAAACTCCTCCCTAGAAGTATGTTAATCCATATTTTGCCAGGGTTTTTTTCCCCCCTACTGGGAATTTTCAAAACTTTGTCCTTTGATAAGAGAACTATATTTTAAGACTAAACTGTTGATTGAAAAATGCAAAATATGTATGTACTTGCAATAGCACTTGCACTGCATTTATAAAGTGATTGGGTTTGACAGCAAGGGGAAAACTTATCCCCTGCTATTTGTAGTAGATCTACATAGGAATGTAAACCTGGGGAATAACACTTGTTTCCAGGGTTTGTTTTTATTTTTTTCTTCTATTTCAATTCATAGATAAAGAGGAAGAAATCCTGTATACTTGCAGTGATCTCTCTAGTTTTCTGCATAATTTTCATGTATGCTTTTGTGTGTGTTATTTACATCTGTCAACATCAAGCATGAAGCTTGTGGAGTTTCTGTTCTTCTAGAAGTGAAAGTTAACGTTATTCCCCCAATGACTACTTCCTATGTTTTGCTTCAGTTTCGACTTTGACCTTGTGGTAGGTGGCTATGGTCCACAATCCCATTGTCCTGTTAGAATCAAGCTGTTTCTGCCTTGGATTTTGTTTGTTAAAACAGACTATAGACGTTCTAGGATTATCAAGAGCCTTGCAGAACCTAATTTAATACAGGCCAGCTGGGTATTTGCTCCTTTATGCTTAGTTGATCCGGAATCAGACTTGTGTAGTCAACTGATGTCCTCTTCACTTAATGTGGAATTTATTAATTCCCACCATCCTTCTGTAATGCAGGTGCTGCTGACTCATATCCTGCACCTCTTGCCCCAACCACCTTCCAGCTCAACTCTCTGCATAGGTCAGTAAAGGACAGTAAAACTTTCACAGGTTAGCAAGACACAAGGGTGTTGCCTGTCAGACTGAGACAATGTGGTTCATTTGTCTTATTTTTCTTTCTCAAAAAAGGTCGCAAACCATTCCCCACAGAAGAGAAGTAGGAAATCCAGGACTCAGCTAAAAGACTTCTTTTTACATCTGGCATGGTTCTTGCCCTGACAAACATGAAATTCACACTGCAAACACAGATAATGCTGAGAGGGAAATGAGAGGTCAGCTGTCCTGAGTCCTGCTGGTTCGTGTAATCCTGCAGAGACTGTCAAGTGGCAAAGGCAGCCTCAAAGGCTTGTCCACTTGTCCCCGTGTGCTGGCCCTGGTCGTATTGCCAGTGTGATTCAGCTGGGAGCTCTTGAGTCCAAGCGAGCAGTTAGGGTAGGTCTGTCATTAAACTAGAGATGGGAGTTAAAAGAGATGACAGGAACCACAATTGTGTGCTTTTCTGGTGGCTTTGAGCTGCTCAGAAGAGGAGGATGGTTACTACCATCCCTTGCTGAGAACTCTTGCCTTGAGCAGATTACATATTAAAGGTGCCAGGTGCCAAGTGGCAGAAATGTGTCCGGATAGGGTGCTGCTGTTTTGTATTGTAGGCTGTGTGTAGGCTATATTCTAATCCTTAAAGAATTTTTTTTCCTTTCCAAGAAGTGATGAGCTTCCATTTCTGTGCACTGACACGTGTATAGCAGCCGTTCTAAAGATGACATGGGAATAGCTGATTTTTCTGCTGCCTTGATGAAATCATTTCACCGTATGTGAATTCTCTCGGCTTTCTGCAGCTCTGCCACGTTGTGTCTCTGGCTACCAAAGTAAGCAGCGTGGCACAGCAAGATTTTCTTAGCAGTACTGCATCTGTCTTTGAGGTTGGGAATAGAGGTGAAAGAATATATAGGTTAATATGAAGTCTTTATAGAACCCAAACAGGAAATTTTAATAAAACATTACTTGTGTACACCTCATATATCTAGACATGAAAAGTAATTGAGAAGAAAGAGTTTTTTGTTCGTTGGTAAAATCATTAGTTGCATAGTTGGCTTCACTTTCCCCTTCCTTACCCAAAAGCCAAGCTGCCAAGGTATTCCAGAGAGGAAAATATTTTCTCTGATGGACAGTATCTTCCATTCAGTTGAGGCACATCAGGGGCGCAGAGTGAAAGCCAATCACCTTCAATATCTACCTTGTTTCTTTGTTGTTTTCTCTTTCTCTGTTCTGACTATAACTCAGAACAATAGATTATGGTGTTTAATATTACATTAGATATATATTTGTTGTTTAACAGCTGAACACGCAAACTTACTCAGTAGTTGAGCAATGACAGCTGTAAGCCAGGATTAATATATTCTATTTTGACTGTGAGTCTACAGCTTGATCTAGCTATAAAGTGCTTACAAAATTCAGACTGTGCCTGTGAAATAGGTTCTGCTGCTTTTAATGTGCAGGCAGACATCAAAGTGCAATATGCCAACAGGACAGGAAACTTCTGGCCATGGCCACTGTGCTGCCTGTCTACATCATGAGTCTGAGGAAGCTGTCCTGTCAATCTAGCTGTGACCTCCCACAGGCATTTTTCCTTCAAAAAGAGTTACTGGCTGAGAGGGTTTCTTTTCTCTTTACATACATGTAGTCAATCCTGAGACAATATTATCCAGGTCAGCGGAACTTTGTAACATATATTCTGAACTTGGAGTCTTAACATGTGACTCAGATTCATTAACAATTAAATATGTTTTTATTGCACTTAAAAATATGATTATTGTAAACAGCTGACTGCTACTGTAACTTTATAGCTGGAGCCAGAAAACCTAAATCACTGTAAAACCCATGTGGGACAAGTAAAAGGGCGTGCAGTTTGCATGGCATGGATTTTAATTGTTTATGTAGTTTTAAAGTCACTGAGAGTTCTTTTAGGCTTTCTGTTCATACAGCTGCTTATACCACTTTGCCTGTCTGTTTAGCCCTGCTGCTACTGTATTTGGTTAAAACTGAAATCTGGTTAAAGATGAATAGCAGTGTACTGTTCATCTGATAGTTTAAATTTAAAATTTATTACCCTGGACAATTCTATTGTGATTGGCTAAGTTGTCAGTATTATGTATACCTGTGATTACATAACTACTGCACTTTCCTGCTTTCTTCAAATTGTATAAAAGATTTAGATGTCAATGTGAAAAAAGATTGCTGTTAAAGCTTTTATTCCTTGTAGGAAAGTCTCTGAAGTACTTGGTAGAATCGAAATTCAGTGTTTTTCAGTGCACTAAATTTTTACATCCTTGATAAAAAAACTTGAGAAAGAAGCGAAATTACTCCTATGTTCCTTTGGAGTCAGAAGTGAGGGCAAAGCCTGGGAGTCCTCAAAGGATGTTGTTGGTTTAATGGATTCACCTTTTGGATCTAGTAGCGAGCTAGATGGTTGTCCACTACACTGTAATACTGTTGAGAGTAGAATGGAAGCCATTGTGTCTAATTTCAAGCTTAATAGTTCGATTAAGTCTCCTTTCTTGTGGAAAAACAGCATTTCAAAAGGCAGTTGTTCACACCACCGAAGAACCTTAAAGCTGCCATTAGCTCTGTGTGTCAGATCCCCGGGGAATGCTTTAAATAACATGGGAGGCTTTAGCCTTTTCAGAAGAGACCTGGCTCTGAGCAATATCTGGCTGTTCTTCCCGTATGTACTAGGGTGCCTGTGGGGCAGGATCTGTTGCTCTAGTTTATATATAGCCAGTTTATTGTGTTCTGTCTTCAGTATCTCTCTATCTGGCCACAAGTACCTTAGAAGTCCTTTTGTCTTCCTGTTGTTTATTGTCATCAGACCTAACTGTTCCTTACTACAGTATCTTAAGATGTTCTTGGACTCCTTAACTCTTAGAATAAAATCAGTAATGGTATGTGACCTATATGGGCCAAGACTTTGCCTTGCTATTTTTAAATTTGTTTTAAAAACTTTCCAGCCCTGCTCTTACTCGTCTAGGGGGGATTCAAGTGGCAGGTGCCTAAAACGTCTGAGAGAAATTCCTCTTCTTGGTCCAAGATAGAGGAGATTTAGCAACTATTTCCTGAGATACCTGGTGAATCTGGTGTTCCTCTGATCATCAGATGGTTAGTAAAATTGTCACCAAAGGGAGGAAACACAAGGCCGTATTGGAGCAGTGCTGGGGTTTGTGGGGAAGTGGGAAGGTACATTGCAGATGGAGCTTATTGTCTGCTTGATGACTTTCAAATTACATCCCTTTTTCTACTTGTGTTAATGTCACCAGAAGAGGTAGTAATTTTAAGTCTGTTTAACTTTCAACAATAACACCAGAGTCTCTAAAATGTCTTGTCCTTTTTCCTTTGCCAAGAAGCAGAACTGGAGTTGAAGGGAATGAGGGAGAAGAGGGGTTTTGATTCTGTGGGGCAAAAGAACATTTGACTGAAAATGCAGTCCCGCCTTTATCAGTATGAATTGTCTTGAGGTGAGACCTAAGGCAATGTATAAATTATTAGTTATTTTCAGCTTTTGCATTTGGATATACTTGAAAAGATATTTTTAAGTTACATCTTTCAAGATTCTAAGAACGCTTGCACCATCTACCCTCTTCTTCCTCTTCTTTCTCTTCTTCCTTGCTTCCTCTTTTACAATCCAAAGACTTTTTGAAGGAAGTTTTCTTCAAAACAAGGAATCAAGCACAGCCAACTTGGGGCATTCTGTATCCTAGTATATGAAAACAAAGACATCTCTGACATTAGAGCCTAACACATTTGCCAAGCAAAAAAAAAACAACCATGTTTGCAGTTCAGTTGTATAGTGTCCAGTCACTTTTTTTTTCCCTTTTTTTTTTTTTTTTTTGTTTTAAGCCAAAATCTTTAATTATTTCAGTATGGGCAAAAGTTATGCTGCTCAGAAAGCAGCTACATATTTCCCACAGCACCAAAGCTATCTAAGCATGTTTTGTGACCATCTTTGTTCCTGCAGCAGGGATGCATATAGTGCATTCACACTTATTGCAGACTTAAAGTAACTTAAAAGACTGGACTGTAGATCATAGATAATTGTGTGGTTCACTATACCAAGGGTTCATATAACTTGTAAAGCTGGCCATCTCCCCCAAAATGTTAGCTGCCTGGCTGTGAAGGGCAGCTGTGTGCCACTCAGTCCAGCAGCTTCTTTCCCTCATCTTTGGCCCTCTTTAGACCTCCAGATCTCAAATCCTGACAGGTCTTGATACAATTGTATGTACTGGGAAACTGAGCTCATGAGGTCAGGCCAAGTGGATTAATGCAATGAGATAATGGCCCATGACAATGGGAGCAGATAGTTCACTGGGTCTCTTGGAGATCACTTGCTCTGTGAGGAAACAACAACTAAAAAAAAAGCCAAGTCTGCTTATGGAATGGAAAATGACTGGAAAACTGGTGCTTAGTGTAGCATTTAGGCAATGGAAGAAGTCAAGGCATTTTTTCAAGAATAATAGATAACAGATGGTGTTTTTCAGGTGATTGGATGTCCTTTGGGACTTTCAGGAAGTTCCTCTGCAGACCATGGCAGAAATGAGTGATTGTACGATTGTACTTTGTTGTACTTTGATTGGTTTCTTCTCAGATGAGCTCTTGTGATATTTTTTTTTTTTTTTGGGAAGACGGGTGACGTTGTGTGTTTTACTTGATTGCTCTCAACCTGCTTGTTTCAGGGCTACTTCTCATTTGTACACCACTTTCTCATGATGAATGAGTGCCTTAGTGAGAACTCTGTCCTTTTCTGTCCAGAGCCTGTAGGCTATGGAAAGACACTGCATCCAGTTTAACACACACTTTGAATTTACTAGGAGAAAAGAAATCTAGTTCTTTACCTTCATTCACTTTCAATGCTTTTCCCTTTATCTTCTGGAACAGAAATGTTGAAAGTACATTTTTAATTAAATTGTTTGTGTCTTGTATATGTACAACATACTCACTTTGAGAGCATTCTTATTACAGCAGGAGGGTGGTGATAAGTAATAAGTCTCAAGAATAATTAAAACCTGTGTTAACTTGTGTATGTTTTCAGTAGTGATTGAACTTTGTGTTGAGTCGCTGCTGAGTCCAAGATCAGATCTTAATCAAGTACAAAAGGAAGGAAGGGGTGATGGGGGAAGGAAGAGTTGGTTGTACTTACCTTCATAAGTTCTTGCCAGTTTCAGATAAATATCACCTGTCATGTTTATTTCTGAAAAAGTTTTTTTTTAAAAGTATATTGCTTCCAATTTTTTTTTTATATTTAGCTATAGATAGTTTCTATGTTCAGCAATTACTGAGGGAGAAATGTGGACAGTGGGTTATGTTGTGAATCAGCATTTGGAGATATCTTCACCTTTTCTGTATATGCGTGTAGCCTCAGAGTTTAGTTCAGTATAAACACTGAAGGGAAAAAAGCAGAGTAACCTGGTAAGGCTTTAACTGCATCATGATGTGACAGGGCAGAGATTTAAATAACTAGAGATTTTCCAGAAAGAATATGGTGTCTGTTTGGTTTTTTCCTTTTAGTTTGGGGAGGTAGAAATGCACTCCAGAATTAGCAAGATGTATGGTTTTGATCTGAAACTTTCACTTTCTGCACTAAATAATAATTAGCGCTTTGCATTCATCATGGCATACCAGATCCCATCATGGGAGAAGAAAAGGACCTGATTCAAGGACAGTGACTGGAATCCTGTTGCATGAAATGCTCTGAAAAAAATCTTAATTTCTCTGTCTTTGAAATGTTCAGTTTTACCATCTGCTTGTAGATGGTTTGACTTTGATAGAGACAGCAGGTGAATTAACATGAATCACGTGAGCTTTGCCAAGGATTCTGTGACATTCATACCCACGTAAAGCTGAGGCATGTAATAGTGTTTTGAAATGGATAGTAGTTCTGAAGATGTCCCTAATGTTAAACCAAATTCAAGAGCTGCACTGGAGGTTAAATGCTGGTTCAGTCTGCATGAGTGTTATTTGCTCTCTGGAGAGATCTGTTTGTTTTAAAATTGTAAGTCAAGTAGAATTTTATCTAATTAAAACTCCCTATTGAAATGTCAGAGCATCTGCATTAATTTTTCTTATGTGAAGGCAGTTTTCAGTATTTCATAAAATTATTGTTAGTGAATATACTAGGCTAGCCTTCACAAAACACTCAAGAGATTATCTTGAAAGTATGAGCTAAGGGGGAAAACCTGAGAGGGACAGACACATTTCTTTTTCAGGCTGGTAGGATTTTATAAGATTGATTGTTACTTTTTCCTTATAGATTGTGTCAGAAGCTGCTGAACAGGGAGTTGCCATCACTGGGAACAATACTTTCAACAACTGGAATTGGCCTAACGCTGTGATCTTTGCTGCTACTGTGATCACTACAATTGGTAAATATTTACTAGGTCAACCTTCCTAGCTGTAGTTTTCTGTAGGATCTACTGTGTTTGTACTCTCCCATTTCTGTGTCAAGGTAGCCACCGAATAAAGTCCCCATGGTTGGAGCTGCCTAAAGTATGTGTTCACCTGCAGATTCATAGAGGAAAAAAACAAGGGTTTTGGCACTCTCTCCATGTGTGTACAGAAGAGAAAAGTGTGCCTTTCCAATAAGTAATGGATTAAAGGTGCTGTTGGGATTGGCTAGTGTCATCCCAGTTCCATTGATTCACTTAAATTTCCAAATCATAAAATTCCAAAACAAAAGCGTAACAAAGCATTCCATTAAACTAATACCTAAAGTAAGTGCATATGAGATCTTTGGATTTCTGTCTTGTTACATACACGTGTCCTCTTGAGCTACTACTAAATTATCAGTGTTTCTGGCTTGCAGAACTAGCTAGACTTTTTATCCACTTCTTAAAAAACAGGTGAAGTAGAACTATTGCTTTTTAAATATCACTACTGATTTGTGCTTTTAAGACCCTCTGCACTGGAAGACTTCTTCCTCTTGTGATATATAGGTTTTCAGAACTCAACATCATTTGCCTTCTGCTTTTACAGAAAAATCTTTTCTATGTGGTGTTGTTATACACTTGTTGCACCTACAATTGAAAAAAAAAAAAGGAATGCAAAATAACCAAAGAGGACTGAATTTAGAAGTATTACTGCTAAACCATATGCAGTACTGTGGTTTTCTTTATTATTTAAAATTCACAATACCCAGCTTATAATATAACTTATGAAAAAATGTTGAAGTCAATAACACACCTAAAAAAAACCCTCTGTCAAATGTTCAGAAAATAGGCTGCTGATTTTAGAGCCTGCATCTGTAATGTTCTGTTGGGTTCTGTGACCACCAAGGAACTAAATTCATTTGAAATATCTTGCACTTACTTGCCTTGCACTTAACTCACAAGCTCTTACCCTGCAAATGTACCAGGTCACAAGTTAAATGCATATAGTGGATCTTTTACCTGGGAGCTAGCTTCAGGATGAATTTTGAGTTTCATTCCATAAAATTAAATCAGTCAAGTTTTAACAGTGCTGCCTAAGATTGGAGTAACATATTAGAAGTTTTGAGATGAGCTTTATTTTCTATTTATCCCAACTTGTCCAGAAAAAGGTGCACAAAATCTAGGGAACACTTAAAGTGCAGTAATGGAATATCTGTTTGTTAGAGTAGACTTGGAAGGCATCCAGTTTCAGAAGATGAGCAGCTGGAGTAAACTAAATCCCTTTTAGATGGTGAAGTGAGGAGTGCCCCACACAGTGGGAGCCCACAGAATGTTGTTTTGTGCACAGGTAGAACTGCCTTGAATTCTCTTCAAGGACAGACAGAGGACATACTTATCTCTTTCAGGTTACGGAAATGTTTCCCCAAAGACACACGCTGGGCGTCTCTTCTGCATATTTTATGGGCTTTTTGGAGTCCCTCTCTGCTTGACGTGGATCAGTGCTCTGGGGAAATTCTTTGGAGGACGTGCCAAGAGGCTGGGCCAGTTTCTGACGAAAAGAGGAGTGAGCCTGGTAAGCCCTTACTTGTTTACCCTTGAACTGTGTAGTGTTGATGCATGAATTAAGCTTACACTTCCTAACTTGCCTGCTTATCTCGTAGTAAATGAACATTTACACAAATACAAATTTTCCCAAATGTTGTTGCATTGAAAAAAATAAAAGAGGGATGGTGTGTTAGTTCAGATGTGTTAGTTCTGCAAGAAGTTTAGCAAAATGAGATCTCATAAAAACCTCTGGTACTACTTCTTATGTTGAAGTCCTTTAGGACAAATGTACATGAGGCTCAATTTCACAGCCATTTCATTCAAGCTCCTCAGGCACAGAAATGAAAATAAGCTGTCCTACTTGGCTCCCACCTGCCTTCATGCTAGCACGAAGGTTTCCTGCTGTGCAATGAACCTACTGCAAAACAGTATTTTGTTCTGAGTTACTGGCTTTTGGTTTTTTGTTTGTGGCATCTTGTTGGTTTTTGGTGATGGTTTGTTTGGGTTTCTTTCTCCTCCTCCCTCCCTTCCCCACTGCCAGTGAATTCTCGGTTCTAATTCTGCACAGAAATGGGAGGCAGTGCAGAGTCATAGCACCTGGACGGCACTGGTTTCAGGATCAGAGCAAGAAATTTTTTGGGTTTGCACCTGAGAAGAAAGTATAGAAAATAACAGTGAAATGCATGAATATGTGCAGGTTTGTACAGAGGCTGGCATGAGTGACAAAGGGAAGGAAACAGAAATAGGAGAGAAACACCTTAAAACATTTCTGATCTTCTATGTTCAAATGAGTAAAAGGAATATTAGAGGTACTGATGGCTTCTTAGACTAGAGTGCTATGTTCATATCCCAAGCCAGTTTATAAAATACCAGGGACTCCTTAAACTCTTCCAAGAGCATAAAAGAAAACTATGAGCAAATAATCCTTTTTGAGCAAAGAGTTGTAAGAATAGGGAGTTCTGCCTAAAGGAAAAAAAAGGTGTGGTTGCTTCAGTCACTTTTAGTGACTTTTAATTATGGTGGCTAAATTGTTAGCACAAAACTGAAATATCTGTTACTGTCAGATGATTCTTGGTGCCATGGGTGGGGGAAAAAAATTGAGATCTTTCCCTGACTTTTTCTTTTCTTTACAGAGGAAAGCCCAGATTACATGCACAGCTATTTTCATTGTTTGGGGTGTCTTGGTCCATCTGGTTATTCCTCCCTTTGTCTTCATGATAACTGAAGGATGGAATTACATCGAAGGCCTCTACTTCTCATTCATCACTATCACCACCATAGGATTTGGAGATTTTGTTGCTGGTCAGTAATTGTATTTTATGTATTATTTCATTACATGCATAGTGTCACAATTCTACTTCCAAACTTAATTTGAAAATACGTTTTCTAAGATTTTCCAGCACATTTTGCAGGATAGAAAATTCTGTTAATGCTGGGTACTGATTCAGTGGACTAGATCTGGCTCTTCAGTGTTAGTGTAGACACCTAAGGCCTTTATTGGGTTAATTTTGCAGCCAGCTTCTAGAGTCCGTAAGTCCTTCTGGTGTCCCAGGTCTGTATTTCAGGCGAGGAGCTACCCTGCCCACCATGTTAGTTGAGCACCTTTGGATGGGATCCAGTATACTAAACAGGATGTGTAGGTGTTGGGCAATGCTTTCTACACCTGCCAAAACTAATCAATGGGGAATCCTGAGCATATTCCCCTCTCCCTCCTAAAGCTCTTCTTTCTCTAAAATCCATTGCTTTGTTCAGCACTTTGGTCCTCGTAAGTGGAACTCTGAATTTTTTTCTTGAGGGAGGTACCTATATATACATACTTCAGTGGCAGGAAGAAGACTTGTTATTTTTGAACAGGAAAATGTTCACTTTTATATCTTAAAAGGAGAGGATAAATATGCTTCATTTTTATTTTGTTAGTGCAGTGGTCAGAATACGTGTGGCCAAGAAATGGAAGATGTGGGTTCAACTTTTTCTTTCATTTCTCCACTCTCTACTTCTCTGACCAGTGTTCAAATAACAAGACTCTTTTAGTGAGGAAGAGAGCAGTTCTCAGGATCATAACTTCAAAGGTTTATCAGCTGTGAGTCTTCTTTCAGTAATGTTTTTGTTTTTAATTTCCTGTAGGTGTAAATCCAGATGCAAATTATCATGCACTCTACAGATATTTTGTGGAGTTATGGATCTACCTGGGACTAGCTTGGCTCTCACTCTTTGTTAACTGGAAGGTCAGTATGTTTGTGGAAGTCCACAAAGCAATCAAGAAACGGAGGAAAAAAAGAAAAGAGTCATTTGACAACCATCCTCGGTCAAAAAAACCCCTTCAAATGGGTACCTCAAAGGATGTCAACATCTTCAGCTTTCTTTCAAAGAAGGAAGAGACCTACAATGACCTTATAAAGCAAATAGGGAAGAAGGCCCTGAAGACAAGCAATGACAAAATGATTATAGTGGAAAATGCCAAACAAATGAATGCCAGTATAGATGTTCAGGTGACTTACACAAAGACAGAGTCATTTGAGTATGATGAGGCTTCCCTGGACATTCAGAATGGTCACGCACTGAGACCCCTCCATGACAAACGTATTGGAGACAGCCCTCTAGAAGGAACCATGTTTGTGAACCAGCTGGACAGGATTAGTGAAGAAGAAGGTGAAGTGTGGGATTCCAGAGACTATCGACCCTTAATATTTGAGAATGCCAATATAACATTTGTAAATGAAGATGATGATGAAGAGGAAGATATCTCAGATGATGAGGAAACGTCAAAATCTTCTATGGACGATAATCTTGCAGAGGAATCTGAAACTGCAAAAAAACTGGTAAAATTCCCATCCTCTGATGAATCCACCTTTACCAATAATGAGCTAGAACTTTCTGTGCCTTATGAACAACTGATGAATGAATATAATACAGTAAGCAATGTGAAGGCTGCTACATGAAAAATGCTGGACAATGATTTTCTGAAAATGGTCAGTGCATATTAAACATAGAGCAAGGAGAAAAGCAGGTTTGCAACTTCTCCTGTCTCTTTGAAAACAAAATCAAGTCCCAAACTAAGAAAGTCCAGTATCCTTTTCCCATCCTAAGTTGGCTTCTGAGCCCGTCAGCTTTGCTTTTCTGAAAGACTTGTAAAATAACAGTTGAATTTGGAGTCCCACTCCTTCTTTGGATTTTATGGTTCTTGAACAAAATAGAAAAAACTAGTTAATACACTGGATCTGCTCTGAGTTCATGCATTTCATTGAGGAAATATTTTGGGAGTGTAACTATACTGTTGCAAGACTGTTTTGGGCATCAGATATGTTCGGTTACTCCATTAGCCTTTCACCGCTGAAAACCTGGATTTGAATCCTGCTTTTATCACAAGTGAAATCAAGGGGATTGCCCATTGTTAAGTTGTTATGCCAAAAATACGGCACTGGCACGCTGTACTTAATGAGGAACTTTGGATGGAATGCCAGGACACACAGATCTGAGTTGAGGTGTGCTGGTAGACTGAGAAGGAAGCTTCTGAAACATCTCTGTAGTGCTTGTCAAATTATAGTGAATTCTAATTTCATAAATAAAATACTAAAATTAATAATTCCAAAGGAATGGATCGAGAAGGAGCCCTCTAACAAGGAAGAATCATCTGGGATGAAGCTCGCCAGCTGGGCTGCTAAGCTGCACATCAGCCCCAGACTGTCAAAGAGTAAAGTGTCTGGAAAACTGGCTGATTAAAGTATGTATGAGCACAAGCAGGATGCAATGAACTTTTTTAGTGTTGAAAGTGTCCTTCCACTGTCCATTTCCTAAAGGAAATACTTGAATGAACCTTATACCGTATCTGTGTACAGGTGAAGTTTTATTGACACTGTTCTTCTTAGGAAAAAATCACCTTGGGAAGCACAGATAGTCTCCAAATGCCCTCATGCCTGTTAGGAGGGACGTGTAGCACTACTGCTGATCTGGGCAGTGTGTTAGTCAGTATTGTTGTTTGATGTTCCTCCCTGCCTTGGTACTTCAGACATGACTTGAATGGGAGATGATTTTTGAAACAGTTGATTACACTTTGTATATTTTTTGGTTGTTTTTAGAGTTTGACCTATGAGCATATACGATGGTTATTCTATCCCACTTGATAGAAGATTGGGCAATATCAAACCTTGGGCAAACTGAGATGTGATCAAGTGACTTCAGGCCATAAGGCACTTTTTTTAGAAGGAACTTTGGCTCTAAGCTTCTAAAAGTATTATCTTTTGACTTGGCAGATGGGCTGCTCACTAGAAGGAAATATGTCTGTTCATAACATGTATGCCCAAATTGTTTTGGCTACAAAGAAATTTTACCATGGCTTTATTTTTCTTTCTTTTTCTGTATCTATGCATTAACTCTGACAACTCTTTCAAATGAGGCTCTTGATTAATATGCTGGCAGAAGATACTGACTTCATTTTTATCCAATATATTTGGAACAGAAAATAGCCAAGACCTTTAAACCTTAGCATGTCAGGTTCTGCTGATCTGTTTGGTTTTAGAGTATTCAAGTCATTCTGGTATGTCTGAAAGTTTCCAAAGCTCAGCGAACAGTTAAAAGTTGTCTCAATCTCATTTTCAGTGTAATGCTGGCAGACTCACTAGCTCTGTAAGAAGACCTTATGGAACCTTGAAATGCTAATCTTAAATTACTGGCTATTTCTGATAACTACAAATATTGGCTGCAGCTTCAGTTGCTGGCTTGTTGCACAGAAGAAGGAGGATGTATGGGAAGCTGGTACTCTGGTTGGATAGCCTTTAGATAGAAAGTTTTGAAATTATCTATCTACTGTGATAACAGTAAGGGAAGAAAAGGGACTATCTTTACTATTCTGTTTCTTTCCTAGAATTTTCCACATATATGACATTTTTTCAAATAGAATGTGAACACAATGGCCAAATTGTGGCCAGCTCGTGTCCACCTCTGTTATACTAAGCAACTGTGGAGTCAACATAATTTGATTTGTATTTTATCTGAAATCTATGGTAGTGTTGTTGACAAGAGATTCTCATTTGTAATCAAATTTTATTATATTTACTCTGTTTGGAGCAGGGGTGGCTGGATGAATTTGACTTGTACCTGGCAGGAAAGGGGGAGAGGCCATATCAAAATGATTCTTATTTATTTCCAGTAAGATACCTTATTCCCCACTCTTCTAAAATTACTCCAAGCCCTTCAGGCTTTTGTATCTGAAGGGTTGTGGTTGACAGGTGTACTTTATAACTGTAAGAAATGTTAGGTAGGATTATGTGCATATGCGCAGGATGCTTGTGTAGTCAGTTTAGCCTTCTCTTATTTTTAAAAAAATACCTTTTGTTTAAGAAAGTCCACACTAACTTAAAAGAAAATGAGAAAGCACTCCATATAACTTTTGTTGTCCTCCAACTTGTCTTCCATTATTGATGCAAAGATCAAAGTTTTAGTAACAGTTAGAAAGCTACAGGACGAGGAGAGAAAAGACTTTCAGCAAGTGCGTGGAATGGAAAAGCATAGTCCAATCTTCATTTAAAAAACAAGGGAAAAAAAAAGAAAGAAAAAATTCTCTTTAATACCGAAATAATACAACCCAGACACTTGGCTGGGCTGCTTTGATTGGGAGGGGATGTTGCACACTGGAACCCAGACTCTGTTCTGCATAGTGAAGTGCACTTGTACGCCAGAGCTGAGAATAGATGGGATCTGTTTCAAATTATCAAGCTAGATGTGGCTCTCTGGCCTTTCCCAGTGTAGTCAGCATAGACTATAAGTCTGCATAATAAGTATCATGGGATTTAAAGTAATAGTTTAAATTTATTAAAACAAAGTACAATATTCCCAGTTTTTCGGAGAAACATGATCACACCTCACAAAACTGTTCTCAAGATATCCCACCATGTGCCTTAATGTAATCTTAACACTGGGAAAAAATTCCTCTTTACACAGGGGCCAACAAAACTGGTCTCATTTAGCCCTACATGTTTCAGAGTTTTGGAGGGGTTTAGTTGGTGCATAGCTTTCATAGTGGCTCTCTCCAAAAAGCTGAACCATTCCCAGGGTTTTTAAAATTATGGTGCCATCTCAGAAGTGCCGAAGTGCTAAGCAAGACAGCTTTTTGCCTGCCTGTCTTCCACATCTTGAGAAGAGCAGCTGCCTGGGGGATCTAAACTAATGTCTTTCTGCCTTCAAATTTACATGTAGTGACTTAAAGGGGTGTCCAGGCTGGATTTTGTTCTATTCAGCTCCAAAAGTGTCTCTGAGTGAATTCCCCAGTTGCTACCTGGTTATGTCTTGTAGTTATTTCAATTATTTGGTCAATCTGGAAACATTTTCTTTGGATGCCAGTTGATTTCATTTGGCTAACAAATAATGTTAACAGTTTTCTTAAAGCTGTGGAATTTGGTTTTATAAATGAGACAGATCTCTTCCTGGAAAGAGAGAAAAGGGGGATTTTTAAACAAGGAAAAAAGCTTAAAAGCATGTATAAGGAAGGGATGTAATAGCAGTGAAAACTCTTCTTTCTAGCTATTGCCTACGAGTTTTAATTTCCAGCCACATCACGTGAAGGATGGGTTCACTTACTAGTTTTGCCAAGATGAGCCAGTACTTTCAATTTTGTTCTTTTTTTCAAAAATTAAATCCTGAAACGTGACCATGGAAGTCTATTCCTACAAAAGGCCTTTTAAGTGCTGTAAGACTGTGTGACCCCATTCTTCATGACATCGTTGTGATGCTTCTTGGGTTTGTGTTGTGCTGTTGAAGCCTGTTTTACCGGAAGGGCATCACTTCCAGATACCTGTCTCGCATCAGGCAGCCTGACACATCTGATACACTGGTACGAAGTCACTGAAGAAATACAAGATCAGAGTGTTAAATTTTTCTGAACTAATGATTCGTGAATCTGTTGCTGGCAATGGATATCACAAAGCATGCAGAATTAAAACCAGGCTGATAACAGATCCATGGTAACACAGCTGTATATGCGAAGATTTTATTTTTCCTCCAGTTGATCTGGGAGAGTGTAGAGACAGACGAGGAGAGCAAAAAGCAATATGTCTGTTGACTAAACAAAAGAACTTTGTAGACATGTAATTTTTGTGCCTCGTAGGATTTATTCCATTTGTGATGGATTTAACTTTTAAAAATTAGCTTGTCTTTCATACAGCTTTTGACATTTGTGCAGTTCTGACTCTTATCACTCCATAATATGCCTGTCTGTCTGTTCTTTGTTGCTGATTGTCACTGGAATCACACTGTATGTAAATATTTGCTAAGTCTTTGTAAAATGTAATTTATTTTAATATTTTGCAATAAAAAATTTACAATTTATCCTCTCTGTCATGAGAAGAATGGCAATCAATATTGCTTTTTAAAACTACCTACACTCGTAATGCACCTTACAGATGAGACTGGTCTTGGCCCAAAGAGCTGGAAGGTGAAGAGCCAAAAAAGCGAGTTGTTTTATGCAGGCAGATGCCTGAACTCGTATGGGGTATTGATGACTTCAGTTCAATGGCATCTGGTCTTCAATTAGATACAGCATAGCAAAGTATTATTCAATGTGGATTTTGGACAGCTGTTGAAAAATAAACTGAAGTTTATTTTAAGGGCTGTGTTTTATCAGTGGGCTGCTTTTAAAGAAGATGCGCAGAGATGGGAAGTGTTAGAATTAATCAGTACTGTGATAAAATAAAACAGACATTTATGACTGGTATCTGATGCCAGATATCTGCTCTGGTATCATGCCAGAGCTATTAAAATATCTGCATAGCTGTTTATGAATTTTCACAATTTTTCTAGTAGCAATGCTCACCATTTTTCAGGCTAGAAGTATTTGCAGTCCTTCAACTCCAGCAGTTCCCTTGGCAACACGCTGGAAAATAGCTAACTACCTGCCTTAACAGGGAGTAAAATGTGACTTGGTGATACCCATGTTAGAGAAATTGGGATAGCCTCAGCGTGAGGAGGAAGAGCCTAAACCTTGGCATTTAGACAGCTGAGTGGAATTGCTGAAGCACGAGCTGGGAAAGTGAGGAGATGCATGGTCATGGAGCAAAGGGTGGATGCTGTTGGATTTGAGTGAGGGAAGCCAATCTCTGCTTTTCCTCCAGCCACACAACAGGAGCAGAGAAGAAAGAAGTACTTGACTGGTAGCCAAAAAGAGCCAAAGAGGGAGGTGGCAGCTCCTCACGGAGCTGAGGGCAGCACATAGCATGGAGTCTGGTAAGCATCCAGTAGTATTTCTATCAGCTCCCAGCAGGCTGGAGACTATTGTTCACCTTCTGCCCTCAGAATTTTCGTAGTGTCATTAATTTATAGAGGGGAGGGTAGCAAGAAGTAGGAAAACAGGACAAACCTGTATCTGTTACATGCCTGTTCTTATGGCCCATGCCTGGCAGCGGGTTCTCTGAACACAATAGCTTAATAGATAAAATCACAGACCAGCTGGCACTTAAAAAGCCTGATACGTTTTCACTGAATGTGTATCTTAGGCCTTTACAGTGCCCAGTGCAACATGATACCAGCAACCTGCAGCTTGTGGGCACAGAGAACTCAAACCTTTAATTCTGAGAGATAAACACAGTAAGAAAGCAGGACCAGTTGTGGTTCAGGACCATTTTAAACAGGCAAATGCTACTCCATTCAGGGCAAGTTCCTGTAGCTGGACCTAGGTCCTGAAGAACCCATGAAACACCTCTCAATTCTTCTGCAAGGAGGTGGTGGAGCTCTGTTACCTATAGTTTAAGTTTAAAGAGGAAGGGTTTTCTTTTTAAATTTGTGACTTGTACCTCATGCCTCTCAGCAAGGGTTGGCTGGTTTTTGGGGTTTTTTTAGTTGGTTGATTTTTACTTCTTTTTTTTTTAACCTATAAAAAGGCTATCTTTTTTGCCTCTACCTGCCCTTGGTAAGATAAGTAATACTGTGGTATATAAAAATAAAAGATTGTGCTGAGTAAAATGTTCCTTAGATTTTTACTTCTTTTTGTTTCTTGGAGAATTACCTTGACCTGCACCTAGACTGGGCTTTCTCTGCATACCCTGCCTGGCTTTACTGGCTGATTGTGGGCTGTGGTTCATCCCTGAGGAAAAAGGGGAAGTGATGGGTAAATGGGAGTAAACCCAGCCCTGATCAGAGTCACCTATCTTTGCTGACAGCAAAGCCATGGCATTGCCTCCTCCCTTAGCTCTCCACTCAAACTTGTTCATCACTAGATCTTGTGCAGCATGAGGTACTAAAGTGGTTGGTGAGGGATATTCACTTTCTTTTTGGCAAATACCTGCTCTTGCAATACAGCTGGTGCAACTCCTGCTGTCTTGTGGCACGAGGGCAAAGACATAGGGAAAAAGGGGTTCAATACTGCCCTTTACTGCCTTGATTTTATTCCCAGCTCTCAAGGAAACAGACTGACAAGGGTTTGGAGTCTTTTAGGGAGCAAGGGGTTGATGTTTTGTTGACAATAGGTGTCCAAGCAGGTGTTGTGCATCTTGGGGTGAACAAAGTAGCAGCCACTGGTTATCTTGGACTATGTAGCCAGCCTAGCACAGGGAGTGGTACCATGACTGAAAGGAGCATAGAGGTCCAAAACAGAGCAGGCACAAATACTCATCTAACTGACCAAGGGAATTTGCTATTTCACACCAGCAGGGCTTCTTTGGGAAGAAAGAGTTAGTGTGGACTGGGGTGCTGGAGGCATTATCCTGCACAGAGGCTCCCTGAAAGCCAGGTATCATGTTGTAGTTGGGAGGGCTTCCTCTGATAGACAAGATTCCAAGTACCAGAACTCCTTCTAGTTAATAAAAAAAATGAGTAGTTATATGAAAAATATATTAACATATGAGAAACATTCTGATTAAAATGTTCTGATAATCATTTTGGATTTTACAAGTTAAACTGAAACAACTGTGAAGTCAAAGAATTTTGGTTTTCTATTTTTAGAATATTTTTTATGGGGTGCCAGAATTTCTCTCCCTCTTGTCACTCCTTGCTGCTCATAGAAAAGAGCTGAAGAGTGGTAACTCACTCTTCATATTTTGGTGGTTATATTGTTTCCTACCTGGAGAAAGCTGTGGAAAATATACCCTGTCCCCTCTTTTCTCTTTACTGGGGTAGGGCTGCAAATGACAAGGAAAGCAGAAAAAAATTTGAAAATATGAATTCTGAAAAATTGAAAATTTTGAAAATTGAAAATCTCTGAGACTATGAATTTCTCCTCTGTGAGGAGGTTAAAACATAAAACATCTTAAGTACAAGTCAGTATTTTTCCTACAGGCATTCTGTGAAATTTCCCATGCTCATTTTTAATAACATTCTTTCAGCTACTCTCCAAAAAATGCTAAACAAAAGCATTCATGTTTTCAGATTACATCTATGCATTATAAATTCAGGTAAAATGTGAATACTTAGACATACTTTTAATCTTATTTGATATAAAAGTATAGTGTGGCACTATAACATACCTATAATTGTAAGGAGAATTAATGCACTCAGTATGAATGACCAAGAGCAAAAAATTCCTGTGTAAGGCCTGTCAACAGCTTTGCACTGTTCTGTGGACTTTCGGCTTTGGACACTTGTTCATCACATTTCTGTTTATCTAGTTAAGTTTTTGGGTGTACAAGGGAGTATCATAATTCCTAATGCCGCTAAGATCAGAGACAAAAATCCTCTTCTGTGCTGATTTGTGGGTTGGGCGCTATTCATACTGATCAAAATAAACTGTGCAGAGGAGCACTTGTTCCTACATACTGCTGGTTGCTGGGCAGAACTGCAAAATATGTGCATACCAACGTGAAATAAATCTGTGTTCACATTGAAATAGAAGTCACAAGCTTCTGTAGCTAAAGTATAAGTGTTTATTCATAATGCTCTGTTGTCCTTCTCTGGCAACCTTCATATTTGTGGCTTATGGGTTGTTGGCAGCTAGCAAAAAGTAAAGGAACAAATTAACACTTCACATGCAGACAATCTCTGCTTATATACTCTATTCCTCTCGTCCTGGGATTTTTGCCAACTCATCTCTGGCACAGCTGGAAAGGAAGGAAAAATAGTAAGCTAATTGGTCTGCTTTTTAATTGCTGATTAGAACGGGAAATTAATACAAAAGCAGGAGTAAGCAACACACCTGGGACACCTGAGGGGGACACTGCACTCTTTGGCTGTTTTTGTGGCTGTTAGTTTTTAATAAATGATAGCAAATGAGTGGCTTACAAGGATGGCTTGCTTTCATAAAATGAAGACTCAGATTTTAAGGTTTTTTTCTGTGCTGCTTATCTTCAGAAAGTGAAATTCACCGATGTAAATTGTGAGACTAGACTGAGATAAATGATAGAGATCAGGTGAAGGCAAGAAGGTAAAGCAAATACCTGATTTTAAAATTTAACCTTCAAGTTATCTGTGTTTTTGTGGTGTAAGTTCTCTGTCCTTCACAGTTGCTCAAAGTGAGAGAGCCTGACATTTTGCTCCAGCTCTGGTAAGCCCAGCATGTCAGTCAGGCAAAGTTAAAGGGATGTGATATTGAATTAAGAAAATTTTTTTTTAGGGAAAGAGATACAATTTGTATCAAGTACAGGAAGAAATCAGAACTACAGTAGCTGAGGAATCTGTTAATTGTGGGGAGATTTACTCTAAAACACTAAGAAATTACTTTTCTGGCAAATAATTTCAAGCAGTTTTCTGAAGATATTGTCTGGCTGACTGATATTGATGTCTTTGGGGAAGTTTAATTCTATGATGTTTGTCAGTAGATACAAAGTATAATTTCATGGAGGCATAACAGCTGAAAGCTCCAAAATCTGCAGGAAAGAATTGGCAGCATTTTAAAATGTGTAGGTTTGAGACAGGATTCTTTCAAAGAATGCAAGGAAAATAAAAAATAAGGTGGAGATGGATTGTAGCTCTAACTAGCTCTTATTTAAAAGCTTCTGCCCCCAAGTATTACTGTGCCTTCAAGTGCTATGTGGTTTTGGAAATGCATAGAATAAACTCTGGCACAGAGGGAGGAAGAGACTTTGGGGTTGTCACAGCGTATTTACTGAAAAATGACCACTCTTGAAAGCAATATCAACATGACTCAGGGTGGGAAGAACTGTGACTGATTTCAAAGACACATTCTAGTCAGACTTATGCAGTAATGATCCAACTAATTTTTCAAGGAAGGATACCACTTCCAGCACTTTTGGCTGTATTTTCTGGTTCCCATCACTTGTCTTTTTGTTTATATATCTTAATTTTCCCTTCCCTCAGCTGTGTTGCACCTGTCCCATGCCCCCTAGGAACACCAGGGCTGCCTGCAGGCAGGACACAGCAGCCTCTTGGCATTTGAGGCTGACAGGCAGAGATAGACTTGGCTTCTCTGCCGAAACAATGTCAGTCTGAGCTGCTTCAGCTGCAGGAGGCAGACACTGAACAACCAAGGCACCCAGCTGAGTGGTCCTGGCTTCCTTCAGTGAGAAACTCAAGCTTCTGCACCCTTTCAGCCATGCTGTTTTTATCTGCTGGGGATTAAGATTCGCCTGGATGTAGTTCAGTAAAGGGCACAGGTAGAACTTCACTAGGGGGCAATGAAGTGGACTGGGCAAGCCTGTTGAAATGCAGGGACTTGTAATTGAGGCTCCAGTTCAAAACAGGTTTTGAAAGAGGCTATGTCTATCGTGAATTTTAATTGTACCTTTTCTAGCTCCGTGTTCCTTCTCCCCTTCTTCCCACTCCAGTTCTCATTTACCACCACTCCTATGCTCCTCTGCCCCACTTCATAACCACAGGGGTCCCTACTGCTGCAGCCTCTGAACTGGGGGGATAAAGCTTAGCTCTTTCAGTCTGGAACTCTCCAGAAGTCTTCCAACCTTTAGATACACCTTAGCTTGTTGTGTGTTCAGATCTCTTGGCATGACTATATTTGTCTTTGTAGATGTGGCCTAAAATCATGTTACCAATGCACCAAGTAAGCAGCAAAGCTATCACCTGTTTAAATAAACCTTTGGCTCCGAATCAACAATTTGCCAGAAGAAAAGAAATTGAATAGAACAAAATATGTTTGATTATTTACTAAAGGCATAATGGCCTGGAGACTGAAAACAAAGAGTGGGACTGAAAACCAGATGGCAACCAATATAATCTAGACAGCCTACATATCGAATCTTTAGGGTACAGAAAACTCCCACAGTGGAATCTTTTTAAGCAGTAGAGAAATCCGTCTGTGCTACTTTCCCAGTTACAGTAATTCCAAATAAATGCCAGAGCTGTGACTTTTAAAATACCTTAGATCAGTGTCAGGAACCATTTATGTGTTAACACTTGACTTGAAGTGGCCTCAGAATGCCAGTGAGAGGGGAGGAGCAGGAATGGGGTCTCATACCAGCTCTGTGCAGAAGCCCCCAGCACAAGATTTGCCACTTGTGTTATGAAAGAGTCCATAGAAAGCTGATAATGCATGAGAGCACAAGCTCATGGGATGGATGCTGCTGGTGCCACGTGCCATAGTTGAATTCTAGGGTGTTATGGTGTCAGGGAGTGTAAAGGGACCCTTTCAGACAGGGACAATCAGCTGATTACAGGCACAGAACAGACTGTGAATAGCAGCTGCCAGTGGCCCCAGGCAGAATTATCAGAGATATTCGTATAGATTGCATTGCTCTTAGGCTTGTTAGTATAGAACTGAGGTAGAGCAGTCTTTTTCAAGTATCAGGGAATATATGGCAGCACCAAAGTCATTGCACACAAAAATGAAACCCTAGGATTGAGAAACAGGACTAGATAGAGACAGTCACCATGTAGAACTTTGAAAAGGAGGAGGAAAATGGAGCAACCCTCACTCCAGACCACCTGCACACAGCAGGAAATCTGCATGAGGGGGGAGGAAGAAACCATGTCAACTATGGGTGAAAAAGATTGTTCTACATCCCCACATCCTGCTAAACAGACCTTTTCTTGGACTGATGTTTGTGCCAGGCTAATATTTGGAGTGGGAAGGATAAGAACATAGTTTGGGTGGCTTCAAAGTTTTAGAACACTGTCTCTTGTATTTCTTGTTGCAGCTGAAAGCCCTGAAGTATCCCTGTGCACTGGGACTCTGGGCTGGCACTTGTTCCCTTAACAGAAATCCACAGGCAAGGAGGGCAGGTCTGTGCCACCATACACCAGCTGCTGGGAAAGGACTTTGAAGAAGCAAAAATTGTCATCACCTCACAAGAAAGAGCTGTGTCCTCCCTCCCACTGAATCACCACAGTGATCCTCGAGGGTAAAAAAGAGGTAAACCTATATCTTCATAATATCTTCATACATCCATTAGATGACATTCAAACAAGGAACCATGTCCATATGCTTAATGAGAAACATACAACCCTGTCTTGTTGAGAAGACTCTCCAGGAGGGCAGCTGGCAATTCCTGGAGTGATACCCTTGTTCCCTGTTGTTACAGACCATGAGGTGTTTCATGTCTTGTTGCTGCTCTACATTCACCCATCTTCTCTCAAGGGAGACAGTGGTGCTGCTTCCCTCAGGATCAGACCAGAACCTAGGTGGGTCTCCTTTGCAGAATCCCTCATGCAAGGTTCCTTTGCTCTTACCCATTTTGAATGCTCTTACAGCCTTGGAAGACCATGGAGTGTGAGCAGACCTCAAATCCATATGACACTGTGTTGACAACAAGTAGCTGTCTGGTTGTAGCTTTGGCAGGATCTACTGGTGCTGTTTCCAGTACCTCCCTCAGCAGGTGCTTTTTTCAGGTAATGTAGTAATTTTTCTTACACATAACATGCAACCCTCTGAAGTTTAATTCTGTGATAACTTTATATTCCCATTAGCAAGTAGCAATAATTAGTTCCTGTTCTCTTCTTCATTGTAATTTTTCACTGTCCTGGGAGCAGAGACCTCTGGGCAGCAAAAATAGGAAGAAACTAAAAACAGAATTAATGAGAAAGAAACCAACATGTATCAGTATAGAGCCCATATAAAGAAATTCTTAAAATCCCATCCTCTCACCTCAAGAAAGTAATTTCAAACACTTTAAAGATAATTAAAATCAAGTAAAATATCTAGAATAGCATCAGAATTACTACTGTATGAAAGGATCTGGGGGGTGTCAAAGATCCCCCACCAAACACACCAGATGGCTTCCAAAGCCATAATTCCTGGGATGTATGAGCAAAGTTAGAACATGTGAGAGATGAGAAGTATTGTTCCACTCCCTAGGATGGTTGGGCTAACATGGACTCTTGCATGAGATCAGATCATCAGATTTTAAGGAAGCTGTAGGTAAACTGAGAGCAGTCTGTATTACAGCAATAAGAAAATGTTTTAAGAAAAGATGACACTTGAGGAAGTCATTAGAAAAGGCTGCAAATGTTTATTCAGACTAAAAAAGAAAACAAAAGAACCAGTACGCATAAGTCTTCTGGTGGGTAAAAGACTTCCGAAGACTGCTAAGCAAGGGGTAAACTGTTCTTTTTAGGCCGTGGAGAAAATAATAAAAGAAATCTGTCAACATTGCAATAAACATGACAGAGCCTAGTGCCACAACCACATGATTTCCAACTGTAAGAGCAATAAACTCCTAGATGGACATTGACTTTAAATTCTTGGAGAATTTGAAAATGGTTTAGGCAAACAGCTAAACTGTTAGGGATAGTCTTGCTACATGTACAGACACCCAGTACAGAAGGGCATATTCAGTTATCTCTTGAAGTCCCTTTCAGCTGTAGTTTGTGTCCATTCTAAGAGTCTGATCTGTTTTTATTACTCTCTAAATTATTGCTCTTATGTATTAGGGTTACTCAGACTAATGCGACTGCTATAAATCAGATGCAATATTTCAGATGCATTGTAGAAATAACATACTCTCTCCTACTTACTTAACCAGCTGCCCCAATGTGGTTAGAATGTACTAACACAAAAGAGAACAAAAAACGTGTAAATAATAAAAAGACAAGGAGACTTCATATCCTTTCTATACCCTGCACTTCCTTAGTTGTCAAGGCCACTGGAAAATGGTGCTGTGTGGGATCTTCTAGTTCACTGTCTGGCTCTCCTTTCCAGTGTCAAGTGTTTGGATATAATAGTGTTGACGCAAAGATTGCTATATCTATGCCAGTGTATTCCATCTGCTTTTCCACTTGAAAGAAGGAATGATTTTTTTTTTTCGTTTCAAGCAGCTTCTCCTTGAACAGTATGTCCTCCTTGCCCACCTTTTCCTCCCACTTCTTAGTCATCCTCCATGGCTTTTCAGCCACATGTATGGATTTATGTGACTCGGATGAAGTGGTTGTACTGTGCATCAGTTGTCATGTGTGTAAAGTTACAAAAGTTATCTCTTGATTATAGTCCTCTGGATTCTAAATTTGGTGGCCTTTCACTGCTGCGTAACAAGTCCCTCTTCATTTACCTCACTGCTTGATAGAAGGGATGAAAAAAGAGGTAAGAAATTCTGTGGAAGGCTTTGCCTTCCAGAGTAGCACAGATGCTTTGCACAGTCACAGCTAAAAAGCAGCGACTGGTATCTCAGAGGGACATCACTCCTTTCGTGGGTGAGAGAACTGGCAAAACCTCTGATTATTGGGAAGTCTTATGAAAAGAGCTCTTTCAGGAAAAAAAGCAAGAAGCTTATTTACCATTCACTTCCATTTTTATTACAAAATGTTATGCTATTTCTGTTTCTGGAGCAGAGGAATTATCAATCTTCTCAGACACCTACGATTCGCTTGTAAAAAAGGGAAGTGTATCATAAAGAATTCATAAATCAACTGGACATAGGACTTGAAATTGTAGTGAAAAGAGAAAACAATGCTTTACTAAGGTGTATTAGAGATTATATGAAGTACTTACTGACATAAATAATGTTTTATTCAGCTCAGAGAAGGCATCTAAATAAGAGCTGCCTTTCTTATTCTTAATTTATTGGTTTATTCGGATTACAAAATCTTTAAAGATTATTTACACTACAGCAAATTCCAATTCCCCAGAACAGAGCCAAAAAAACTTCCTTCCCCTTGTATTTAAAGTTTTCTAGCAAAGAAAAGGGAAATGAGGTCCCATATGATACCAGTGGAAGACCCTTCCTCGTAGCTCATGTTAAACAGCAGGTCAGGAAAGACAGCAGAAAGCTGATGAAGAAGGGAGGCTTGGACCAGTGTAACAGAGCAGCCTCTGTTCACAACAGATGCAGAAGCCAGGCCTGTCCCTTTCCTAGGCATGGAGGGGACTGACAGCACCTCAGGCAGGGACAGACAGACTCCTGTGCCTGAGTCCTGCAAGGCTCCCTTGCCTGTCACACAAGACAGGAGAAGGAGCTAAGAGAGAGGTCCTGGGGCACTCTTTCCCCCAGACTCCTATAGGTTTTTGCCTTTTCCCTTAGCTCATGCTATTTTTCTGCTCTGCTGGACAACCTGTGTGATTGCTTACATGAAGCCTAAAGCCATCCTTGCCCTCTACTGGCACCCTGTAGAAACACAGGAGCACATCAGGCAGCAGCTCCATCTCTTCAGCTAGCCAAAATCCCTGGGCAGGAGGAAAGGGTGCACAGGTTCCCTGCAGTCCTTCATGGGGTGAGGAGCAAACCTGTGCAAACACTCCGTGAGCAGTTTCCTACAGCATCTGTAGCATCCTGGTGAGACAGGGCACAGCAACCCTTCTGCTCATTCTGTCCTGATGTTTGCAAGGAGAAAACCTGTCACTTATTAAAGTGGAATCTGATTTCAGGTTATTTATGAACAAACTAGTCTAGCAAAGAAGAAGCAGCTCTGCCAAATGCTGTTCACAACGTTTCTTTCCTTAATTTCTAAGGAAAGTACAGTCCAGTTGGTTTGTAAGCTCAGGGAACGTGAGTAAGAGCGGTCTAAGAAAATTGCTTGAATGGCTACCATGGGTGTGCAAGCAGGCTGGTAGTGTTAGGTGGCACTTTTAACTCTGAAGGGTCACACAGGGCTTGAACATACTGTAGGCTTGAAGTGTTGCACTGAATCCTGCTGGAAAGCCAGTGTTGGGGTAGGATGCACTGGCTGCACCAAGAGTATGTAGAAATCTGAGACAAAGTAGAAAAATAATTGTATTCACTTGAAGATATGTGACACTTCAGCTTGGCAACAGATTACTGGATAAATGGAGTCAGCACACCAGCACCACTGAAAATGTAGACAATAGTTTCAGTGTTCAGGCTGACCTATTCCTAGAATCACAGAAGCGTAGAATGGTTGGGGTTGGACGGGTCCTTCAGGATTTATTGAATTCCAACCCACCCTGCCATGGGCAGAGACAACTCCCCCTAGACCAGGCTGCTCAATGCCCCTTCCATCCTGGCCTTGAACACTATCAGGGACAAGGCACTCACAACACAATCCTGTCTTGCAAGATCTGGAGGGATTTTTCATATCAACCCCAGCTGTAAAATCCAATAGATTCAATTCCTGATAAAATACACTATGAAAAGACTCACAGACTAACAATAGCCATCTAACTACTGCAAACTACTTTATAGTAACTTGTTATATAAGCTACTGTTGGTCACTATAATTTTCTAAAATTTGAAGTATTGAAAATAAATATGAAACTATAAACAATACAAAATAATTTTCAGAAAATAATTGTTCTCTTCCCTTAATTTGTTTGTCCATAATAACAAATAGCATTGTACACCTCCAGCAATGGCACAAATAAATAGAAAGCAACAATTATTTTATTGGAGAAGAAATGTTCAAATGGCAACTGCAATTCAAAACTTGTGATGCCGTTTGTTTTCTTTAACTGTATATGTTTAATTCAAATTTATCAAAATAACTTATTTTTATAAATTCCGATCTTGTCTTAGAAGAGCAATTGGAAAACCTGGATTATGCTTTGAGACAGTGTCAATGTGCACATTTCTGGGGATATATGTGCATGCCATCTGCCAAGATCAGACATTTTGCCTTGCCCAAAGTCATAGAGCAGTGCCACTGGGGTTCCAGTCTCCTTAGCCACTCCCAGTTTCTCTTCTAGTGTGGTTTTCTGCAAGTCATTTTGATTAGTCTCCAGCCTCCATGTTTAAGATGGAATTCCCCTCCACCTCTTTAAATCTGCTTCTGTTTTTGTACCCTCAGAAGCTCAAAACCAACTAAACATCTTTCAACACCTCAAAGTTAGCAAGGTCTTCAAGAGCAGCTTTCTGCTTTGGTCTTTGTCTGAAGAGGCTGCCGTTGTGGTGGTATATCACCCTTGAGCCATAGACAGGGAACCTCAACGTTGCTGTTGGATCCTGCTTCAGCACTAAATCAATTTGATTTTTCCTCTGCTCCACCTGGAAAGGTATTTTTGTCCTGCTCATGACTTACTGCCATACAAGCATTTACCTTAAAACTATCTAATCTATTAACATCTGACTTTACAGTAACAAACCCTTCCCATGATGTTGCCACTCAAATTTATGCCTGAGACACACGTGACCAGGACTTCACCAGATCCTCTCAGCACCTAATGCAAATAATTTGCATTCCATATACTCCTTTGAAAATGCATAAGTCTTTGCAGTAACAGATAATGTTCTTTGGAAAATGTTTTGGCAGACCAGCGTGTTTACCTTTGCATCCCAGACATCACTCCCATGTGGCATTGTCCTTGGATGCTCTGGTGGCTCACAGAAAGCTCATATACCTCAAAAAGCAATCAAGACCTCAGTATAATTTTAAAATTTGTTTCTTTTCTATCATTGCTTTTCATAGGGATTATAAGGAATTTGTGGAACTAATTTTCTACCAAAATCAAATCACAGTGCCCTTGTGTCCTGTAGAAGTGTTTGCTCCTCTGAACTAAAAGATGTAAGTATCTGAGATCCTCCATCCAGTTACCCTAAAGGCCAGACCTTCCTCTTACTTTTGAAGACCTTTAGAAGTGTCCCATACTACAACTGGTGAATGAATGCAGGTGCTCAGCTATTTACTTCATGTTGGTCCTTATCTCCACCTTCTGGTCTCCCACCCTTTCCAGCTAAGGATGTTTCACTCAAGACTGTGCTGCACAGAGATGTTTCTTTGCTACTCTCTTGTCTACAGCATGGAAGAAGCAGTAGAGAAGCACTGTTTTGGGATATGGATATTCACATTGCCATCAAGCTTCACTACTGGAAAGATCTGAGGCTTTTGGTGAGTTTGCATTAATTACCAGTGCTTTCATGGGAGAGGCAGCCCATTGGCCAATGAATTACATAGCTCAAAAGACATAAAAATTAGTCAAAATATAATCTTACTTATCAAATAACATCTCCTGGATTACTTGTTTTCTTGCCTGTAATAAGCTCCAAATGCACCCTGCTTTCATAGTATCTAAGAAGTGACATCTTAGGTAATTGAATTTTAGTAGCAGCTGAGAAACTGCATTTTTCCCCCCAGTTTTTGTATTGGATGACAATATCTTTCAAACTGACCCTATGGTTACTAACTTCTTCAATTACAAAGGAAGAGAACTTATTTTCCTCTGTAATTCACAACTGAGGCTTTTATTCACCAGTAGCAAGGGTTCCCAAGATGAAAGCAAAAAGCATCTGGTCTATTGAAGTCGGCAGCAGAACTCCCACTGCCTGCAGCATTGTCAGAATTTCACACTGAGGATCAGGCATATCCTAATCTGTCCTGATCTTTTATGCAAAAGACTGGTAAAACACCATTTAAAGTTTTATCAGATTAGACACACACATACTCAACAAATCAAAGGCCTTTTAAAGATAAAATTTGTGCCTCTGTGAGGCCTGAGTCATAATGTCTGAATGTTTGGAGACTGTGACTTAATTCCGCTGAGAGGGATACCTTGTTCAGGCTGATGATCTCACTGGAGCTGATGCCTGAGGAATCGTACTGGCAGCAGCAAAGCACAAGAGGCAGTTTACCTCAGCAGTCTGATGTAGCAGAAGTTTGGCAGGTCTGATTCCCTACTGACTCTTCAGATTCACCAACACCCATCAAATTAGGTATTTTGTTCCCTCTCTCTTGTTGCTGTCTATGTATAATAAGGAGGTTTGCTTATGTGTTCTATAAACATGTATTAATAACTTAATCTTGCACTTGATAGATGTAAAACCATCAATTTGCTTGGAACAACTCAACAAGGTCATTTCCAAGGCAATAAAGTTTCTCCCTTTTATCCTTCCTACCAAGGGACTACATTCCTGGTTTCTTTCCTTTGGGAACAAAATACTGCATGGACAGAAACAAATAACTAAAATACAGTATGGGGAGAAACAAGTAACTTTTTTCACTTGTTGAAAATTTGGTTTTGCTTAGTTTGACTGATAACAGCTCTGCACTTGAGAAAGGCCATGTTTCAATTCCCACTGACAGATGCACAAGAGGTGCACCCTGACTGCCCTGTAATTGTACAGTGGAGATGTATGTCTGGCCTGCATACTTTATGAATTGTTTCTCATCCAGCTTCTAAAAAAAAGGGCAGAAAATAAAAATGCCAGAGCAGAGAGTATCTTTGTCTTCTACACAATCAGGCATATTCCATGGGCATCACAGGTACCATTTTCACAAATACATCCAGCTTCCCTTTAAAATTAATGAGAGATTTTGACCCTAGAAGAAGGTTGTTCCAAATTCTCATTTATTTTGGGTCTGGAAATCTGTTTTCCAGCAGAGATCTATTTTTGACCTGTTCTTACCTATTTTTAGTAAGCTAACCTTATCCTTTAGCTTAAGTATTCTCTTCCTTTCGAAGTGTTATGGTCCGGTGTATTTACTTACAGTAATTGTATCCCCACTCCACTATTTTGTGCTTATTTTGTTAGACTAAACAAGCTGATGTCCTTCATCTTCTCCTTAACCAGCATATTTGCCTTCCTCTGCTCCACTCCAGTGTGCACAGCAGTAGTCAGGAATTTTTAAAGATTAAAGCTCATCAAATAAAGATTCCTTTTTCACACCAGGAAATTCAACAAGGAATACTCTATTATATCAATAAACTCTACATGCTACTATTATTGATACTATTGCTATTTTATCAATAGCAATAAATTGTACTCTATCTGCTTTTAATACTCTAATCAACAGATGCTTTTAGTTTTCTTCTCTCCTTTCAAGGGAAATGCATCAAAGTCAAAGCATCATTCTGTGTCTTCAGTTTACTGATTCTCATTTTTTCCAGCTAGAATCATAATCCTGGAATCAAAATCACTTGGTTCTTTATGATTCACATTGTGTTTTCATATTTTTAACACACTTTAGTGTATGAGAGCTGACATCATATTTTAGGTCAGACTTAAATCTGGCTGAAATTTCCTGAGCTCCTCTAGGAGAACAAAACCAAACCCTGGATATTCCAGGAAACATCCCCACAAGCAGCAGAATGGAGATTAAAAGCAAGAGTTGATTTAATCTGAAAAACAATTATTTTTGTATCTCGATCACAGAGACAAAACAGCCAAGCTTCTTATGTCAGTCCTGTGCATGCTGCATGACTTTTGTAAGCCTGGAATATGGCATTTACCTTTGGTGTGTAGTCTGTTCAGCTCTGCCTTCACTTACCAAAAAGTCAGTTTCCAACCACTGTGATTGCAAGGGAAAGCTGAACACAAATTGATGCACTGGTATTTCCTACCTGAAAAATGGCTCTCTAAGCTACTCTGCTCACCTTAGCAGGTATCTGAGTGTTAGTGCCTTGTGGTGAATGAATTATTGGTGAATTTTAGGAAGAAGAACCAACAAACTTGTTTATCATCCTCATCCTGCAGTCTCCCTCCCTCACAGCTGCTTAAATAAGCAGCTCTCCTCATTCCAGCTCTATCTCCTTTTGATAATTCTGCAATACTGTCGTATTTTTTCAACCTATTTTTGAAGCACACTGAAGTTTTGAAAGTGTGGAGAATTGATAAACCAAATTGCATTTCTGCATGAAAATATTATTTTACCACCTTTCTCAAATGTATGCTTAGTTCAGTAAACTCAGCAGCTGAGTTTTCTCTTTCAATTTGATATATTCCCAAATCTAAACACCTTGCTGTAAAAGTCGATCTAATCTGCTAAAACAATAGCTGATTTAAGTAAACATCAAGTATGGCTGCACTGCCAGGATCTTTGTGATGATGACTTTTGATAATGGAACATCATTTTCCTGTCATAAAGTGCTTTGTGTGACAATGATAACAAATCTCCAAGAACTCAGTGTGAGGAACAAAAAATGAATTTCACTGGCAAACAGATGAAAGCTACTTCTTTCTTTTTTCTTTAACTTCACTCAGTGAATGTACTCTAAGGAAATCTTAAGGCTATACAGTGCTAAATATTGATAACACCAGAAATTTCATCCCACCCAAATGTTCACACTGTAAACCTCTGCAAACATAAAAAGTATTTAAAGATGTGCCTGGCTATGGTATTATCCAACATTTTTTTTAATGCCCAAAACTTAAGAGAAATGAAAATACTTGGGAATGCTTTAGGAAGAAGGAAACATGAGCATCAGGGAATGATCTGCCTAAGGGAATCCTGTTCTTCCAACAGCTCCCAACACCTCCAAATGAAACTTAAAGGCTTCCTTTACTTATATACCTAGCACAAGGATAATCTGAGTGTTGATGTTAACCCACACTAGATCATCCTTCTAGTCCCCTGGAGACAGATGGTTTTGATTGTGAGAGGTCCTTATTCCTACAAAGAATTTCAGGTCCAAAAAGACTTTTAGAAGGATTTGGCTTTGAGTCTTGTAATAACTGCTGAATATCCATCATGGAGATACTCATCAGGCCCTTTTATATATATATATATATATATTTCACCACATCTCCAGGAAGAGAATGCAACAGGCAGAAGGAATATTGGGAGCTTGAAAGGAGACACCAGCTCTCACTGAGTCTTTCCTATGGCATGTGTGACTCTTGCAAAAACTGTGTTTGCTTCCTTCCATGTATCACCAGGCTTGAGTTGCCCACCCTATGTTATTTTAATTAGCAGATACAGCAGGGGCTCTTTGGAGTGCCAGGTGCAGCTAGTCCTGGCTCATTGGGTAATTTAGAACACATTCTAGTACATCTCTGTGCTTCAGTGGTCCCAGCTGAAAAAAAGCAGTAGAGCACTTGAATTTTGCCCTGTTGTGAAGTGCTTTGAAATCTGCTAGATCAAAAGAGCTTCAAAGCTAAGAGCAGTGTTATCAATGTTATCATTTTACTGTGTTGGCAAACTCCTTATATGTATTGCTAATTTCTGATTGCTTCTTGTCCCCAACTTTCCAGAGTGGACTACAGAAAAGGCAGGCAGGTACCACGTATCTTATCAGCAGTTTCAGGTAAAGACAGGTGGAAATGGAAGGGTGAGAGCTAGAGACAAAGCAGGGAAAATCACCCATCAGTTTGCATCTCCAGATGAGATGAGTCTTCACTGGCTCCTGATGTCCATCTAACCCGGACATCACCTAAAGGTTAATTTCAAGCTGAGAGAGCACCACAGCCTTCAGTACCATGGCTGAACTTCCATGTAGTTGTCAGTGTAACTGACAGAGACAGTAAATTATGGTTCCCCAATTTAGACTGAACTTGCTGGTTCTTGCCATCTGCAGGAACATGTCCTGAGCACCAAGTGATTTAGAGCAATGCTCTGAATAATCAAAGGAATAATGTGTGCACCCACTGCTATATTATACTGATGCATATGATAAATGAATTGACCTGTAATTTCCTGCAGCATTAGCTAGAGCAAGTATTTCCTTTTGTAGATTGTATTTATGGAAACTTGACTGTAGCAGGTCAGAGCGACTTGATACATGGCTGATGCAACCAAAGATCTTTTTAAAGTCAGACAAGGAAGAAGCTTTCCTCCCATCAGGCTCAAACATTGTTCTGTCACTTCATCTTCTGCAACTATGAGAAATCCAGGTGTCTGGTCATTGTCAGTCACGCCACAATCATGCAGGGATAGTCACAGCTGAATTATCTACAGCAGTCAAGAAGTATCTATTCAGAAGTGCCTTTGAAAGGATCATCCCAGGTCAGTGATGGTAAAGCAGTAGCACTGGTACCCAGTTCAACACAAGTAAAATTTGCACCAGCCATAAGATTCAATAATTTTTAAGAGCAATTTGATAGTGAAAATCAGAAGAATTTACTGCCATTGCTCTAAATTATGGGTTTTTTGAGATGGACAGTACAGAAGTGTATCTATGTACAAGGAGATTCATACTCTTACCTGTTTGGGAAAGAAGAGCAAAAATTCATATAAGAAAAAATAATATGCTAAAGGCAACTATCATCTACCAGCTGATGTCTCTGTGAGGTTAAAATAAATTAATAATCTTTCTGATTGCAGACAGCCTTTAAAAAAACATAGGTGCCCAGTATCAGTTGTTTTAATTCATAAGATAACTTACATAAAATCCCCAAAGTCCTTACTGAGCCCAGGCTCAGGCTCCCAGCCACACTCCTGTGCCCCACCAGGACCAGCTGTGCTATCAGGTACCTGTCCTGGACAGTCTCTAGAAAACAGGCAGCAAGATGAAGTATTACCTGAGCAAACTTCACTGCAACTATCTTTATTTAAACAGTTCACTGCAGTAATTTCACACACACCCCTCCTCCATTTTCCTATTTGTCTCACAAGTAGGGGCTGGGGAAAACATTCCCCGCCCTCAGACAGAAGCCATTTTTTGAGCGTGACTTGTCCATGTTTTGAAACTTTGTATTATGAGTAACTCTGTAGAGCCTCGTCATGGTCCAGCCCATATATCCAGTTCCAGAAAATTTCTGATGTGCCACCCTACATCCCCTGTACTTCCCTTTAATTGCTCTTCCCTTCTGCCCCTGACCACACTGCTGGGAGGGTTTAGTAGTAATGGGAGAGAAATGGAGAGACTCCAAGGGGTTGGTTTTGTCATACCCCTGGCTCTGAACCCTGCCCTTCCTCCCCTTCCTTCCTCCCTCCTGCTTTTCACCTTGGTGCAAAAGGAAGTGGCACTTGGCTGCAAAGTCTTCCGTTTTGCCTCCTCTAGGGCAGGATTAACCAGCCTTCCTCACACTCCAATCCATCCTCTAGCACATGACAGGCAGCTTCATCACCCTCCACCTCCCACTATTTCCCTCTGCTACCACGTGCTGCTGCCCACAGCAGGCAGTCACCATCAGGGTGTATCCTGATGTGTCCTGACGTGGCTGCATTTTGCTAACCATAAAAAGCCAAACCCAGTGAATCCAAAGAAGAATGTCTCCATTAGTAACTGAGAATGCACCAGGTAGAATGTCTGAAAAAAAATAAATTGAGAGATGTTTATATTCCTTTGCTACAGCCAGGATCTGCCAGATGTTTTTGCAAAGTTCACAGCATCATCTATACAGATGCTTCTTCCCTCTTCCTCTTTAACTGTGCTCAGAAGAAACCAGACACCAGGCTGCTGCCACGGTCTCAGCACTACAGTGACAAAAGCTTACCAGTGTGTATACAATAAGCCTTCTTTTTTCTGCCACCTCAATATAAAATAGCCCTCTTCTGCTTAGTAAGTATTATCAAGAAATTTTGGACTGAGATCACCACTGCCTTACTAAGAAACATACAATCTCCACCCAAATGGAAAGAAAGGGTGATTGCTCCTTGGGGAAGGTGACTCAAGGTTTGGTGGCAATGCAATGTGCCTTTTGATCACTATGTTAAACAAACAAAGTCTACAACGGAGAACGCCAGTATTCCTTCTGCAGAAGAGGACGTTAGCAGTGTTGCCAAATACTTGCACAACATTTGCAACTGACAGATGCTCAAATGCTGTGTAGCAACAAGGACCAAAAAAAAAAAAAAATCATAATCATTAGCAAATATTTGAAATATGCCGGTGTTATTAATCCTGCTTTAGTGATTGTTAGATAGTGGTATGCAAAATCAAGGACTCAATCCTGCTGCTGAGCAAAATTCAACAAGACAACCACAAACACATGTCACATAAACACCCAGTCCACTGATGTTCAATTCAGACTTATTGGAAATGTTATTCTGTATATATCTCCATTGACTTTTATTGTGTTGAGTAAATGGAATTGGAGGGAAGTTCAATTAATTCACAGGTTGCTGGACTGAAATGTTTTCTAAGCCTATCAGCACAAATAGTTGCCTATCTTGTTGGGAAGAAAAGTATTTTAAACTTGAAGTAATGCAAGTAACTATAATGTTATAATGAAACAGAAATATTCAGTTAATAAGAGCTTTCCTGGTCTATGTACAGAACATCCCAAAATTTCAGTGTCTCAAATTTACCCAAAATTAAGACAATGTAAAAGTATGTTCCTGGTGACATAGACCTTCCAAATCTTTTGACAAAGGCACCACAATTCACAACTGACATTACAAGTTGCAATCATCGAGAAGTATGATAAGAACTGTGTGGAAAGTGGAAGAAATGTGAAGGAATATATTTATTCCAGATGAAAGTCATCAGCTTGTCTGATAATAGATTTCAAACATAAAAAATGTCATCAAGTGCTCTCCATGTCCAGTACAGGCAGGACATAAAAGTGAAGAGATCAGCACTCATCTGAAGGACTGAAAAGAGCTTTTTAAGTGTAGGAATAAGCTACATAGCCCGTTCTGGGGACTCTGATTTTGGAGGTTTTTAAAAAATCCCTGTGCCAGGAAACATTTAGGTTCAGATATTTCTATCTGGATCAAATAAGCTGTAGGTGACACCTTGAGGTCCTTTTAGATTTAAACTTCCAAAATATTCTTCTGAGTTTCAATTTTGAACATTTACCATTTTTCGACCTTTTTTTTTCCCAAAAGAACTCAAATAACGGAAAAAAGGCTATTTCATGCTGCCTTGGCTTGACAGAAACACAGAAAATATCGCTGTGAGGCTTTTCCATAATCAGGAAGTTCTCTTAGGTTATTTATGGTTGCTGTCCTCCAGGCTGAGCACTGCAGACTATGGGATGGCTCCTCAACAGCAGCAGCTACAGCAGCTGCTCTTGTCCCTGGACTCCACCTGTAGCTTCTGTGTCTTAGTATACAACTAATATACATTAGTTATTTATTTAGTCTAGTCATCACAGCTGGTAGAAGCAATATATATGAAATGTGCTCCAAGTAATAATCTAAAACCAAGTAGGATTTAAACCCCACAGATAATATTGTTACAGTAAATTCTTTTTCAGTCCCCAAAATTGCACAGTGTCTGAGTGACTTCAAAACCTGAAGGATTGGGAAGGTGTGATAAAAGAGTTGAATTTACTGAAGATGAGGTACCTGTCTAGCACTATGAGAGGGCTGATGAAATATGACAGGGAGTAGGAGTGTTCATTTTGTCCTTAATTGCCTTGTTTTTCAAGTTAGTTCAAATCACACCAAAAAGAACGGGCATCTTTTCCCAAAATTCTAAGGAGCTGAAGTCTGTTTCCCCAGTCAACAATGACTCCAAGGAATGTACATCTCATCCACACATACATCATCATCTCGAAATATATGTGTTTGTGGAGGAGACTCAGTGATCCAGCTGACAGCTGATCTGAAGATGTGGGATTACAGCGTGTGTTGACCCGATTCAAGAAGCTCGCCACTGGGGAAATCTTGGAATAGAAAATGTCAAATGACGTGATCAAATCTTTAATTAAAAATCAGAGATCCAGGAATGTTTTACATCTGCTATTCTCAGCCTCTGGAGCATCCAAATATCTTCTATAGATGGTAAAGCTCATGTCCATGCCAAGCTGTGTGTGCTCTGCCTCTCATGCTCTCAGCTCAGCCTTGTGAAGCACTTGCCATAAAGCTGGTGAGAACAGAGCAAGGAGCCACGCCAGCTGATGAGCACCACGGTCTAGGAGAGGGGCTGATTACTCAGGAGAAGTAATACTTGCTTGGGGTGCTGTTTGGATAAGGGTCTGAGTCAAATGCTGTGCGAGGAAGAGTGCGCCATATCCTGCATTCATATTGCTCTTACATCTGGAAACACTACAGCATCAGTACAAAGGCTGGGAGAGGAATATTGAGGTCACTTCAGTCCTGAGAGCTCACGAAGCTGCGAGCACAGCTCCAATGTACAAGGCAGGGGTTGAACACTTAACACAGTGATTCCCATTAGTGAGCAATGCTGGATGCAACGTCTAAAGATTTTGCTTTCAGATCTACATAGAGTGGCAGGATATGAACTGTTTTCTGCTGTCTTTTTCCTGTCTTGTACTACATGCATCAATGGGAGATAATCACAAAGAAGTTGGAAAATAAGCTAAGAATTATTCTCCACTGAGTCATGGCATTGAAACAAGGACATAAGTGAAAATCCAAGCATGCAATAATGTGGTTATATAATGAATGCAGCAGTAAATAACACTCATTAATGGCATTCCTATAGTTATGATTAGCCACCATCATATGGTAGTCTTTAGGCTGCTTTACTCCAGGTTCAGGCAGTTTTAAGTTCCACAAAAGATGCAGCCTGAGGAATGAGGAACAGAATTGTTTTGGGACACCTATTCCATTGGCTCCTACTCATTCTTGTGTAAATGATGGTAACTCTGAAAGGGTTGTTTCAATTTCTAAGAGGCTCATCAGTGTGTTGGTAACGAAAACGCTGCCCATGCTCAGGTCATGCCTCTGTACCCAGAGTCAGAGAGCAAATGATGAGGTGTGGGTGGGCAGCAGCTGATCCAGTCCTGGGCTGAGCTAATTCTCTGTGTTCATTACAGCCTCTGCCACACCAGAGCTGGATTTGAATGGAAGGTAAAGGACCCTGAACTGGTACCTGAAAGGAGCACTCAAGCAATTCCAAATCAGGTCATATTAAAAAACCAAGCTATTTCAATTATGCACTTTCATGTTTGCAAGAACAGGAATGAATAAATTCCTACAGCAGCTTGAAAATGGCAAAGATAATAGTGTAGTACAAATACTTCTCATTGGTTCAAATGTCTCCTGACTTTCAGTAAAGATTTTAAATGTATTCATTTTTTTTTCCCAAGGAGGTTTAGGTAAGATACATCTTTTTATGGAGGTTTCATTTTTTTCAATGCACACTGTATATACTCTGCAACCATTTTTTCCCACAGAGACATTAATGCTCTTGTTCCAGATATTGTATTTTCTTTTTCACTGATTTTGTCCATTATATTATATTTTAGCCTATTGCACAACCATAATTTTCTGATTCCCTCCTTAAAAGCTGTGGAAAGCAATTCTTCCCATCAACCAAATGATCATGACTTTCTGCATGCTGCTGAGAAGGGGTAAGCATGACGCCCTTTCAGATGAGGGGATATGTGTCATTCATTGGCATATAATAGCAGAATATTTATGCAAAGTCTGTGGTTTCTCCTCAAATCATAGGCAGTTAATATTTAAGCAAACTGTATTAAATCTTTCTTTGTTGCATGTAATTACAACATTCCTAAGGAAGGAGGGAAAAAAACCCAGGCCATCAAGATGACTGAGGGGTTTTATGACTACAGCTACCTCTTTGTGTTGACTTTGGCCTCAGCTCTTGTCTGGACCAGACATAAAGAACATTTCTTTCAATTGGTGTTTACCTGCTCTTCTCATGCACATTTCTGTGCAATTTACCAGACTTGAAAAAGAGCAAGTAAGGCCCCCAGTCCAGTGAGTTTCCTGCCCTGTTCTCATCGTAGACAGCATTTGCAGCTGTTCATTTTTGCAAAGAGCTTTATCTGATTCTGTTACCTCCAAGAACAAGTTCTCTCAGAGTGATGCAAGTTACTTCTTCATATACCAGCTTTTGGTGAGAGCAATGTCCCTCAGGATGAGTTAGCATCTAGCATCTGTCCACCCTCAAGAATTCAATTGCCTGAATATTATTTCCTGAGATTGTGTACCTCCCCACATTTCTGCAGGGGCTTTCTCCTCTGTCAAAATACTGCCATCTTAGTTTCAGAAAAAAAAACAAACAACCCACAATATCCTCACCCTGTTCCTCTTCGCCCTGCAGAAGAACAAGGTGTGAAACGCAGCATATTTTGGAAACTGGACACTAATATTGCCTGTTCCACATACAGCAAGCTTGAAATGGCTGGTGTGCTCAGTCTCTTGTACTTATGGAGCAACTCTAGTTTTAGTGAGACTCAAAACTTTTATCGTAAAGACTTAGAACAGAGGAAGTTAGCATTAGTTTATACTTCTTAAGTGGTCTGATGCTATAAACCACTCATCATTAGCTCCTATGTCATCCAAGTTCTCAGCACATGGATCCAACCTTCGTGGGGAAAAAGAGTAATGAGAGCTTCATGGTTTTAACAGCTGCCTCTTAAGTGAGTCACAGGGTGACAAGAAATAACATTTGGTGACAGCCTTGTGGTTGGGACACTGTGTTTTCATCCACTACTAAGGAAGTTATCACTGAACTTGCTTATTCCTTTAAAAGTTGTTTTTCCGGCCATTTGTGAGCTCTGAGTCAAGAAGTGGAATAATCTCTAAAGCTATGACAGCATCAGAGTACCATTGTTTGATAAAGAAGTCATGTCACTTTTACACCACAAAACCGCAAATGGTTTTCTGAGCAATTACATGCTATGGGTTTGACCTTTATCTTTCCCATCTAAGTGCTTTGCCTCTTTTCCATCAGGAATTTTTGTGTGTGTAGGTGGTTTGTGGGGAATCTTTTTTTTCCCAGTGAAGCAGCAGCATTAGGAACGTTGGTCATATGCCATGTCAGCTTACAGTTTTAGAAATGGCACCATCCAACCATAGGACAGTAAACAATGATTTCAAAAAGTGCCAAAACTATGTATTTTGGAAATGTGTGGGTATATTAAGAGTAAAAGGTGGGAGAAGTAGGGGGAAAGTAACTTGTTCAGTTCCTCAAGACCATTTCCTTTGTATACCATAGCACAGGTAATTGTTACTAAAATATGGTGTGCATTTTATTGTACTGAGCTAGAAAAAGAACTAAGCTGAATTTTCAAAACAAGACCAGACAAAAAAAGGGTGTTTGAGCAGGGTAAGAGGTTCCACAGGGAAGTGGTCACATCTGACAGAGTTCAAGAGGCATTTGGACAATGCTCTCAGGCACATGGTGTGACTCGTGGGGCTGTCCTTTGCAGGGCCAGGAGCTGGACTTCAATGTTCCTTGTGAGTCCCTTCCAACTCAGGGTATTCTATGATTCTATTATGTAATAATAATCATGATGGGAAGCAGTCCATTCCCACAAAACCTTAGAGATGTGGTGATAAGACAAAAAAAAACACGTGCATTACTTTCTGTATTATCAACTCTGCGAAACTTCCAATACCATGTTCCAGTGCTCCATACTTTTATCTCCTGAGGAAACTACAGTAGCAAATAGCACTGTGGTACCTCTGATACTGCATTTGCCTTCTGTGTCCAAGCAAATCCACCTGGTGACTGATCAACCCTGCATTTTCGTAAAAGTCGTTGTGAAGAGGCTTAATAGATTACACTCATAATAACTCAAATATGGATTGCATCATAAATTTTACCTTCATGGTGTGGACAGAGGAGGAGCACTACTTTAAAAACGAGTGAGTGCCAGTTTTTCTGTGGATGAGTGGGTGTGGGTTTTGGGCTAAGGTTTTAGGATATGTTGCAATCTCTTTTGCCAGTTGTGTGGGCTGAGCAGATGAAGTGGCTGGTCTGAAAGCCATAAACATCTGTGGAGAGAGCTCAAACATCCCCACCCCACATGCTGATATCTGAGTGGCAGGGACCAGAGGTGCTGTCAAAAGAAGAGATAATAAAAAGAATAAAGGACCTTAAAAGTGTATTGGTTGTTATACTGGCATGCTAAATGTTTTTGTTGTCTTTGTATTCCCTTATATGAATACAGAGCCACATCCTGTGGCCCAAACTTTTCTGGTAGCTCCAAGAATTGCATGTATTCTTTAATTTTCACCAAATACATCCACACCTATCCCTGCATTCCTTCAAAGGAGGCCCTTCCCAGCACTTTAATTCTTCTTAAAATATTCCTATGCAAGCTCTTTTGAAAGAGATGGGTACTGAAGGTTAGAGGATGAAGGCTTTGCCAAGAGATGCCTTCTCTTTTCTTCATTGCCATGATTTTGACCTTTTAGAAAGGAGCATGAATGCACAAAGGAATCTGCAATAAAAGGCTGTAAGGAGCTTTTCTGCCTCAGGTTTCTTTTCACCTGGTAAAGCTGTATAGTCTCAAGTTCGTGTGGCTTATGAAATCACTGCCCCAACTAACACACAAAACACAAAAGAGAAGACTGATGCCTGGCAGCCACCTTTAATTCCAGTAGATTTAATAAACTGGTAGCAGCATCTGAATTATTCTAAATACATGCCCCAATCATATATATCTCATTTTTTGGCAGAGGCAGAAAAGCCCTACAGTGTTGTTTTGGATTGTAGGATTCAGAAAACAAGAAGAGCCAAAGAAGAAAACATGAATGGAAATTTAAAAAAATAAAAAAGCAATCCCTTCACCTATGTAGAGATGAGCAGCTTTTAGTTTTTAGTGTTTGCTGTTAAATTCAAAGGAAAATCTGGTGCCCATCTATTGACTTGCTAAAAATATCCAGCATTATAAGGTATTGACTGCAGGTAAGGAAAGACGTGCTGCTTTGCTCTCTGCTGCAGTTGAATAATAGAGGTGAGGTTTTCTTTCATTCAGTAATTTACTTTATTAATGATGTTACACACTGAAACTGCGTGTAAGGCTGTCAAGTTTGAGAAGACAGGAGACTTGAAAGTAAAATATGCAAATATGAAGGAAGGAAGAAATAAAACCTCTCAGCAACATTGCTGGCAATAGTTCATTAAGAGAGTACAAACATCTGAAGGAGATCAGATCTCAGAAGCAGACACCTCATAAGATAGGAAGCAGGTTAGCTCACATGCACTTTGTGACTTTGCTAGAGCCAGAACAGAACATGAATATATGGCCAGAGAAGGTGGTCTGGAAGCAGAAAGAGCATCTTTCATGGCACACAAAAGCATAAATGAGCTTTACCATAGCTTGAAAAAATCTGAGTCTGGAGAGAAAATGGATAACTAGGTTTATAAATACATGAGTATGGAGACTGGTCAATGGGAATGACAACTCAGGGAAGTAAAATTGTTTCCTGCTGCTGTGACACTTACAAGCAAAATTGGGCCTTTCTGTCATTTTATAAAGCCATCCAAATCAAACATGGAAGATAAAGTATTTTCCCAGCCCTAAAGTAGCTCAAGCTTCAGCTGGTTAAAATGCTTCCCCCAACCATCTATAAAATTTTGCAGTTAAAATAAACAAATTCTTCCCTGTCTGTCTCTCATATAGGAGATAAAAATCCTTTGTCTGCTTGTTTAAAAACGCAAGTAAAGCTTCAAATATGTCTTTCCTCTGAAATAGGCAGAGACATTCTTTTATATTCTTTAGTTCATGGCCAGGTGTCATTCATTAGTGTCCTTCTCAGCAACATTCACTCTGAGAATAGAAGAGAGGCTCTTCTTACTGTGAAGTGTTCCTGAGAACGACGATTTCCTTTTCCCTGGGACTTACCCAGCGTCTGTGTCAATACAAATATCCTGAATGGATGAAGATATGAATACCTCTCTTTTCCTCTCTGAGCAACACTAACCTTTCCTGGGCTGCCCCTTAGAGATGTGCTGGCATTGCTGGTTTGGTCATTTCCAGGAGTGATTGATCATGAGGTGGTAGAGCTCAGAGGGTCTTTTACTGCCTGGCCTAAGGCTGGATGTCTGATACCCGAAGGTAGAAAACTTCACGGGCTCAGTTGAGATTTGTACTTCGACTCCTGCTCACTGTGCACTTACTTGTAAGAGGCCCTGTAAACATGGCAGAGACTTCTGCTGCCCCTTGCTAGGACAGTCCCTCTGTCCCTGCCTGGACCTTCAGGAATGAAAAGGAGCAATATTTCCTTGGAAGCACCAGTCATATCTATCACCCATGCTTTCCTGCAGACACTGTGCAAGCTAGGTGGATTCATCTTGGATGAGGCTGTTTTGCAAAGCTACCTCTGCTCTCATATAAAAACTGAGCAGAGGAACGAGCTCCTCAGGACCTGTTTGGACAGGTTGGAATGGGAGGAGTTGCACAAAGGCATCTTCAGCTAAATTGGTCTCAATCTGGAGCCATTCTGCTATGATGAGGGGATGTGGGGACATAGGAAGCCCTGGTGAGAACTGGGGAGCAGAGCAGTTAGTGCAACTGAGGGCAGAGAAAGTAACACTTGCCATGAACCCTCTCATTTTGGGCATGTGTGGCAAAAATGTACCAGAGGTGAGAACAAAGCACAGATGTGGGGGCTTGCTGTTGCTGTTGTTGTTGTTGTTGTTGTTGTAGATTGTAGAATTGGTCGTTGAGTTACTGAGTTCACCTATTCCTGCTTTCAGACACAGGGCTGTGCAACCCAAAAGTCAGTGGGAGTCTGCACAGGCAGAAGCTGTGCTGCAGCACTGTGAGGTGAGGGAGACAACTAAGAATGGCAGTTCAGTGCCAGGGTTGTTCCTTATATGGCTGCTAAATGTCTGTGGTGTGTTTCTTGGTATATGGTTTACAGGAAGAAGCTTCAGGTGCTGTGCTCCTGCTCTGCTGTTTATCAAATGCTATTGCTGAGGCTGCACTGAGCTGCACTGAGACTGGGCCAGAAGGAGGTAGGTAGCTGGGATTCATTCAGATGCTAAGCATTTGACTTGCCAACCCTGATATGGTCTGCAAAACCACTGTCAAAAATCCCTCCCTTTCCAGTGACTGGCAAAGGTGGCAAACATCATGAGGGAAGCCTCATCCCACAGCTGGCAGCACATCCCTCCACAGTGGGAGTAAACAGGGCAGGGTGGTCTCAGGATGGGGTCCCCAGAGGAGATTTAACTTAGCCAAGGACAGACAACTTTTTATATCAGGCCCTGATTTGGTTTTCGTTTCTTCAGCTGAGAATATCTAATGGGAAAGCTCCTGTTTGCCAGGAAGAAACCTGAACTACATCTGGACTAAGATGTGATGCTGGCTGCCTGTCTTTGAGTGGTACCTGTGCACAGCTTGTTTTGAACAGCACCTATTTACATTTTCACAGGTTATTTTTTGTCTCTAGAACACACTACCACAGGCAATCATCCCCTAGCACTGATTCTTTGGGGGCCTAGCTACAGTGAATCATGCTTGGAGAACTTGCCATGTTTTTGATTGCTGGAACATTGCTTTCTGCACTATGGGATTTTTAAAGTGAAAATATTTTCAGCTTTCCCAAACCCATAAAAATACTGTTCATCAATGCCCTAGAGATCAGTGTTTAAACCAAACAATTTAATGCAATGAGGAGAGTGTTTTGACTTATAGGAAACAAATTTTAAAGGCAAACAAATTGCTTTATAAATACACATATACCTACACACACGCCCATACATATAAATATATGAAAGACAGAAATGTAGATGGTTCAGGCAACTCTAAAACTCTAAAGCTGTGTTCTTAAAATATACATTTTATAGATGTGATAGTACAAAGTTTTCATGGTTGACTACTATGAGCTGACTTTTTATAAATAATGTTTGAGGCCTAAATAAAATGTATTTGTTTCCTGTTTTAAGCATCTGCCAAATATTTCTGATTCTTGGGAGACTACAAAAGTGATAGGCTTCATCTAGCTCTTCAGAAATTCTGCTACCAGACTGTAGAGTTGCATTTTAAATGTTGGGGGACTTTTGTTTCTCACTTTTACACACTGAATTATCTCCTTCATATTTTTTTGAGCATTGCCTCTGCAATCCTTATGCTTTTTTTACCACTGTAAATTATTCTATAGATCATCCTTCAAAAATATCAAAGCTGTCTCAGCATTAGTTTTGAAGAACTGTCTTTTACTTCATGGTACAGCTTGAGTTGCCTTTGTTTTACTTAGACCTCCAGGATCTTATGGTGAGAGTCGTGCAGTCTCTGGTCTTTTCATGCTATTTTAAAATTCTAAATATCTGTGTCTTATGTAAGGAAGAAAAAGAAGCTGGTACATGACCCAGTCAGATATGAACGCACCTCGGGAGCACACAGCCCTCTGCACCAATGACCACAGCTTTAAGTTGTAGTAATAAAGCATGTTCAAATTACTGCTTAAATTCTTGAATTGTCAAGCTAAGAGACATTAATTATAACATCATAAACCATGGTTCTTGAAAAGGAAATGGAGAAGGCACTCGCTTCTTGTTTTTACAGCAAATGTAATACAGTGCGCTTGTGATGAAGCTTTCTGACCACAGCAAATTCCCAGAGGGAAGATTCTTCAAACATAGCAACCACAAAATGACAGAAAGTAGGGATAGTCTAGTCTGCATTTTAAAGAAGTCTCCAGAAGCTAATGGTCACATTTAAATCTAATGTTATTGGAAATGACTAAATATTGTATGCATGAGCTTGGATGAATGTATAGGCTTGTTTGGAAAACGTTGAAGAAGAATGGATGCTCTGTGGTGTGAGGCTGGGTTAATACAGGATACTTACTTCAATGTATATATCAAATGACAGGTTGTTTGTTTGTTTGTTTGTTTTTACTTTTATTGGAATTTTGTGATGCTCTAGTGGGAGGTGCATGGACTGCTACGAGCTTTTCTAAAAAACTCTGATGTTCACCTGATGGAGGGGGGCTGGGATTCTGTGAGAATTGTGCAGCATCTGCAATTAAGGTGTGATCTAAAATCTTTCTCTTGTGGCTGTCTTGTCATTCTCCCATTATGCAAAATGAAAGCAATTTATGTAATTCCCCATTTTGTGAGGGACTTTGATTCAGGGAAATCACCATGTAGGACTTGCCTTACAGCAATTTAAAAATTACTTTGCCCACTGTGATAAATTATGTGTCTCTGCAGAGATATGAAGGCACAGGAGTGTGGAGTGAAACAGCTGCATAGTCACCCCAAGAAGCCTGACTTCCTTTTTTGTCTGGTAACAATTATACAATAACTGTGACAATAAAATACAGGTTGAGAATAAAATAAGCTATAAAAGGATAAGTAAAATCTGCATATATCACAAACCTAACCATATATTAAGCAGCCTGTAGATCCCATAGGCTGCAGGTGAAATATCTTAGGGTCAGTGGTGAATGAATTTTTTTATTTTATTTTTGTGGTCTTCCGGGGTTTCCCTACTTTTTGGAGAGGCTTTGGTGTTGCTTGTTGTTGCTGTTGTTCCTATTTGGGGTTTTTTTGGCCTTTATCCCCCTCCTCCATAGTAGCGCTTTTTCGGTAACAGAAGAAACAAGACTGTTTACTAAATGCACTGATTTCTCCTCATGACAACTCTTGTTATTGTATTAAATCACTGGGAGAACTCTCAAACAAGAACAGACAATATATTAGATAAAATTTAGGGTAGGTTGTGCTCTTGCCCTTTTCCAAAAGAAAAGAACTAGATAGAATTGAGGTACTTTGTGATGCTTGATAAAAGTGGTGTGTATACATGCCAATGCATCCCAGTAGGGTTGCAAAGGAGCAAAAAGGAGGCTGAAGGCAGCTGCTTCAGAAGGGTGTACATACATTTTTAAAAGAGACAAATTGGACTTCTGTTCTGCCAGAAAAATCAGCAGCTGAAATTATTTTCATCTCTTGTCCTGAACTTTTCAGCTGTATTTTGAGTTATTTCACTGTTTCCTCCTTGAACATGGCATTTTTTTGTTCCTGCTTGCTTTCTATCCAAGTCCAACCAATCTGTACTCCAGGCCACATCTGTACCAGCAACTTTCATGTGAGCTCACATTTCATGAGAAATGACCCAATGCAGGGTAGAAGTGGTAAAAATGTTTTCATTCCCTGATTCTTATACAGTGCTATCCCTGGAGCTCTGGCTAATGGATGGTATGGAAACACCTCATATTTGCAGACTGCTATTCTTAGCTGACTTTTGGAATAGGAGTATGGTTTTTAAAATAAGCTTTCAGCTAAGCACATGTGCCTATTACAACAGGACAGAGCAAGATAACCTTGCATGGAGTTGCTATGTCACTCTGCTCTTAAGCTGTAAATTCTTTTGATATGATCAGTTATTTCTCCCAGTCATCATGAGGACTTATTTATTAATGGTATTTCCTAATCGGAGTTATTTATGTGTGATACTGTGGATTGAGAATAAATAATTGAATCTTTTCCAAATCTCTCAATTTACTTCTGGTGTGAGATTAACAGTTTCAAGGCACATTCAAAGGTTATAGAGCAGTTCTTGGCTTTACAAGAACAAAATGTCATGGAAATGCCACATCTCAGCTTCCTCTCCATCAGCAATAGCAAATATTTGATCAGTGTGTACTTTCCATTCAGCTCAGCATCCTTGGGCTGGTTTGGCATATCTGCTCTTCTGGAGAAGTCTTACATTTGTGATAACATGATCACAGAAGGGTCAAGGGAACCCTCCATCAGTCTTTCAGTGAGATTGGTTTAGATAACAAAACAAGGGGAAGACATGGGTAGACTTTAACGAGACACATAAAGACAAGAGGCCATTGATATTTAACAGAAGTTTTTAAAAGTATTTTTAAAGAAGTTTTTTATGTTGAGAGTGGTAAAACACTGCAACAGGTTGCCCAGAGAGGTGGTGGATGCCCCATCCCTGGAAACATTCAAGGCCAGGCCTTGAAGATGTCCCTGGTCACTGCAGGGAAGCTGGACAAGATGACCTTCAAATGTCCTGTGAAACTCTATAGTCGTCTTGATTCACCCCAACTCCATGATTTCCTCTGGATTTGTATTAAAATAAAGAAATCCCAAGTCCTGATCCTCATTTTCCCCCCATATTTTCAAATCACTTTATCTTTGGAGCAGCCAAGCCACAGCTCTTCAGTAACGTTGGTGCTCTGGCATCTGACCAGCCAAGGGGTGCCAGAGGGCTGCAGAGCTGTAGGCTCTGCAGGTCCTCAGCTGTGAGGTACGGCACAGCAAGAACCACTGGGCTTGAATTTGCCCATTTGCTCTTGAGCACAGCTGTTCAAGACCCACCAGGAAACCCCATCACCTCCTGCCTGTGAACTACCCTGAGCTCCCTTCCACTGGCTCCCAAAGATACAGGGCATGCATCTAATGGCTCCCCACTAAAATCTGCACAGAAGAACAAGAAAAGAAGAAAATACTTAATGGGAGGCCTTCTGTAGGAATTCTGTAGGCTCTCCTTGCTGGAAAGCCAAAGGAAACCTAAGCATAAGTGAAAATTAAGCCAGTTGCTATTCACCCCAAATATGGGCAAAAAATAGGAGCAGCTATATTACATGCTATTGCCTTGAAGGAAGAGAAAAACACTTATTCTTTTAAATCTGTGCAGAAACTGAATTCCAGGGGGAAAGCACTGATAACAATCTGCTAAAAAATCCAAGATCAGAGTCCAGACAAAGTAGACTTGTTCTTGTTCTCTAACAAGAAATTTATTATCTCACACAGCCCATTCAAAAGAGCTTCTGACCAGGTAATTAGAGTCCAAAATTCCGCTTTCAAGGTTTTGTCATATATTACTCCCTGTTTGTTTTTTATCGTGCAAGCTGAGACACTCCAGTGATAAACTGTTTGCTCTGTGGCCTTGCTGTGGTACATGGAAAACTTTCCATGACTGTATTGCTGTGGAACAGAAATAGCTGGGCATGTCTCAAGCAGCTTTTGAAACCCAGTTTGGATCCTGATGAAAAGAGGGATTGTTCAGAGGCTCATCACTGTCCCATACAACTTATTTGTTTCTCTTTAAATGTGTTATGTGAATGAGCGTGAAATGCTGGGAAGAGATTTTATTTTATATTCTTTCAATAGATTTTTAGAGGTGCAGAAAGCTGTGCATTTCTTGAAAAACATTCCTGTCAGAATTTTTTTTTTTTTTTTTTTTTTTTTTTTCCAATGCAGTATTATATTGGACAGAGATATCTTCCCCATTTTTCAGGAATTATATTAAGATTTCTCCAATAATTTTACCCTTATGTAGTAAAAAATGGAGTGCTTACCTGGTTTTCCTTCTGGAGTTTTCTATAGGCAAAATTTCCTGCTGGTCCTTAGTGAGTCTGGGTGCTGGTATTTCAGACAGAAGAGGGGGGAAATCACTATTTTCTGCCTCAGTTGCTACTGTTGTAATGATCTGACTTCATTCTTCCCTCTGTTCAAAATTTCTTGGGTAAGCCACCTCACTGCTTCATGCTTCTTTTCCTTCTTTGAAGGACTCTTTCAATTTCCACCATCTCCCCCTTTTTGTTTCACTGGGGCGTGACCTGTAGTGCTAAAAAATAACAAGTGGCTACAGCTAATGCATAGCTGACTCTACCAGACTTACTTGAGATTGTATAAGGTTACTCCTTGTTCTCCAGGCAACTAAAATTGGCACTAAAATACTTATTCTTGTGGGTTTTATCTTTAAGAAAAAATCCTTTGGGTTTTATACGTGACGGCAAAAACACTCATTACTTAAATTTCTTCCTCCAGATCACATTGAAATTTCTCAGGCCTTTTTTGTCATTCAAAAAGGCTTAATGATCTTTCTTATTGGGCTGATTAATCCTAGCTGGGCTAGTAAGCCATACAAGAAATTCTGTTTATCTTTGGAAGATTTTTCTAAATGCTTTTGTTTGTTTGTTTATTAAAGTTAGTAACTTATTCTTTTTTCCCATCTACCGGTGCATCTTAGTGAGTTTCAAGAAAATATTAATTTTAGAAATGAACTGTAGTAAATAAAAGGGTTGGGAGAAAAACAGAACCAATCTGTGGTTGGTGAGAATATGTGGAACTTTACACCTTCAAGGAGTGGTCATAAAAATCCTTCTGGATTTGGGTTTCCACATGACCTAGATGCTAGTTTTGTAGTAAATCTAGTAATAGAAATATAGTCCCCATTAGCAGCCTCAGTAGGTACAATACTATTTAGACATCAGATGCTAGACAGCAGAAACTTCCTTCCCTGCAGATGACTTCACTCAGAAGCATTTGCAGAAATTGTCTGCATCGTGGCTCAAGATTACTGTCAGATAAATTTGAAGGCTTGAAATTTGAGTCCTTAGGTCTGTCCAAATTACTTCAGCATTATTCTTCTACCACTCTTGCTGCCTGTAACATCATAGAGATGTAAGAACATTGAAATCCATTGGTCAAACAGGAAAAAGCTGAACATAAGATATTCCTTTACAAGGGACCTCTTCCATGCATTTGTGTGTATGGCTGTGTCCTCTGCCTTGATGGACATCTTTTTCACATAGATCCTCTTCTCTTGCTCTGCCATGCATGCACAAGTAATGCCTGTATCTGTTCCCTTACTTAAGGACACTGGATGTATCTGTCATCCAACTTGGACTGTTTTCCTGTATTTCATACAGTTCTGAAGCTTGTAGGCACCTCACAGCAATGTAACCCTGCCTTTGGGGCTGGAAGGACTGTAGCTCAGCTTCTGGCACTGTGCTTTTCCATACACAATGCTCTCACAGCCAGAGTTTCCAAAGATATCCTATCAATAGCTCAGTACCAAGTCCTATTCACAATGAACCATGGAAAGCAGGATCCTCAGCTAATACCCTTAGGGGAAAAATTACTTGAGCACTCCAGAGCTTTTGAATTGGAAACTTGAAGATCTTGTTATGATGGATTCAAGGTTTCCAGCTGTGACACTGTGACCTGCTGTTTCATTTCAGTGATGTCACTTCATAGCATATAAGCAACTTAAAAAGTTTCCCAGGACATCGTTACACTGTTTAGTAAACAAATAAACTATGTCTTAAGATTGTGGCTCTGAACTCAGAACAGTTAAAATTATTTTAACTGTGTACATATCCTGATAAACTCCAGTTCTGTGAGCCCCTCAGTCAAATCTGAGAAAATATGAGGATGCTGGTCAGGTATCCTCACTAGCTCCTGTGGGCCTTACCACGTGATTAGGGAAGACACATCTGGGTGTTCAAACAAATCACTGAAGTTTAGCTGTAGTTGAAGCAGATTTGGTGACATCTGAGGGAAAAGTGTGTTAGAGGATACAAGGCCTCTGCAAGGATGAGGAGAAAATCTTGCCAGAGAAATTCCAACAGAACTTCTGAGTTCTGCTTCTGGCAAACACTTTCCCTGCACAGGGAGTTGTAGCAACAAGTCTCCCTTCGAATCTGGTTGTGCTTGATGAAGATAAATAAAGTAAAGCAGGAAATGGAGTGGATTTGAGATTGAAATAAGCCTTATGTAAGGCTCTTGCCCCTTGTCCAGAGGAGATAAAAAAGCAACCCCATGTTGCTTTTTGGAAGGTGGAGGGATTCCTAGGAAACCCAGGCTGGTGTGTCTCTGCACAGGGTTCAGTCAATGGCATCAGTAGTCCCTCAAGAGCTGTTAGCTGTTGTTTTGCAGGTGTTTGGGATTAATAGGATAGTTGGGATTAATTAAATAGTACAGGTAGATGGCAATGATATCCAAGGTCATCTGTGTACCTGCAAGTCTTGCTGTTAGGACAGTACTCAGGTTTGTTTTGAGTTCATTTCTTCCACCTCTGCCATGATCAGGAAGAAAGGGTGCAGCTGGTAACATTTCATGGTCCAGCAGAGAAGCAGTGCTGCAGGAGAGAGGGAAGTGGGGCTGGAAAGAGGTGGTGCAAGGATAGGATGGGAAGAAAGACCTGAAATGGAATGGGTTTGGTTTGCTTTCTTAAGAGCAAGTTGTACTTCTCGGAGATGCTAAAGGCTGGTGGGGAAGGAGAAAGGCAAGGATGGGGAGGAGAAGGCTGCATGGTGAGAGCCTCTGCTTAACAACAATTGCCCCTCACTTATTTCATTATGTTCTATAAAATCTTCTTTTGCTGCCTACATGCAATCAAAAAGCAATGATTTTTGAGAAGCCTTCAGCTGAATATGAAAGAAAATACTAGTGGGGGAAAGGGTGCTATTTTAATAACTAATTAATAACTAGTTTCCTTGAAACAAATTAAACAAACAGGTAGGGTTTATTTTCAGACATGACTTCCTCTGAGGAGGGCAGAGTTTTAAGCGTGGTGTATCATGGAGAAATGGACTGTCTGGTTAGAAAATCCTGATCCATGTAGCCAAGACACCTGACAAACATCAGAGGCTGTGTTGTACAGAGAGTGGAAAATCACCAGTGTGTTCCAGAGCAAGACCAGGTTTGGGGTGGGGAGGGGTGAGGGATGTTAGTTAACCTTGGATGAAATTATAACTGAATGTGCTGGAGACTTTCTGCAACAGAAACTGATTGTATCTTGTGTATAGATAAAAGTGGATGGTCAGAAATGTTTCTCTTCTGCTGAAGTTTTTGCCTGGAGCTGTAATTTACTGCAAATCAGGGGAGTAGCTTTTTTTTTCCCCTGTTAAAATGTAAGAAGAAATATAGAGACGTTTTTATTGTAGGACAAATTTCCAGGGCTAACCATGGAGTCATATGCTCTGGTGTTGTCATGATTAAAATTTTCACTGCTGTCAGAAAGCACATTGTACTCTGGCAGCATATTGCTCCTGACACTGTTCCCTCTTTTAGGGATTACTGCTTTGGTTCTCTGTCACATTCATATGCTGAAAACCAGCTGGAGCATCCTGCAGGGAAATATTCTGTATAAGGGTTTTTTAAAGGCCTGCTGTGACCATAGAAATATTTGTGTACTTTGTTTCTTTACAGCTCGTTGTAGAAAGAAAAAGTGATACCAGAAGGGACATCATAAATAATATGAACAAAAGTTTGGATAGGTAATACACTTCATACTGCAGGATTTATACCATTCCCTAGAAGCTAGAGATTGGATTATGATTTAAAGTATGTGGGATAAGAGGTGAAGTTCTCTCATACTTGCATACTGTCAATTTTATTATTTTTTTTTTAATTTATTAATCCATAAAATGAAGTCCTAAAGGAGGGGGATTTTCTTTTCAAACACTTTTAAATGCCTTTTGATTCTCTGCTGCATTCAGAGATCCAGACAATGCTTTTGTTGATCCAGTCTGAGGTTTAGTTTTGTTTTTAAATTCAGTGAAATGAGAGATATGACCCAGGTACAGGCCTGTCTAAATGTGAACAAAACTTGGCCCATAAACTGCAAAATCCGCTACATTTATTTACATCTGCTTGTATTCTGAGGTACCATGTATGCATGCCTGTAGATGTGTCAGCAAGCAAATGTGTCCTTTTCTGAGAAAGTGAATGTCTCAGTGAATGGCTTCACTGAGAAGCTCTTGCTTACAAAGCTCCTTTGCTGGAGTTGCTGTGAAAGGGTCACTGAACTGAAAAAAAACCCGTAATTGAACAGACTTTTATTTACTGATTGTCAGCTGATAGAATGCAGTTCATTCAATCCCAGGCTAATCAAGTCCTGAAGAAACACTGCTATGAACAAGTTCTGACCCAAGTGTTTTCTCATTTCATTTAAGCTTTTATAAAATCCTGTTCAAAGGACATTCTAATGGAAATAAAGCTTAATCCCTAGTGGAAGTTACCCAAACAAAACATTTAGTAGAAGCAGATATTTCAAACTGCTTTCACTGATGGGCCAAGAACTTTTCAGTATTTCAGCTTCTTTTCACCCTGGGAATGACATTTTCTGATATTTAAAACAAAATGTACTATAATAAAAATACAACAACTAGAAACACTCTGAAAAGAGAAGGAAATGCTTTTTCCTCCCTAGTGCTCTTTCAGGGCAAATTCACCTGTGTTTTCCTTCCTTGCTTTCATGTAGAGTGAAAGGGCTTCTTCCAATCATCATGTTTTGTAATTCCTAATGAGGCAGCAATAGCTGTTCTGCTGGCAGAAGCACACGGGGTGGATGAGAGCCCCTTTTGGCTCTCCATGACCACTTTGTAAAACACAGTCAGTAAATCCGATTAAAAGTAGCACTGGAATTGCAGAAGCATCCAGTTACTGAAAATATTATAACATCTCCTGACTGCAGATCAAGTTTTCTGCTTGTAAGCACATTTTACTGTGGTGATTTGTTCAGACAAACAGCTGAGTTTTTATTTCCATGTAACATTTTTGCATTTGTCAAAGGTTATGGGGCTTCTTTCTGGATTTGTGGGTTTGGTACTTGGCAGCACTGCCAAGGTTTACACTCAATCTCATTACTTATACCTCATTCTGAGTGAAGAAGGATTACAGCTGAAGTGGGTGATGCTGATGTGTTTGTTCTTTCAGAAAATACCAGCTTGCACCATCAAAACTTCAAATTACATTCAGGCTCTCCTTATATTGGCATTGCTCTCTGCTATACCTTTCTGGTCTAACTGCAGACTGTAAAAAGCTTTCAGCTGCAGCAACCTTGGCTTAAAAGAAGAAGATCTGTGAGTCCACAGCTGATGCATACAGCTTGGTCTGGAAGGGTCCTAAGAAAGACTTTATTTTTTTTCCCATTTTTTCTTTTGTGGTGTTTAGTGGTAATAAAAATAAGAATACAAGATGCTGTGATAGTCTAGGGTTTAGCTGCATATTTTAAGGGTTTCTTGAATAGATTTAATTTTTTAAACTTTCTCTCTATAAAACCAAGTTCATTTTTTTTGGTTCTGAAGCCCTCAGAACATTCTGAAGAGATATTTCTTATTTAAACTTTTACATAGAATTTTTTTATACATAAAAGTTAGGTTTTTTGTACTGCTAGAGTTCAAGCCTAATGCTGTGTGTCCACCAGTCATCCTATCAAAAAAATAACTGTGCTTTTTACTTGATCTGAATTTCTGGGTGACTGGGTTTTTTCTGAGGCTGACTCTTGGAGTACAGCATGCCATCACGTCGCAATATATTATTCCACAGAAAGCTTAGGATGGAGTTAAATGTTATGTTGGTCACTAAATTAACCAAGCTTTTCCCAACAATTATTTTCTTCCCCTGGTAATCACTAGTGACTTTAAAAAAACAAACTTTGTTTGTATTCAAAAGACCAGCTCTCAGAGGAGTTAAAGTAATGGTTGTGTTGTAGAAGGCCAAGTGTTCTTTCCTAGTTTAGTCCTTGCTTAACTGCTTTCTTCAAAGCTGAGTATGCTTGGATGTGTTCTTTGGTATTTGAATGTTAGGAAATGGAAAATTAAAAATAATAATGGAGGAAATTCCCATCTGGGAAATCTGTTGTGCATTCAAAGCACCTTTAGTTGCAAACTTGCACTTTGTGGCCTTGACGCATATTGTACCTAAAGATCAAGCTTGGATTTGAGCTTTCCCAAGGTTTTTAGTGAGGGGGTGGGAGGCCTGGGAGAGGATTAATTCAGCTTTGCCTAATTCCATTGCTCTCAGTATTTATGGTGCCTGGTGCATGGCCAGATGTTCCCTTTTCAAAAGGAATACAGAGCTTGCCCTGGGTCTAGATTCAGGCCCAAGACCACGACTGTCCCTTTCAGTGCCGTGCAGAAATTAACACAGCAGTGAGCAAAGGTGCAAAAGGAGGACCATCCTCTGCCTTTTTTGTAGATCATCAGAATGCTCAGTGATTGGGGGAGGGAATGTGCAGTCTGTGCAAAAAGCAGTGGTAGAAGAGTTTGGTGAAACTTTCACAAGTGTAAGAAAATTATTTGGCTCTCTTCTGGCACAGATAAAATAATAATCTTTGCTGTTCAAAGTGCCAGTCTTACAGAAATCTCAATGATGTTGTGAGCTATGTAAGCAGAATTTATGAGCAGCCAAACAAAACCCAAAGATTGTGATGATCTTCCTATGGAAGTGTGGGTCTGGGAGAGCAGCAGCCAAGGAAAGTTTGCAGAAACATCACACAGATTTATTTGAAGCATGAAGCCAAGAGGGAGAAGGAGCTCTCAGGGCTCAGCTACTGACTGGAAGGAGACTTGGCATCATGAGCAAAGGAAGTGCTTCCTTGAATGCTCAGTAGCACTTTGCTTGTGTATTTCGTAAATAAATGCAAATGTCAGAAAGAGAGGAAATCAACAATTGACATAAAGTTTATGTAGTGGCAGGGTAGCATAAAAGCCTTGTCCTTGGGTAATTAACAGGACAGGTAGCCAGGTGCGTTTGCAATATGCTCCTCTCATGAGCCAGCTGTCCAGGAAGACATCCTGCTTTCCTAGGTTCCTAGATTCTTAGTGCCTGTGCCATGACCAAACCAACTTGTGGCAAAGCTATAGCAGAGCACAACTCACAGCCACGTGTCTGTGGGTCACAAAGAGCTGCATGTCTGAGGTCATTCAAAAGCAATTTTTTCAGGTAATATTTTACTTCTTTCTGCTGTGATGCCATGCAATACAGAAGCAGACCATAATTCAAATTTAAGAAGATGCTAGAATCTTAGCTCTGGCTCTTCTCAACTCTAAGTTAATATTATTTAATAATTCTTTATGTCCTTGATCTGCTGAAAGACAAAAACTTGTGCTTTTCCCTAAAGCCACTGTGAGCATATGCATGTGTTTGAAGCTAATTAACTATTTAAAATGTTTTACAGGAAACATGTAATTTCAATCTCATGTATACAAAACTTTAAAAAAATGGTGCAATTGGTCTTGTTCTTACATCTGTAGTATTGATCATGGCTGTGAGCTTTCTGGTGGCATTCAGCAGCCACAAAAGGGCAGTGCAGCTGGAAGGACAATTTGCAATTGGAGTGCTTTGCTCTTTCTTGCTCATTCACATGTGTTGCATTTGGCACTTGTGAACATCTTTTTGGGAAATGTCCCTAGAGTTTTGCTTTCACATTTCTGTAAATTCCTGCGACATTTGGTGTTACTGATTCTTCTGCTTTTCAGGTGCTCTATCCCTCTGGGCATCTTTGTGGCCCTCCTCGGGACTCAGTCCAACACATCTTTGCCATGTCGAGAGCTCCAGAGCTGGACTCAGTACTCCAGGTGGGGGCTCCCTTATCTGTATGCAAAAGTTACACCCTGTTGGCTATTTTGTATGAAAAACTACATTATTTTTACCTTCTCAATTTACATGAAACCACAAGTATCTGTTGGTGTAGGAATATTGAGAAAGTTAATTCCTTATTGCAGAGGAGAACTATATTTCTGCAATACCGAAATCTTGCATAATAATCCGTTCACCTTGTGCGTTAATCCTGCCACTGATTTAAGAAAGTGGCCCAGAATAAAACATATATTCCACAAGCCCTGTGGCAGGGCAGAAGCAGCACAGCAGCCATCTCTGAAGTGAACTGTCTTGCTTGTACTTGCTGCTGGGTCTCTGAAACAAATAAAAGCATAGAAGAAAAAAATCCAGAAGAATGTGATGGTTAATTGAATTTGTGGGTGTCTACGAGCAACCAATATGAAGCAGAAGTAAAAAGCATAAATGAGCTTTTTGGGCACACTAAGCAAGGCAGTTTGGAGAGATATCCAAGCCATTGTAAGTGACCATGATAAAGTTTTTTGTACAGCTGAGATCACCTAGCTTTAACAAAGCCTAATTTGAATTTAGACAGGTAGCAGCAAGGATTAGTAGGTTGGTTAGAAGAATGGGATAGATTAAACATTTCCCTCTTATTCCTTACAAAGAGATAAAAATAGCTTGATTTGTACAGCGTGGTTGGCAGATGCTTATAAGAGGATAGGACAACTATTTGTAAATGGATTGGAGGGTTGTGTATCAGGGAGGAAAAAAATTATATTAAAGGATAATATTAATCCCAGATTGACTGTTTATTATCTAGTTAATTTAGGCCAGAAACTGGAAGGTTCCTGAACACTCATAGAGTGAAGCTCTAAACAGGACTGGAAGGAGAGAAGAGTTTAAATTGTTGGGAGATTGAGCATGATAAGCCCAATGAAAGGGATTGTGTAACTAATTTGGAGAATTCCTGAAGATAAGAATCCATGTGTAACTGCTATGTTCAAAAGGAAACCAGATCACTGCTTGCACTGTATTTATTTTTTGGTAATCCTGCGCTAAGACTTCTGCCCCTTTCTTGTAGGGATCAGCAGAGATTTGTCCCCCTAAACTATGTAACAAACTTTGTTTTAAAGTTTTCCTGCTTATTGAAGGGATCTAGGACAGCAGCAGTGCCTTCAGTCTCTCTTGTGCTGCCTTCTGTCCCAGGCTGTTTTGTCTACAACTGTTTCTCAGCTCCTTATTTGGTTATCAATATTGGGTGGGTATTGTGTGGAAAGTGGGCACCTGGGTATCTGTTGTGGGACTGCAGGAAACCTTGATGCAGGATCTGTATCCCAGTTCTCCATTCCTGCCAAAGAGAGAGTTGCTGATTTCTTTTTCCATCAAAAGGTGTTGGTAATCGAGTAGTGTTCCCCCATCCTCTGTTTATACAGACACTTTGTGTCTTTAAAGGCTATTTATGTTTTTATTTTGAACATTTCACAGGCACACTGCTGTTTACTCATGCAAAGGCCTGGAGTACAACTGAGTACTTGTCATGCTGTACTGATTGAATCCAAGTTTGTTTTGCCTCTGTTATTCCTCCTTTCTGGTGCATAAAAAAATACCATGGGAGAGAAGCACTTTCTGGATTCCTTGAGTATTCCTTGTGCTGCTGTGTTATGGGAGAGCTCTGTATGCAAGAGACATGACAGCAGGAGAGATCCTCTTGCTTAGGTTGTACAGTCAAGGAGAAGCTATTTACTATTTACTTTTCTGCCTTGATGGCTTTGGCACAGGTAAAATAGCAATGAAATTTCAGACGGTAGCAGTCACACCTTTATCTATCAGTTTGCCCTGCTCAACAGTGCATAGTTAATTCCTTTTTTCCCCTGTAGATTGCTGTTTAAAAGCACTCACTGTCTAGCCAGCTACTGTGTGTGCTTTAAGCTGAGGAATAAAAACATGCTGCCAGCTACAAGGTCTTGTTGCTGTACTTTTCCTTGTGACCTTTAACAAATGCAAACCATTGTTATTGTGCACAGAATCCAGCAAGGCTATAATCACCATTAAAGAGGGTGGTTGGTTTATATTTACTTTGGGTTTCACTATTTTAGGGCAGACGGGAAAAATATTTATGGTGGGGGTGGTTTTGGTTTTTTTTTTATTTTTTCTAGGACAGGAATAATCTTTTCTGTTTACATTTGTGGAGTAAGCACAGCCAGGTCCATGCAGCAACTGGGACTCCTGTGCCATAGTACATGACTATTTGTGTCCTTACTTTTCTCATCCCACATCCAATTGACCAGTGGATCCATGCATAAACAGGTCCCATCTGATTGAGTGAGATGTCTAAATAGTTAGTAACAATTGCAGTAGAAAAAAAAATTTTCTTCTGAGCTGCAGAAATCTAGTTCACTCACACCTTGCATCCTACATCCCAACTTTCTGTCAGTAAAAAGAAATAAATAAAATAAATTATATAAACCTCTCCAGATTTAACAGTTGTGTCTTTTCTGAGGCCTCCACCAGCAGGTTTTTTCCCCTTTTGCTGTTTCCTGCCTTTCTCCTCCCAGCAAACACTGTCACCTTCCTGCAAACTTGTGCATGAGCAAAAGACATTGTATGGGATGCCCAGTTCTGAGCAGTGTGTCCTCCATGACCCAGCTCAGCAAGGAGCTGCTGATTCGCTGTTGCAGCCTTTCCCTTCACAGGGAAATTTGCTGGTTTCTTCTACCATACAAATCTTGCACTTTAGGAATTTCGAACCTCAAGCCATCTGTCAAATGTAGCCAAAATTGCTCATTGTGTTTGGAAACCATCAGGAAATGCAAAGCTGGACAGACCTACACCACAACTGTATAAACCCCATTTAATTAGCAAAGTAGCCTAAGAAGACTGGATTCCCAATTGTAATGTATACAGACAGATATGTATTCCTACCCAGCTCATAGAACATTAGCTCTGAAGATGTGCTGTTACATGCATTCTGCAAATAGATAATTGGAGGGGGAGAGGGAGGAAGGAGAGAGATGTTTGTATCATTTCATGGCAGGTAACCATGGTCATTCATACCACACCTGGGTGTTTCTGACTTTGTTTCTCACACAAGTGCTAATGAAATATTTTGTGGTTAAAAAAAAAAAAAGAAAGAAAAAAAGAGCTTGGAAACCCAGTATCCAAAGGGTTTCAAAACTTTATTGTATGTGCCAAATATTTCCAGCTGTTATTGCCTTCCACTTATTTCCCACAGCATCTTGGCCTGGGTCTGCTAGTGATCTTTCTTCGTTGATGGCATGAGATGTTAGCTGAGCCAATGTTTATGCTGCTCAGAAAGATATTCCTCAAGCCTTACTTCATTAATGATTTTAAAGCTTGTTAACCTGTTTATCTTCAAAGGATGGAAGCTTTTAATGCTAAGTAAAGTAGATGGCATTTATATAGATTTTGATAATGAGTACAATTGGATATCAGACTCCAGTCTGTCTTATAGACCAGGAGTCATCACACATTCTTCAGTTGCTCTCCCTGAGAGGAGGGAGATTAGACTGCAAACATGGGTGTCTGAAGCAGCATTGCATCTGCTCACTCCAACTCATTGAGAATTTCTAACGTACAGCTCCTTCAAAGGAAAACAATTGCTAAGATATTCAGTAGTGGAAAATTTGGGGATGGCTTGCTATAGCTTCTGTGATCATTCATAGATTGCCTTGTGGCACAGCATAATTTTGTGAGTGGCTTAATTTAATCAAATCTAGATCAGCGAGGGATATCTTCGATATTGTGGAATCAGCTGCTTTCTATCATGAGATTTTAGAAAGTCTTATGGGCAAAGCGTTTTAAAATCTGTTTAAATTTTCTTATATATCAGCCTACTGTGCTTTCTGAAAGACTTGATGTCAAGTTACTTAGGTTACTCAAAACCACTGCCTGGTTGATTGACTGCTCTTTGTTGTTTTGGCTTTGAAACATTCATTCCTTCATTAGAATGGAAGGAAGTTTTTGCTTTTATTTTCCACCATTCACATTGATGCTGCTTGCATTTTATATTTCTTTCTGTTTTGGTGATGAAAACATCCTGCTGGTTAATTGTTGTAAACATTTACCTAGCACTTTGCAGTTACTAATGAATTAATCTCTGTAATGCTGGGAAAGTATTATGTGTATTTTAAAGCTCAAGAGTGTTGATGAGACATACCTAAGGCCTTAAAGTGTGTCAGTAGTGTAGATGAGGATTTAATTTGAGAACATTACTGTGACTCACTGTACTTAATATGCAAGCAGTGTCAGTCTGTGGGTTTGTGTATGAGCCAGGATTTGCAGTATTACAGAGATTACATCTCTCTTATTGTTCTACAGCAGCTCTTTCAGGTTGTGTTCATTTTCCTTTGAGAAGTGGATATTTTTGAAATCTTGCTTCTATATTACAGAAATGTTAGGTTTAATTGAAAGGAAGATTGATTTGCAGCTAAAGCAAACCATTAAGTGTTTCAATATCAGTCCTAGAGGTTAGACTCCAAAAGGTGAAACTCCTCCCACTGATGGGACACAGAGAGACAACCTGTTCTCTTTTCCATTTCCCTGTCTGCAGGGACCTCCAGAACCACCTTGTGCTGCTGAGCCTCAGAGGGGCTCCCCAGTTTCACACAGCAGAGCTACCAGAGCTATGGGTAGCAGAGCCAGCAGGAATCCCACATCCCACCCTGTGTGTGATAAAGCAGCCTGAGAGTGAATGGACCAGGGGCTGAGCAGCACAAGCAGATTCTGCCCTAAAAGGTCTCTTTGCACTCTAACCCACAAAGAAATCACCCCACTTTTTCTGGAAAGATGAGAAAAACACCTTTGTTTTATTCCACGACTGATAGAATTGCCATGCAGAAAACCTGGCACTTGCTTTGTTATCAGCAGCTCAGAGCATGGGGTACCACTAAAAGCTCTGGTGGAGCAGAAAGAGCAGCTCATGGGGTATAAAATTCTTTTACTTCATATTTGCATTCAACAGTTGTGTTTCTGTTATTTAAGCTTCCTGACCCGGGAATACTACTGGCTCTACACTCACAGCCTGGGCTGTACCAGTTAAGTGTGCATAACTATGGCTGTGGTTTGGTTTGGGGTTTTTTCCCTCCACAGATACACTTTACATTGCTTCATTCTTTCAGAATTTAAGGTAGAACTAAACATTTGCTGAAAGAGATACACAGGGTGGGGAAGGCGAAATAATTTTCCAATCACATATTACTTGTTCCTTCCCTTTTCCCTCATCACCATGTCCAGATGTTGCAAAATGAAACTTAGAGCTCAAAAATGTAGAAGTCGGGTTTTGTAGCTTAACACCTCGTTTAAAGGGTATTTATTTGAGTGAAGTAACAATGCCAACTAGTGGTCAGATCCCTCACTGAGAAGAGATTTGGTATTCTAGCAAAGAAAAAAGGTAGTAAAAATGTATGTAAATCACAACAGCTTTTGTAACAATCGCACTACTCAGCTAAGAAAGAGACTGTAAGTAATTACTTTTGTTTAACAGGACATTTCAATTTGTAACATAACATGTGCATCATTAGGTTAATGACATCTGTCCTTGGACAATGCATTAGTATAATGTTATACTTTTCTTTTTTTCAAAATTAACTCATCCCACTCATAATGTGATCACCTGTGCTAATGACACCAAAACCAAAGAAAGGAGTATGTGTTATCTCTGTCTTGTTTCACAGTAGTATCTGGGTTCTTTTTATCTAAAACATAAATATGCATTTGGGCTTGAATAACCCATTCTGGCTTCTCTTTGAAAGTCTACAGTTATTCTAATAAAAAGTTATAATCTTCCAACATCACTAAAGGCTTTTTTCTTTTTCTTCCTCAGCCTTAGGTGTATATCAACATATCAACGTTGATGAGGTGCTCTGCCACAAGTTGCTCTTTATTTTTGTTGTTTCTTAATGACTCATTTTGCATCAAGATAACGAGATTCAGGGATACATATATAAATATTACTGGCTGTAATCTGGATGCCAATATCTAAATTTAATTATCATCTTTATATATTAAAGACATAAAATGTAAAGCAGCTGTTTGGAATTTTCATTTCTTTTAGGCTTTTGGGGTGGTTGTTTGCCTGGGCTTTTTTCCCCTTTCAAAACTGTGTCCTTCCTATAGTGTTCACCTAGCTCTCAATTGTTTTAGAAAACTCATGTGGTGATTAACAAGATGATTTCAGTAGATGATGCAGGGAAAGGCACCAATTAGGAAGACAGCTCTCTAGGATCTACACAGCGGTTAAAATTACAGTATCTTTTTACTCTGCCTTAGCTGGATATTTCCAGAGTTGCAGTATGCAGGTGCCGTGTCTTCAGAATCTCCATCCTGCACATCTCTTGATGTGTCTGATGTTGAGGTGCACTGTTCTTTCAATATGCAGTGTTCTTTCAGACATTCCCTGGAGTTTCTCCTAGAAATTGGCCTGACTACCTGGCCTACCTAGCTGACTTTTGAAAAGCTAGATTTGCATGTGTTATCAGGTACTTGTAATTATTATTTTTGTATTCATAACAATTTTGAGCATACCTATGCCATTCATCATGTTTCATGGTTTCTTCAGATAAAATTACCTTGTATGTCCTGTGAAGTCAGCTATTTGTGTATAGTTCTTAATCCTTTAAATACAACACCTGTATTTTATTTTATCCAAAGGCAAGCCAGGTTCATTTCTCTGATGTTTAGTGAACTTTGGATCAATTCCTTGATCCCATGTGTTTCACTGCAATGCTGACATTAGGAGCTCTGATTCCCTTTGAGTTGCAGAAAAATGTGGGTCACACTTAAAGGAAATATTTGGGGGGCTAGTTTTGGTTTGTGCTAGAGCTCCAAATCCTTCTTCCCCTTCTGGCAGGCTTCTGTACACACTGTCCCCTTTCACCATGGAATAACACAGACAGAAAGCTCTCTTCTCCTTCCTGCAGCATCAGGAGTTGAAGCCTGCTGCCTTTGTCTGTGACATTGTCCAGTGCCTGCTCATGGCACTGCTGAGTGTCAGATTTGTATAAGCATCCTCATCCAACATGGTCCTTCACCTCTGCTTTCAGCTCCCTAACAGATACGTACTGACCTTTGATCTTCAGAGCACCACACACTCCAAGGCAATTCTGGAGTTTCCCGTGTGTTTTGGAGGAGCGTGAGGATGAATTCCGTTCTCTGGCTCCTCTGTATCCCTACAGGGTTTTTGACTTTGTCAGTCACAGTTCTGGCTCCAGACCCTGGGGTCTTGGTTTTTGTCCTCCTACCTTGCTTGTTCAGTGCTGGCAAACCCAGAGGGCTTATATAAGACAGAGTTTGTTAATTTACTTTTTAATCTGTGACTACTTCGAAGATCATTTACTAACAATCTTCACAGAAACAGCTTTCTAGCATTACTGCTGAATTTGGAAGTCCTCCATGTTGCTCAGTTATCTCAGACCTGTTTTTTTTGCTTTTTCTCTCTTTGACTCCAAGTTCCATGGTTTGCATATTGCTTTTATTCTCCACTCCAATTTTATTTAATTTCAGCTCAGAGACATCAAACGCTGGCTGCATTTCTGGATATATGTATTTCCTGCTTTCTTGCCCTTTGTAGCCTGAAGGCAGCCTAAGTTCATAATTGAACTACAGGCAAGATGGGAAAAGAGAACTGTTTGTTCCATGAACTCAGCAGCATTAACCATTAACTATGCCTCTGTTTATTTTTAATGAAGGAAGAAGTGGAAAAAGTAATAGCATCTGTCTCTCACCTGTGTTGATACATGGCTTTTAAGGAGGTGGGAAGCTAGAGAAGAGAGACAGAAAGATGCCAGCATTGCTTTATGTGATCTTTTCCACTTCTACTCCAGGAGAAAGGATTCCAAAATTTGTTTCCCCCACCCCAGTTTTTGTCTCTTTCTTTCTTCCCTTTCTCATTACCTTGAATTACCAGCAAGTTTTAAAAGAAGAGGAGAGAATAGCAAGATGAAGCAGTGTTCAATCCACCATTCTGCTCACCACTGCAGCCTTTCCTCTTCCCTTCCTGGCAGAAGAATGCTGCTTTCTTGCTTTTGGGGTTTTTCAGTTGCTAGGAATTCAAAATATTTGTGGCTTTTTAGAAAATAATTTTGGAAATTGCGTCAGTGCTGAGGCCTTGGGGCTGGAAATGCCAAGTGTTACCTAAGTGGAATAGTTGGCAGCCCAGCATGGCACTGTGTGATAGGAGATGAACCTGGGGCAAGAGGAGCCAAGCACCAAGGGCAGGAGGCCCCCAGCTGTTTCTGAGTCACAGTCAGGCAGAGGAGCAGTGCCCTGATTGCAGAGGGCTGGTGGCTGAGCTGAACATTTGTCCTTAGTGAGAAGCAGCCCACACACAGATCTTGGTGGCAGAGGGAAACCAGGCACTAAATGGAGAGGTGAGCAGATGAGGATCAGAAACTTTTGACTGGCAGGAAGCAATGGGTTTTCTGAAGAAGGACCAAAATTGAAGAAGACCCAACCAGCCTTAACCTGTCATGCCTCCTCCTTTCAAATCTGCTGCTTGCCACAGGAGTCTGGGCAAATGCAGTTACTTTTTTTCCCCACCCTGTACAAAAGTGTCCTACCTGGTGGATTAAAAAATGAATGATGAGCAAGGTCAGGAAACAAGAAGACTTGTCATAGGAGTCTGGAGAAAAAGAGGTCCTCACTGTGAAGTTAGTGGAAAAAAACAGAGGAGACGCCCCTCCCTCCCACTGGCATAACATGCAACTGTGTGGAGTAACACACAAACCAAGGGAATCCTGCCATCTCTAGGGAAAGCTTAAAATGTTAAAATTCCTGTTTTCCTTGGCATGTGAGGAAATATTGTTTGTTGTTTTAAAATTAATATTTCAGTAGTTCCAGCAGAAGAATTTACAAATCTCATGTACAATAATGAGGAGGGTAGCGTCTGTGCAAGTGACATCTATGAGAAAGAATCTGGAGTGTTCAAATCTGTCCCATTTGCTGTAAAAATGTAAGTTTGATAGTGTAGTGCTCTTTATAATATATTGTAAATATATTTATGTATTTAAACATATAAAATATATTTTTGTATACATAAATATATATTTGGCTGTTTTGTTTCTTATTCAGAATTTGGAAGCCTATTGCCAGTAGAAATGACCCTTCCTTATTGAAAAGGCCCTTTGTTCTCTAAGAAAATAATTTTATATTGTCAACAAATTTTACTCAAGCAGAAGGGAAACTGTGTTTTTTCAACTTTTTTTCCTGTGCCAGGTGTCCTTGCTAACAGCTTCACTGCAGTTTGTGCAATGGTCCGGCTGCTTTGCTCCTTGGCACTGCCTGACATTCTGATAAACTTTTGGTAAATCTGCACAGGATTCGTCACTTCCAGGGTAAAAAAATGTTCAAGAACATACTCATAAATATTGCTCAGTATATTTTGCAACAATATACACAAAGGAATTCCCCAGTTGCATTTATAATGCCCTACAACAAGCACTAGGCTGCTGCAGTGCAGTTGTTCATACTTACCTCCGGGAAAATGTTTATGGCCTGTGTTGCAAACTTCTCAAAATCCAAACCAGAAATTTCCCTTTTTGGTTAGTTAGGTCCCCGATGGCTTGCCTCATTCTGTTTCCAAGGGTTTTGGGGTCCAGGGCCCCATTTCCTTCTGTTCAGAGATGGAACTCAAATGTGATGCACACAGGACAGCCTGGTCTGTGTTTTTCCAGATGCCTTGGAGAACAGAAGTATAATGCAGACTTGAGGGAGATGGGAGACATGCTGTTCTGACCCCTTCTACCTTTCCAGGGATTTGCAGAGGGGAATGCTGACCTGATTAAAGTTTTCTGCCCTGTTTCTTCCTCTAGGCAAATTGCCTTCTCCACTCTTCTCCTATGATGAATTCGAGACAGATATCTGGACTGCAGAGACTTTTATGGATAAATGTGGTTATCCTACATACTATTCCTCATCTTGCTATTTTCTTTCGACAACACTTTTTTCTTGTTTCTGTTAAGTGCAGACAGAACTTTTGAACTCCCGGATAAAGGAGAAGCTCTGATTCTTTCCTTTTATCCTGAAAAGACAGCCATGAATAGGGAAGACTTTGGCTGACCACCCAGCTACAGCAAAGGAATATGGCAGATGGGAATATCACCAGAGCAGAGCAGATAGAACTAAAAAGGCACAGCAGATTTGGTGATCTGAGGCAAGGTGGGGAAGGTTTGTAGGTAGGTGAATGCTTATAGTAAGGGTCCTGAGAGTCCCAGAAAAATGCTCCATGACATCACATTCCTAAGCTCCTGAGAAACACCTATCTGGATCTGCTGGGATAGTGGGTACAAGTGAAAACCTGCATCACTAAGGTAGCAAATATCTCTGCTTTAGTGAGAAATGTGGATTGGGAAAAACCTTCACTTCTTTTAATATTTCTATTTTTATGGGTTTCTTTTTTTCAAAGTAACACATGGAAAAATGGAAGCTTTTGATGCCACATTCTGTCCTGATATGCACAAACATGGCTTTTGTTGACTGTTTGAGGGATGGCTATGGACTTCCCTGAGTATAGAAGAGAATTGCATAGGCTTGGAGTAGGAATGATAAGCAACTATGAGGGACTCCAAGAAATTTGTTAGCAAGCCAGAAGTACCTGAGGAGTAAAAAATGATGAGTTGATTATCTCAGGGTTGGGGTATGGAATAAATAAAGACACAGTAAAAATATAAATCAGTAGGATCAACATCACATCACACAGCCAAAGAAATAGCAAAATGCTGGGAAAAAAAGTCAACAAAACCAGAAACGTCAGAAGGGCAACAAAACGTGCGAGAAAAAAAGGGTTGAAGGTTGTGAAGTCAAAGTAGGACATTTATAATTCTGTCAGGGACAAAAGGTCTGTCAGAGACTGCTTTAGCCAAGGGGAAGTTGTTCATGGATGCCCTAGATAGTGCTGGGAAACACTGCAGTTTCTCCATCTCAGCATGCACTAGGAAGAAAAGGAAGAGACCTGCCAGAACCAAAAGGACTGTTTTGTAGCCCAAAAATACAAAATTCCTGAACACTGTGTCTACCCAGAGCAGCTGACAGAAAAGTATGATCACTCACCACGGCAGTGCCAGGGCAGCTGGAATCCCCCTTTACTCTCCCAAAAAGGCAAAGATGGGAAGCAACAACAGGAGGACTGGCAAGAGCCAACTGCAGTATCTTTATTGTCCCAGCACAGTATGGGTCAGGGCAGCTCTTTCTTCCCTGTCTCCATGCACTATGCATAGTGTGTATGAGTTCTGAGGTTTTGGTCTTGTATTTTTTTAATGTAATTGAATTTAATTGTGTGTGTGTGTGTGTGTATAAAACCTTTGGATTTAATTTGAGTCCTGCTTCTGCTTGCACTCCTTATGGTGTCTCCTTTGTTTAGGATGATTACCTGCTCTTACTAAGGCAGCTCAGAGTGCTCAGAAAATGCTGAACTTTATGCTCAGCCCCAGCATCCCCATTTGTTCAGGCTTTGTTTACCCAAAATCTCTGGGACTCAAACAAACAAGGTGATATTATATTTATAAATACAACTGTGCATGACTAACTCATGCATCTGATGGCAGAAAATAAGGTGACATTTGAGGTTGCAAAGCTCATAGGCACAAAATGAGAAAGGTTAATGAAATTGCATGGGGCAAGAGAGTTTATTACTACTGCCTCTCCTGGACCATCATCCGTGAAGAACATGATAACAGAATACTCTGTTTAACTAGGATATGGTATGGTTCAGGCATGCAAAAAGGAAACCTGTGTTTTTTCTGCTTGTATGCAAGCCCTGGTTTGGGGAAAGCACTGGTAGGCACCAAACAGTCCCCAGGTGTGCAGGGGATGCTGCAGTCACCAGACCCTTCTTGATGGTGGAGGTAAAGCAAAGAAAGGCATTAAAGTTTCCATTAGCATGGCATGTACAGCACAAGCTTCTGCTCACTGGATACCCTCTCTCTGACCCTGAAGTCTGCTAAATCTGTAAGATACTTAATTGCATGACTTACTGAGAATGTCCACTTTATTTCATAACTGAGCTGGTCTAACTTTAGTTTCTGATTATTAACTCTTCAGTGAACAAGGCCAACCTCAGAAGAAAGGGACTTCTATGCTTTCTGAACATCTTTCCCCTGGAAATTAGATCAAGATTCTTCAAGTCTTGCAATCTAAATTGCTGCTCTTTGACACTTGTTTGGCAATTGAGAAGGGCAGGACTCAAAACAGCATCTTAGAGGTGAAAGGCTACATATCCTGTTAGTGGGAAAAAACATCTACAAAACCAATGGTATTTGTCAAGAGCCTGGAGAAGATCTGACATCAGGAAAAGCCTTTGTGAAATCCACCACAGTAACAGAAATGCATTCACCTTGATCTAAATCATTCTTTTTATAGTGAAATCTAAAAATGGACCAAGACAGAGTTGTAACTTAAATGCAGGAACTGTGACAAATAACAATTTATATGAGGAAATGAAGTGCCACAGGGATTGGGTTCCAGGGCAAACTTGTCTTGTGAAAAAGATATGAAGTTAAGTAACGGTCAAATAAACCAGGGTTTTTGTTTTGGGGTGTTTTTTTGTTTTGTTTTGTTTTCAATATTGCTTTTTTTAAAAAAAAAGATAGTGACACAAAGGAGAGCAGAAGCAAAAGTCTTACATCCAAGAAAGGCTTGCTTGGTTAATACACCACAGAAATTGCCGAACAGTTTATCCCTGTGAAAATATTTTCTCTGGATGTTGTTAAGATGATTAAAATATGCAAATTATTGATTATTTTGCCTCTGAATCAAACCTGCAGGAATGCAGGAATGAAAAGCTAATATAAGTGATCCTGTTTGATGAGGGGCATTTTCTGAATTTTTGCTCTTGCGCTATTTCACTTTTAATAGTTACTGGGTTTGTTCTGTTTGTTTGTTTGTTTGTTTTTCTTTCCTTGCTCTGCTTTTCTCATGCAGAACAATAAGAACTCAACTAAATTGCACTCCGGTGAGGATTTCTCCAAAGAAATCTGAACTGTTGCAGCTTAAACGCCAAGGAGCTGGAGAAGAGAAGCCAACTGCATCTTTCCCAGTGCTACTTGGTTGGTACCAAATGACTCTGCAGTCATTCTGCCACTGCTTTTATTCATCTTCAGCAGCTGGGAAGTTGTATGTGCATGAGAGGTCAGGCAGTTTGCTGAGCTTGCTGTTTTTACTCTGAAATCATGGCCCTCCTGCTCCATTGAACAAAGATGGTCAGGAGTTCCTGGAGCAATTTTCCAAATAAAAGATGCTTCTTTTTTTTGTTAGCCAAATATATTGCAACAATGTTTCAGCAGAAGATGTTTCCTGCAGTGTGGCAATTTTGATTAACATTCTGAGAGACCTGCAAAGAGGCAGAGGCTGGGTAGGCACAGACTGCATCACTGTGTCTCGTGAGGTGGCCCAGTAGAATTAATGTAGAGACCCCAGTCTCTGGTAAAGCTGCCCATAGAAATCAACGCTTGTCTTGAATCAAGCGGAGCTATGATTTGAATGAGAGATTTTTCTTTGTTTATTTTATTTCCTTTCCCATGTAAATGCTCCAATTATTTTAAGGCATTTCTTTTTTTTTTTTCTTTTATTTTTCTTCACCAAAAATAATCTCATCTTCCATTTAAAAAATACTGAATTTGTCCCCATATAGAAAAGCAAAACTATGAGATCAGAAGCTTCATATCTTTTTACTAAGTTTTAGCGCTAGTCATGTTACAAAGGGAGACCCATGTTTGGGTCTTCAAGCTTCTACCTGAATTTTCATCCCAACAGATAGCTTGGTTAATTTATTAAATGTAGGTATTTTTAAATGAAGGAATAATGTCACCAGCACGACATAAACTGCCTTTACCTTGCTGCCCTCTTTGACCTCTAGCACTTTCCCTAGGGATGCCTTTACAATATGTAGCATATCCTGATGGAATGAGCTGAACACGGGACAGCAACGCATGGAAACATTCCTTTGCTGGTTTTGGAAGCGCTTTTGAGGAGAAAATCCCCAAGAACTGCCTGCTACCCATTTTGTGGTTTTGACAGAGCAACTTGACTTCCTCACATCTTCCAAAAGTTCGAGAAGGATTTAGTCTTTAGCAAGCTCGTAGTTTCGGATCTGTACAACTGAAGGTCTTCAGGATTTTCCCCACCTGCCCAGCAGCAGCAGCAGCAGCCTGACCCCGGCTCTGCCCTGCAGATTCCCGGCAGAAGGATGGAGGAGCCCTGCAAACCCCTCCGCTCCCAACAGCGCCTTTCTGCTACCACCTAGTGGGCATGGAGAGGTGTGAGAACAGCGACTCGTACAGAGGTGGATGTCAGGAACAGAGAAAGAACGTGGAGAACTGTGTACAGAAATTTCCCCTGATTTCGATTTGCTGTTCCAGGGCCCTGCATTACCAGATTCAGTTATAATGAAGCACCTAAGCACTGCCAGGTGGAAGTGGCCTTGGAAGCCTTAAGGCCCTGCTAAATGCTGAGGAGGGGATGGGAGCAACAAGGCTGTGGCCCGGGAACGTGGATTTCATTTTTCTCCCATCAGCCAAGACAGGAGAACAAGAAAACACAGGACAACAGGAAAAGGAATCAACTCACTAGTGAAGTGAGGCTGAGATGGCAATATGGTAACTAAAAACAGATCTAAACTGTGACAGGTCTGGAGATAGGGCACAGGTTCATTTGGCTGTAAAGCCTATAGGTGGTGATGCACAGTACATACAACTTTAGTGCAGAGGCCATTCTGCTCAATCTCCTAGGAATTTCTCCCAGAAACAGACAGACACTGAACTGAGCCAAACACATGAGACTCATCATTGGGCCTGTACCTTCCATGAGGAATCCTGGCCAGATAATTACTAATGTATGCATATACAGCATATACATGCTAATGTATGCATATGCAGCACTAGTGACTTTTACGTGCCAGCTGATGCCTACTGAGAACCTGATCAGTTCTGTCCTGTTGACTCCCCATTGGTTTTGTTGGTTTACTGCATGCTAAAATATCTGGGAAATTAAATGAAGCAAAAGTAATGCTGGGATAATTATGTATTTGTTCTCCCAAACAAAATCCTAGTATTTCATGTACATTATCTGTATTAAAAAAAAAAATCACTTTTATTCAAGAACATGAATGAGTACAATGTTCTAAAACCACAGCCAGCAGAACAGGTTTTTTTAATGAATACAGAAGAATCTTTCCTAGCATGAGCATTAAAAAAAAAATGGAAAGAAAGAGGACAGAATATTTACTAGATTTCCTCTAGAAAGAAAAAGCAGTAGCTGGAAAACATAAAACTGAGCTCTGAAGTCCATTTAATGAAACAGACCTTAGCTATAAAGGAAGACTTAATCCGTTTTTGTCTTAATAGCTCGCATGAAGTTTTAAAGTAAAGATTTTCTTGGAATTGGTCCAGAGCTCCATTTTCAGTATCCCACAGGCTGGAGACACACATGCTTTTGTGTAAATCACAATATTATAAATGCAATATATTTCACTCTCTTCATGTGTGTGAAGGAATTAAAAGCAACAATCAGATCAGGTCTACAGCAAGTAAGTTGATTTCCATAAGTACATAAAGTTTCCGTGATTTTACATTTATTTTAGAACTCATTTAACTCAGAACCAAAACCATATGTCCATCACAGAAGGGAAGTGGGAATTAGAGAGAGAGGGAGTATATATTCATTTAATATAATTCAAATTTTACCTCAATCCCTAATCATGGAAATAAATCCCTTCAGGTCTCTGTAGTCAATCCACAGGTACATCCTTGGGAGCTCAGTGTCAGAATCACCTGTGCCTGCAGCAGGGAAAAGGGAGATGTAATCCTAATTGTGCAGCTCCCCAATATCAGCTGTATGAAGTGAAGATTAAACCTGTTGAGCTCTTTGGCTCATCAGTCAGAGAGTGGGTTTTAGAAAACATATATTGAAATTCCATGTGCATGTGATTAAAACCATGTTTATTGAAAGCCAAGGTGTATTTTGAAAGATGAATCTTATCTCACATAAGCAGAAGTCATAGATTTCAAAATTCAGTTCTTTTTAGATCCCAAAACACAAATGAGTGTAAATTGCAGAATATAGCCATCATTTGCCAAGCAACAAAACAGAAATAAAGCTCATAATAAAAGTTCATAATAAAAATTATGAACCAAAGATTCTGTCAGCTTTTTGCCAGGAAAGATAAAACCAGTGAGATTAACAGAGAAATCTTTAAGGTAGTCATCTAAAATGACACCAGAGGGTGCTGTCATTTCTCCTTTGGTTCATGGTGTCCAGTGAATCCGCAGCTCTCTTGCCCTTCGAGTTGCTACTCTAAAGAATCTTAAAAAAAACCCAAACAGCCCAGAAAATTTTGAAATTCAGTAGAATTGTTCCAGAAGGGAATTAGAGACCACGAATAGAGGAAAAAATATATATTGGTATGGATTTACGGCCAAAATGTAATGAATTTACTTCAAAATGTGAAGGCTCTCCTGTAAACACTTTGATTGTACAAAACTGTGGAATTTTCTTGCTGCTGTTTGTTTATATTTAATTTAGAAACATAAATGTTAGACCTTTTAATCTGTAAGTATTTCTCTCTTATCTGCTGCATATTGTTGTCACTACTGGACTGCTAAAACAGAAATGATAGGATAATATTGTTAAATGTTTGCAATGTCCTGCCTATGAAAGTCACTTAGCCATCTTTTGGAAGAGCTGACAAAGGAATGTACTTCATCCTTTCCTGCCCTCCAAGACAAATAAATGGTCTAGAAATGGTCCTCAGCCTTTTCCACCATCTGAAATTTCTACTTAGCCATTACATACAAAACATGGTTTTCTTGGGTTTTTTCCCCCTTCCTTTCACAGCTTGGTTGCCCAAACCATGAGGCCACAGTCAAGAGAAATACTGAAACTCTGGTCAAGTTTGACTGCAGAGAGAACCCAGGCAGGAGGTTAGATACTGAACTTGCTGCAATGCTGAGTGTCCCTCAGGGTCAGCACAAAAATGCTGAAACACAGTTTATGGTTTCTAAACCTACCAGAGGAAGATGAACACTCCACATTTCTTACTGTGCTGGAACAGCCAGACCCAGTTCTGAGCTCTGCTTGCCACAAATTCAGAGACAGCCCCATTCCAGTCTGTCTTTACAATCTAATATATAAGAAGGTAATCTTGCTTAGGTATTAATTGTCCTCCTCATGCAATTTATGTTATTTTAGAATGCATAAGGTACAAGATTTAAGAGGTATGTTTACAGTATAATAAATAGAATAAATTGGCTAGGTTTGTCATGGTTTAAAAAAAAGTTGCAAAGTTTTTGTTGTTGTGCCAGTTTATTTTTAAGGGAAGAAACATGAAGATCTTTTGTACAAGACCCACAGGTTTCATCAAGCAGATAGCAAGGTATCAGCTCAGTTTGGTCCATCAGGAATGTAATCCCAACCCCAGTATAGTCCTGGCAAAGTCCTCACTGACTTCAGCGGGGTCAGGTTTTAACTCCACAGAGTCACATCATTTCAGGAAAACTGAGGATCTGTTTTGGTGTCTCTTTCTTTCAGACCCACCAGAGTGTCTCCAGCCTCATCTCTGCTATTCTCACACGAGCTCCCTTGTTCTTATCTCCTCCCTGTATTCCTCTAGTCCCACCCGCTGGGCTTTTCCCTCTCGGTATTGTATCTCGGTCTCTAATGAGAGGAGGCTGTTGCTGAGTGTCTTCTTGATGCCGTGCTTCATATGTGTTTTTTCAGGTCTCACAGTCAGACCCAAGCCAGGAAAGTAAGTTTGAGACAAAGTGGTAACTAGCAGAAGACAAAGGATTTTCCACTTTTTGAGGATGTCAGAGGAAGGCATTATGTATTGGATTCTGGAGTACTGAACTTGTGATTTTTTTTGCAAGTCAGGGCTAGCAGTGTATTTAAATCAAAGATTTATTAATCTGTTCCAATAGACCAAGTTACCTTTTAATAGCTTTCTGCAGTTAGCAAAGGCTGTATTTCTGCAAGTCCTTTGTGGATTCAAGACACATCTTTCTTCTCTTTACATCTTTCTTCTCTTCACATTTTGTTTTATATAAGTTTTTTCTTCCAGATCTTTATTCCCCTTATTAGAACAAATACTGGCATGAAAAATACTCTCTCTGTGAAATACACCCTATTAAATTTAACTTAAAAAGCAAAGAACTCTGATTATGAAAGAGTTCTGAACTACTATTGCACTTTTTACCCTGGTTGTATCCATTTGGGTTCCTGTGTTTTCTTTATGGTCATGAAAATAAATTTGTTGGTATTTTCTTAATAAATTAAAAGTCATCATTTGGGGATAAGATCCAAAATAGCACATAATCACCTAGAGCAGAGCTGAAATTTAATTAGACCCTTACACACAGATCAGTTCCAGTCTGGAGTCTGACCCGATTCAAAATTACAGTTATTAGATGTGACATAAATAGAGCAGGTACAGTCACCTAAACAGGGGTGAGGGACTGGGACAGAATTTAGATTGCATGACTGCAATCCAAGACACACACATACAAAATCTTTGCTCTAGGGATTAGACTGTCTTTGTTCATGGGTGCTTCTGTGCTGTCATACTAACTGAGCAGAGCATCCTCATATCCTATTTTCTATGAAATGGATTAGAGATTCTCAAACCACTCATCCCTAGGGGTGATAAATTGTTCTGTTATGTGGCCGAGATACCTGATAGCTCTGGATTCAGCACAGAGCATTAAAAATTATCACCACTTCAATTAGAAAATGAATGGGTGCTTGGGGAACTTTGTAGTTGTTGTAATGTCCACACTTTGTGTGATGCATCACCACAGGACTGTTTCCTCCACAAACATCAGGTTTTTCACAGGTGATTCTGATGGTGTCTCAGCCCTGACTTATTACATGGGTGGGATATACTGCTTTTGCCTTTCTCTCAGAATTCTCAAACCCATAAAAATTCTTTCCATTACTGGAAGATGAATTTAGGGATTAAGTTCATTACCAGTGTACCCACTTTTTACTTGTGTGTGTCATCCACTAATTTCCAGAGGTGAGCCCCAGCACAACTTTTGTTTATTACTGAAGGGAGCTTGGAGCTCAAAACTTCTGTTATGAATGACAATCTGTTATTTTTACTATTCTGTATCAGTTTGGAAAGAAGCACTTGGTATATCATATGTTCAAATATCAATTTGGAAAAGCATTTTCCCCAGTCATGTGGAAGGGCTCATTCTCTTGGTGGACTGTCCAGTTTATTCCTGTTGTTGAAAGCATTAGGGAAGGTCTTATACCTAAAGTTTGTCATCTGTCACTCCTCATGGTAAACATCATAAATATTCCACAATCCAGTATAAGTGTTGGGATGAAAAGGAGATAATGAAGAGGAGCAATTGCCAAAAACAGTAAACTGATAATATTTCCATGCAATCTATCAGCTTGCCAGAAGTAATGGTTTGGACTTTTGTTCTGTACATTATGTGGAGATATACATAATCAACTATTTTATTCTAGATAAGCTCATTTCTTTCATTTAGAGCCCAGGAGGAAGAGGAATGCCATGATATCTCCTTCCTTCATCTTGTAGTCTGCTGGGTAATTTGTGGTAATTCAGAAATAGCTCCAAGCCCTTACACCTGGTATACCTATTGCAGGGGTGCAGTTGAAGTCTCACCCCTACTTGAACCATTTACAGGGAAATTATATTTATCAGCAAGAGCCTGAGGTTCCAGCTAGCTGGCTGGAATACACACTGAGAACTGCAGTGATAGAACAGCTCTTCTGCATGATGATTTGTCCTAGACAGGGCAGAGGCTTGAAGGCATGAGAAAAGGTTGCTGCAACAGCTTTCTGGGCATTCTGCTCCTCTAAAAATGAAACCTGACAGTGTTCTTCTGCCTCTTGTTTTTTTGTAGACATGGATGTGTAAAACTGGCGGCCAATGTGAGATTAAAGTCTACAGCGCACTCTCAATGAAAAGCTTCTGAAGACTGAGTGTGTATGTGTGTAAGGGGTTAATGTAGCCCACTTCTGTCTTCTCACTCTTTATTCACCTTCTAGCATCTAGAATTTTCTGTATTTTAAACTGCAATGGATTAAAGGAAATAGATGTGGAGCCAGAACTCAGATCTACAATTGATTTTAAGATCTTGACTGACATTCTTTTCACTTCATTTTCTCTGTCTGGGGAAATGCTGTTACAGCATCTAGGTACATTTAAGTGCTGTTGTGTTTAAGTGCTATACAAACTAGTATAAAAAAACATTCACACCAAGCCCAAAGAGCTGTTACTTCGAACTTCACAAAAGTACTTTGATAATTAAGTTACAATTTTTAATTTTTTTTCCAAAAAACACTTGAGGAGACTGATTAAACCCAGAATTATGTTGACAGACAGGAGAGACAAAACAGTTTTCTTTTCACCTAAGTTATAAGGAATATCAAGTCGCAAATGCCTTTTTCCCCACCCTACCTGTATGATAAAAATCAAAAGACAGTATTCCGATTTTTTTACGTTTTAAAACAGTTTTCGAAACTTTGACTTTTGAATCAGATCAACGTTATGAACATGGGAAAACAATCCCACCTAGAGTGCTCATTGGGTGTTATCTTCCAAAAGCAGTAAAATAGCTCATCTTCCTTTTCTGTTACAATTATTTCACTAAATTTGACATTTACTGCTGACATTGAACTAGTGAGGGATTTTTTTTCTCTGTTTTCCCGCAAATAGCATTTTCTCATGAAATTATGAGGAACATTTCATAGTTGTGACAGAAACATTAATAACTCTGCTTTGTCCAATTTTAAATTTATTTGAATATAGAGCACTTCAGCATATAAAGCAGGAACATAAGTGCTAGTGTCTCAGAACTCTTTAACATGCACTGCTGAATATACAAATGTACACGTTTCAAAACCACACAGACATGAAAATTTGCAATTGAGAAGCTGAATAACGAGTTGAATAAAAAGATAGAAAAAATTTCTTTATGTCTAATGGCAAAGTAGCCTGACGTTATTTTAGGAAGGAAAATTAATGACCATTTTTTACAAAGGAAGCAGTTCTTCTCTGTAGTTTAGAACTGATTAGTAAATGGATATGCAAAAACCTCTCTGTGGAATTAGACAAATATGAATCTGTGTACTTCAATCTATTTTATACGTGTTCTGCAAGACCTCAACAACTAGAGCTAATGCTCCCTCAGCTCCATTGAACTAATTAAGCTAGGTCATTATATTAATAATGGGTTGCCCTTCTGTCTGCATTTATGGCACTTAGCAAGTCAGTGTGAGTGTGAATGCTTATCTCATGAAGGAGAGAGCTCCTGACAATGAATTAGATTAATCCATCAAGAGAATTATGTGACTTGATTACTGTTGATATCTGAAGATGCTGGCATACACAAACGGGTATCTGCAGCTGTAGGAAGCAAGCAACAAACACTCCAAACAACTGGGCAAGGCTCCAAGCCTGTACTATTGAGCAAGGAGGTGGCTGACACCAAGACCTGGTGACAGGCTGCTGATGTGGCACATGCAAAGGGTGCTACAGGATCTGAATGTTGCTATCAATGCTTAGGTTAACTCAGCTTGGTTGGTATTTTGCCACAAATAGTTCTAATGCCGCCTGCCATGTAAAAATACTTCATCTAATTAGTTTTCGCTTCTCTTCCTTCCTTAATGGGCATGAAAGAGTGAACACATTTGAAAATTAATTAGGAAAAACTCTGCAGTCACCACCCCAAAAGTATAAAGTCAATTGCACTTTGGGCATGGCTTTGCCAGCTTTCTTGTTCCGTCAATTCTTTCACCTCCTTCAGTTCACTTGCTGAGAGAGTGCCATAGACAAAGCTCCTAATGGCTTGGAACCTTAGTTCCTTAAACTGATGATACTTGGCTGAGAACAGAATGCAATGATTCTTCTCTGTCATAAATATTAAAATATAACAAAAAGCTGTTTGCTGGGATAGAGGAAAAGATTTCAAAATCACTGAGGTGGAAATTTATAAAGAACAAAGATTCTCTTCTTGGCAGAGAGAAATACACATGTGAACTGCTTTGTACTAGGATTTAGTACGAAACAAGTTTAAGTTTTTAAAGTGATCTTAATGCTGCCTCCTAGAAGTTGATGGGCAGTTCCAGAACTTCCTTTATAAAGAATGCAGCTTTGGAGATCTACCAATAGTACCCAACATTTTTGATTCATCAGTGGCTGTGGCGCAAGGGGAGAAATACTTGGCTCGTAGTCTCACACATACAAACCCACTATATTCAATTTGTTTTTCTCATAAATAGAGGAAGGCATGGGATTCAAGTCCTACAGAAGTGTTCTTCAGCCTCTTCATGTCCCCTCTGCCCTCCTAACCACAGGCTGAGGATCCTGAGATTAAGCTTGCTGAGCTGCCAAGAACCTCTGTAGGCATGGGAATACGGAACAAATTGTTCATATGGTTTGTTAAACAAACAAACAAAATGAAATGTCTATACAATCAAGCTGTTTGTTTAAAACAGAATATATTGAAGTAATTCAAGACTTTGTGGATACAAATTTGTTTAGGTATTTATTTGCAGTGTAACACTCATTTAGAGATGAAGTTACTGGAGTGCTCTTAAGCTTCAAAGGCATGATTCATGGCTCTCTTCTGTACTTCCTAACAACACATGGCAATATATGTAGCCCTATAAAATAGCCATAAAATAGCTATTTGGATGCATAATAGCAAACTTATACTAAACCCGGCAAATCTTGAGTAAAATCTGATGACATAGGAATCACTGGGTGCAGCTTGCAAAGGTGATATTTTATATATTTTTCACATAAAACTATTAGCTTGACTAATGAAGTCTCTACAGAACAAGAAGCTGTTTCCATGAACAGTAGAACAAGAGGAAGAAAAAAAAATGAAATAATGTAATGTGCAGACTATCTTAAAACATTTTTGACTGTTATTTCAAAATCAAATTTCCACAAATAAAGAGAAAAATTTTATTCATTGCGGCACTCTCTGCAAAGTCGGAAGGTTAAAAGAAAGTCATTTTGCAACCAAGCATAAAATAGGCATTTGAAAAATTATTTAGCTGGGAAAAAACACAATTTTTTCCACATTAAGATAACTTAAGAACACCCAAATTGATTTTTATTAGACTTCGCATATTCACTTCTGGGCTGACACATGCATGAGACATTCAGCCCCAAAGGTCACTTCTGAGAAGGCTATAAGTAACTGGAAACAGCACTGCAGGAAGAAATGATGGCTCATTGCTGACTATTACTGCTGGAGAGTGATAGATATTTTACTCCTGAGGCTAAGAGACAGATCCTGTAAATAAATTTTTATTTCTTAGCAGCACCAATAGCTGAAACATGATGTGACAGAGCTGGTTTTCCCAGTGTTATTACTTGACTTAGAGGGCGGGATGGATGCAGGCAAGGCCCGTGGGCCTGCGCTGGGGGGAGCCCACCATAGGCTTTTCTCCAGGGCCAGCAGAGGATGGCACAGGGCTAGCCCTGGCTCCTGGCACCACATGGTAAATAGCCCAGCCCAGTGCTGTGCTCTCCTCGTCCTGCTCGCTGCCCTGCCCCAGCTGCTGAGTTCTCTGCTGGAACCTCGGCTCCAGGCCCAACGCAAATGGCGCTGCTCAGCCTGGCTGTGAACGCCTCATTCCCCCTCTCCACGCCTTGGTTACTCCATGCTTTATTCTCTCCCTCTCCTCGTCTTTTTGGTGCCAGCATCAGCCACTGAGGCTGTTTAGCCCAGAGAAGAGATGGCTTGGGGCAGGTTGTAGCCAGGTAAGGGTCAGCCTCTTCTCCCAGGCTAACAGGACACAGCCTCAGGCTGCGCCAGGGGACGTGGAGGTTGGATGGCAGGAGGAATTTCTTCACAAAAAGGTCTGATTAGACACTGGAATGGCCTGCCCAGGGAGGTGTAGAGTCACCATCTCTAGAGGTGTTCAAGAAATGACTGGAAATAGCATTTAATGCCCTGATCTATTTGATTTGGTGTTTGGTCAAGAGTGGACTATAATTCAGACGCCTTTTCCAACATAATAACTGCGCGAAAGCAAAACAGGAGATGCGCATACCGAATTACAGCTTTTACAATTACTGGGACCCCAGCCCCTGTCCCAGCCCCTCCAGGTTCGTCCCGGCGCGGCGGCGGCTCCGGTGTGGGCGCGCCCGCTGCTGCTGAAGGTGCTGCTGTGGGCCGTGCTGCTGGCGCTGTTCGTGGAGCTGGAGCTCGGCCTGCCCTACTTCATCCTCTCCCTGCTGTATTGGATGTACGCCGGCACCCGCGGCCCTGCCGAGCGGCGGCCCGGCGAACTCAGCGCCTACTCCGTGTTCAACCCCGGCTGCGCCGCCATCGCCGGGACGCTGACGGCCGAGCAGCTGGAGCGGGAGCTGCACTACCGGCCCGCGGCGGGCAGGTAGCGCCCGGCCCGGCGGGGACTGCGCTGCGCTGGGACTGCCGCCGCCCCGAGGGAGGGCCGCGGCTTGGGGGAATTAAATGGGGTTTGTTCCTATGCAAAAAACCTCCTGAGCCTTACTGCTGGCCCCGTGTCCCCCCGCGCCGGCCCGTCCCGAATAAAGCCGTAGCAAAGCCTGCGCTCTGGTCTCGTTTCCTGGGGCCGGGCAGCTGTTTCGGCCGCTGTGGAGCGGCCCCGAGAGGCACAGCCTTGTCACAGCTGCGGCTGCCAGCGTGCCAACTGGAGGGCTTCAGCTCCCGGGACCTTTGCCACAGGTGACAGAAAGGCTGGCGTTTGACGACACCTACAGTAGAAGGGCCCGCTGCTGCTCTCCCCTGCACCGGCTGGAAACCTCATTCCGAAGAAACGACGTGAAGAAAGAGGCTGCTGCTTTAGTTTACAGTGGTGTCTTCTGTCTAACACAAACACCAAATTATAATTCCCTTTTTTACTTCAGTTACAGTTTTCATAATTGTGCACCAAAAAATACTCCTGGCAGGTGTATTTGTATGATCCACTATTGGTTTTAATACGTAGATCATTGCATTGAGCCAGACCTGCTCAGCAAAGTGGTAGTCACTGCTGCTCAAAGCATGTAAAAAAACACATGGATGTGGCATTTGAGAACATCATTTAGTGTTTAACATGGTGGTGATGCTACATAGACAGTTGGACTTGATGATCTTAAAGGTCTTTTCCAACCATAACCATTTTATGATTCATTAAGTCATAATTTTGAAAAGCAGCTGCTAGAACTTCTGTCTCTGAGGACAGAGCTGAGAAGAAAAGTCAAAATTGGTCTTTCAAATCCCATTCCATTATGTCTTTTCTAATTAAACAGTTAAACACATTGTTAAGGCTTGACTCAACACAAGTTTTATTATTGGTTGTAGAAACAAAAGTGGTGCTTTGAATTTAACTGGACTAGTAAGAGAGTAATAGATTAAAGCACATGTAATATGTTAACACTGCTAAGCATCCTGTAGTAGCTCTTCCACAGCACTCTCACACTTCCTATCTTGGGCTGTTGTATAAATTCCAAGTCCTGCTATTTAAAGGCAAAAAATTGCCATTTGCATATATTTTGTCGTCCTCCAGTAAACCCCCTCAGAGTTTCCATTCTTATTATTCCTTTTGACTCTATAACATGCTGGATTTTGGATTTGATTAATGTAGGCTCAGCAGGGTCAAAAGCCTCTTGGTAGTGGGCACACAGCTGCACATGTAAAGCATTGTTTCCTTGGAAGACCCACAGGCTGTGAATCTTTCCATTCTTAAAAAGTATTCTAATTACAGGGTAAGAAGTAATTAGATGATACTCAAAACACCTGTAAGCAATAGGATTTTGTGAATTGAAAATTTATTAACAACAACAAAAATAAACAACGGCATAGTGTTTATGGGGAGTTGATAATCTGACATCCTGTACAGTTCAGTTCTGTGGGTATTTTTTAAAACAAGGAAATACATGCAAATAAATTAAATATAGGGTGAGATCCATGAAATTATAAGAATTCATAGCAGCAATGCTGGAAATAAAGTTTTTACTTGCTATAAACTCTAGCTGCATTATGTCCAGGTGGATTTATAGACTCTTGTATTTAATGCTTCATGAAACAAGTTACCACAGTAAGTGAGCATGAAGCCAGAAGGCACAAGAAATAAAAATGGACACAGTTCATCTATTCCAGTGCTTTATGTTGGTTTGCTTATTTCATGCTACTCAAATAAATGTACAGTACACATTGTGAAATAGAGATGGCACAAATAACAAAGGCTTCTAAAAGGTTTTACTGAAGTAGATAAAGTACGATGGAGAAATTGGCATTGAGGCCTTGCACAGTCTCTAAATACACAAATACTGTAATTCTGCTTGGTGGTAATTACTTCCACTGAGTTGTTTTGAGAGGGGATTTAAAAAGGTTTGAACAAGTGAGAGCTTAATTAGAGGAGGAAAAAAATTTTCTCTGCAGTCTTCTGCTTGGCTAAGACTTCACCTTGTTACCTTACTTTTCTCTTGTATTCTAACAAAGCAGAAGTCACCAAGATAAGTTAACTGGAATTATTCCTGTGGGCCCAATGCCCTCACAAACGAGTAGGAGGGACAAGAATCACTTACTAATTCAAAACCACAACAAGCTGGAAATGCTCTTTATTCCCATGTCTGTCCTCTTTTATTTGTTACAAACACTTGTTTGTCCAGCACAGCAGTGAGTTAAAACACTTCTGTAACTTCCTGTTGTCACAGCAAAACTATCATCTTGCCAACAGCTGCGTAAGCAGCAGAATTTTTTTTCTCAGGTTTGCACATAACTAAGCAGGACCAGCATCCACTCCTGAATATTAATGAGTGAAATTATTCCCACCAGTGTTCATTAAGCCACAGCTGTAAATTACATCTGTCACCACACTGCCCTTTCACCTGCCAGTGACAATCTTTAGTACTTTTTTCCTATTCTTAGCACTTCAGGGTAGACATTAGATAGAAACATCAAGCATATTCTCTTTGTACAGGAAGCTGATTAATTAACTTGTAGGGCAGCAGTTAACACCTGCATGAAGTAGACAAGCATTGTATTGATGGTCACACAACACAGAAGGTAGTTATTATACAGAAGAACCTGAAGTGCTTCATTCCAAAGTCAGCTTTGCAACTGGTGTTAGGGAGGGAAGGCCTGGAAGCAGCCTGCAGAGAAGCCAGCATGCTGAAGACACATAAGCCAGCCTGAGAACTGTGGTGGATTTCTGCAAACATGTCTTTCTCCCTGGAGCTCAATTACAAGCATTAGAGCAGAAGAAGGTAACACATCCTCTTTAATTCAATTCTAACCTTATGATTGCAAAACTAATCCATGCTGTTGGCAATTAGGATTCTAATACAATGATTAAATAATCCCATGCAAAGCAATCTAGCTTCAGGCAGGAAAGATTCTGAGTTATATCCCAGAATATCCAGTCCACTTTCCTGGCAATAGGGGCTGTGAATGTAAGTGCAAAGAGACTTGAAAATAGGGAGGATTATTTCTGCTGAGTAGTTGCAACTGCTTTGCCATGGAAGTTACTTATTTATTACAAGAAATCTGTGAGCAGGGAGATTCTCAGAGCTAGTCTTTGGCACTTTGCCTCTTTGTTGTAAAGGGTGCCCAAGTAAGAACAGAGTAAAGATGTGCAAAGCTTGTTATTAAGTGACCTATCACATCCTGTTTCTAAAGGTACTTCTGCTTGTCCCCAGCAACTCTTGTGAACATCAATGGGGGAACACGCTACACAGTGCAGATGGGAAAAAGCCCATGGAGTTCAGGATTTTTTGTTTGAAATTGTTGGTTTTGTTTGAGGCTTTTTTGGAATGCCGCTGATGGGAAGCTGGCAGGCTCTGGAGGATGGCAGCCCACCCCGGTAAAGGGGGCGGGAGCTGTCCTTGGTCCTGAACCCACGCCCTACACAAGAGCAACCTCGCCCTGCACACACCTGGGTACCTTGTGTCATAGGAGAGAAGGGCCAAGGCCGGAGGGGAAACAAAAGCGAGTGAGTACACACTGCTAACTACCGAATCTTTGCAATGAGGAGAGGTCTGCTGAGACCAGCAGCGTTCACAAGCTGACTTCTTTCGTGTGTTTGCACCCACAAGAAGCACAGTAACGCTCAGACAGGAAACATTCTCTTTAAACAAGCCCATCACCCCATCCCTGTGAACACCTGTGTGCCCACCATGTGGGCAGACTAGCACTGACAATGGAGGGCTGTGCATGCAGGGGACATTTCCATCCACGTCAACAGAGATAACAAGCACCTATTCCTAGCAGAGGAGGTTCCTAACAGATACTGCATTTTTGTTTGGGCTTTTATATTTTTTAAAGGGAAGCTTAGAGACAGCATTCAGAAGTGTTCACTACACTACCTGCTGTATATTGATAGACCTTCAGGATGCTGTTCTTCACCTACCCAGAAAACAGATAAGCATATTTTCAACCTTAACTTTGGGAAACCCCTGCTACAAAACTGATCCTTCCCTGAAACACAAGTTGTGTCCCACTAAATTATTTTTTCTAAAAATGGTGATGGCACCTTACTCTATCCCCAGAAAAGTCTAAATGCATTTTTTGGCAATAATCATATTCTATATCCTTGTAATTTAATCAGTTGAACACTCAGCTCACCCACTCAACAGTAATAAGCCATTGACCCTGTGGTTTCAGACGGGATCAATGCTACGCTTAAGTTTTGGACCCCTGGAGGCCTTGTGTGCAAATAGGAAAAAACTCCTTTAACTTAACTTTAGACGTGACCAATTTTTCCTCTGACGTGTTGATTACATTAGCAGATTGCTTTCCCTAGAAACCTTTGTCCAACAGCCTGCAGGCGATGAGCAGCATATGCTTAAGTTTCTTGCTGGAGATGGCAAACTTAAGCCACTTGCTTGGGTATTTAAGGGTTTTCAGGTATATTATACAGTTCATTGTTCTCAGTCTGATTCAGCTGCAGGAAATCTCAGCTGAATGTGGCCTGACAAGTGGCAGCATAGACACTGCTGCCTACTGTGCCCCCACTGCTGATGCTGTTGGCCGGACATTTCAGAGGTTTCATACTGCTGTCTCTCTGGACATACAAGTGTTCCAATCTCCAGCGCTCCCAGCTTTTCCGAAACTCCATCTGAACCTAACATAAGCAAAGAAGGAGACGAAAGGAATGAATGTAGAACTAATCAGCTCTTTAAATGACTCCATCAGAAAAAAGCAAGGATACCACACTACTGAGAAAAGCTGGAAGTGCTTTAAACCTGCAATATTACTGCTTCCAATTATCCAATTATCTCATTAATCCATTGTAAGCCATTCCACATTTAAAATAATGATGACATTCATTTTTACTTGTAGAAAAAAAGCTCTTTTATGCACCATAAAATCTTACCTTCATTATTTTGCTCTAAATTGTATTCACCTGCAATACTGATTGTACTCTATGCCCTACCAGTACTAACAATTAAGCTGACTTTGCTTATCAGCCATGAAGCAGCTGAAAAGACTGGCTTTCTGCTCAATATTGCACCACAGGTATTAAGAGTTCTAACTTCTGGTTTGATTTAAACATTATTATGTCCTGGATTATTTTTGTTCTTTGAATATTTATATGGGTTCTTTTTATTTCATACAAAAGCGCATGTTTATTCAGAATTGAAAACAACACTTAAGCAAGTTTGAGACTCTACTTCTTCCCCTTTTAAATAGCAATTACAGTATCTCATTCCAGATACTAGCTTTTCTTAAAGGTACAAAGTATGTTCATCTAATCACAGGTTCTGGGTGAAACTGTGTAATCTCTGCACTGGCTTGGAAGTTTATCCAGGATTTTGCAACTGCTAAACAAGAACAGAATTAGATCTTCCTGTTCCACCAGCAAAGTTCTTGCCACTTGACTGAAGTAAGAACCTCCATTAGCTTTTAACACATAAGGCAGAGGACATAAAATTTCACACTTGTTACTCTAGATAAAGGCAGGAGTACACAGTAATAAGTTCATTATGGTGTGTACTTTAGCTAGGAAATACGTTCACTGTAGGTGGGTCACTTAAGGGAGCTTTCTTTGGAGAGATGCTTTTTCTTTCATTTTAGGATCTCGTACTGACTACGAAGAGACTACGTAGGTTGATGGCAGTTTCAGCACAGGTTTGTAATCATGCCCAGGCTGTTGAAACCTTCATATTCTGAGGAAAACTTCCTAGGGAACCACCTGCTCTATGTTTTCTTTCTTTGCTTGTTCACTGTGAAATACTGAATTTGAGAGGCAGCCCTAAAAAAGGAGCAAAGGCAGCCCTAAAAAAGGAGCAAAGCCTTACAAAACTAGTTGTCTTTCCCTGGTGGGTACCTCTATCAGTGCTTGCCAGCTCTAGGCTACAGCCCTTGGACTGAATATTCTGCTGGAACCAGCTGCATCTCTGTGTTTCTGACAATCTGTCAAAATCCAGAATCTGACCTCCACTGTCACAACCAAATGGGACAGAAGGAAAGATGCTGAGACAGATGTTTGTATTTTGCCATGCCAAGAGGATTTTGTTGTGTCAAAAGATGCACAAAGACACCAGAGGAAGACACTGTATCTGGGATAGCTTGGCATAGAAGAATGAGGGAGAATGGCCAGATGAAGGCAGAAATGCAGGAACCATGGTTGTCTGCAGGAAAAGAATAGACCATATTACCACTCCAGTACTTGGCAGCTTTTGTGGACATGGAAAACAATAAGGCAGCACTGGGAAAAAGCTGCTGTAGGCTTTTACTGGCAAATCCTGAATGAAAGCATGACCATAGCAACTGACAGAGTAAGTCAGTGAGCAATAGAAATAGGTACCTTTAGGTCAGTCAGAGGGAGGAAATGAGTCTTTACTCCAGCTAGACATGACAGGCTTGAGCTATGATACAAATAGCCTGCAAAATTGAGATAAAGTGAATGGAAGATCTGAACAAAAACCTTTAGGGTCCATCTTAGGAATGGATATGACTGGCATAATATCATGACATAATATCAGTTTTCTCTCCAGGAGTTAGGAAGAGGGTAAGAAGCAGCTCTGCTTGCCTGTGTTGAATTGAGCTTTTGCCTACATGGCTTTGGAATTGGTTAAGATTTATTTTGCAGAAGCAGGTCCTCAGCACAGAAGTAGATCTACAGATCTTGCAGCAAAATAATTATCCTAGTAACTTCCCTGAGTTGGTAAGATTCCCCAGAAATAAGCTCTATAGTAAAAAAAGGATACCAAGAACAAAGCTCCTGTGATGTGATGATTTTGGCTGGGGTAGAGTTAATTTTCTTCACAACAGCTAGTGTGGGGCTGTGTTTTGCATCTGTGCTAGAAACAGTGTTGGTAATACGGAGATGCTTTTGTTATTTGCTGAGCAGGGCTTGCACAGTACCAAGGCTTTTTCAGCTTCTCATCCCACCCTGACAGCAGGCAAGCTGGAGGTGTGCAAGAAGTTGGGAGGACACCTGCCTGCCAGTGGGAAGTAGTTTCAGTAGTCTATCTCAACCCGAGAGTTTTCTCACTTTTATTCCTTCCGCCATCACACCTAAGTGGAGTGAGCGAGTGCCTGCATGGTGGATAGTTGCTGTCTGAGGTTAAACCTTGACGTGAGAAAGGGGAAGAAAAATTTTTATGTAGAGTATTATAAGAGAAAGGAAGGAGGTAGGAGAACTTGAAAAAGATGGTCATGGAGGCTAAAGTTGAAGATCTCTCACTGAGAGCTCTTGATTGAGCTTTATGCAGCTAATGGGGAAGGAAACTGACAGTGTAGCAATGAATCTGGAATCTAATTATTAAAAAGCGCTAATTTTTGGCAAAAAAATCTCAGCAAGTGATAGTGAAAGGAAAGTAAGTCTAAAATGGGATGGAATTGAGCTGATAGAAGATTTAATTAACAGTCTTTAAAGAGAATGAAAAGAAATTAAAAGCAAAAGGAAGGTTTGGGCAGTATTTCAAGAACTCAGGAGTCCTGGCATCAGGACAGATTCTTTAAAGTAGAAGAGACTGAATTGTACTTCCATTGTGACAAGGCAAAAAGGAGAACCAAGGCTACAGAGAATGCAATCTGAACCATCTTCAACTAAGTGGTGGAAACCATCTCTGTGGTTTAAAATATTTCTTATAGAAAGCAGCACTAACAGCAGAAAAACTGGTCATATTAAGCCTAACCCATTTTGCAAAGAACAGTGGTGGTAACAGGCAATCTCATGAGACCCTACTGGTGGCTTCAGAGCAAGTTCAGAGAAAATCCAGAATCCTTCAGGCAAAATAAGACTGAAATATGAACAAATTCTAGGGTTTTTTTTCAGAAGTAGATATTAGAAAAGGACATTAATATCACTTCTAGCTTCATTTCTACTATTGATCTGGGCACCAGGACTTGCAAAGAACTTTCATTCTGTATGGTTAAGGAAAAAGAAAAGGAGTCAATGAGTCACAGACAAAAATGAAATGTAGACCACATTGCAATGTGTTGGAAGACAGTTTCTCATTTAGCTTAGCAAAAGAATTCTCCTATGGTTTAGAACATATGTTACTTAGTCAAACTCTTTGCAAAGATTTTTTTAATGGATGCTGATGACCAGGCTTGACAAAATCCTACTCCCCTCTTTGAACAAGAGTTAGAACAAGCAAAATAATTAATCCTAGACAGTTGGTGAAGCTGAACTCATCATGTTTAGATTTTATGAACTACATTACAAAGGCAAGAGAATTATAGTAAAAAGAGATTTGGAGCATTTCTTAGAAACATAGGTAAGCTTTTACACAGTCAGCTCCCTCAAATGAAACAAGCCTGCCTGTTTGAGGGCTTGTAATAAAGTTTGGGTTATGATGTAACTTTGCCCCTATTTAATGCGAAGAAAGTCATTGAACATTACACATGAGAGGCCTGGCTGCAGCTGCACAAGGGATGTATGAGCATTGTATGAGCAAATGCCAAGGTGAATCAAAAGAAAGACATGATCCACCAGCAGACAGTGCTGCATCTCAGGATTGAAGTACACCTGTAAAGCCATATAAGGAGTTTGAAACAAATATTCTCTAATTCATGACATGCAGCAAATGACATTCATTCACAACAGTGAAGCCTGCTGCTACTCACCTCTGATTTTGGTAAGCAGTAGAATTAATAAATTCACTTCAATCAAATCTTATCCACAACCTACAAAAGTGAGCAGACTCCTGCAAGTCTTAATTCAGGATGCCTGCTGCTTTTCTGTTGACTCCAGCCTGGCCATAATGACACAAATAACACATTTTTCTACTGATTCCAGTTCCTTGATGAGGCCTGTCTCTCAATAAATGATCTTGAATTACCACGTCATCATTAAAAGTAGAATTGTTGTGAGTGTAAAACATATTGATGTGCACTTAATTTAATAATGTATTGACTAAATGAGTAGTGTTTGCTTCCCTTACAAACCTGGCTGCTGAATGAATGAATAGTAATCACTTAGAAGGTAACACGAGAGATTCCTGCAATACTGAAACAGAACAATACCCTTTCCCACAATGAGGCTGGGCTTCAGCAGAAGTCACAGAAGATGGTACTTGCAATCAATTAACTCAAAGCCAAATGAACATTTCTTCTAGGTCTGTGAGTTTACCACTCTGTGAAGTTCAGTTTTAATGAGAGAGTGATGATGCTTTCAAGCAGCTGGGCTACAGGGAAACCAAATGAAACCAAACAGTACAGCAATAGCCATGAGGATTCTCCAGCTTCATCAACAAGCTGAGCTGAGTTCATAGAATAAAATGGGCTCCACTCCCACATTCACAAAAACAAGCAAATAAGAAGCACTATAAAACAGATTAAGAAGAACAGCTGTAAGTCTTAATTAAAGAATCCACCAGTGCGAACTACACAATTGTAAGCAAGACTATTTGTGAGATTCCACATTTACAAACAGTGACTTGTAAATTATACTGCCTGAATTCTTTCCAAACACATTTGTCTGATGAGTTATCCCACAGAGCTGTGCAGGGAAGGATCTGGAAAAAAAAAAAAATCCTGAACAAAGAAAATTTGCAGTTCAAGACCATTTTAAATTTCCTTTTCCTGTAGCGTATGCTGATAAGGCAAATTCAAACAAAGAGTGTCTCTCTTACCTCATTATTGATGAAACAGTAAAGAATTGCAACCATCAGCCCCTGAAATCAACAAAAATGAGAACAGTGAGCAGAGCAGTTTCCTCACTTTGCAAATTCAGCGGCAGAGGGCTAGAGGCTCCACACTTACACATCTCAGACATGACTGAAAGGTGGAGAATCCTTGGTCCCTGTCAACTCTGATGGCAGAGCAGAGGTTTAATTAAACTACATCTCAAAGCACATGGCCTTAGGAAAAAGGAGCTGCTGTTTCCTTCTATCTGTTTTTTTGTCTAGCGATTTCTTTCCCCTTCTTCCTTACAAAGAAAAGGTTTCAAGTCTTAAACACTTCATAAGTAATTCACAGTGGTCTTAAATACAGCTCTGTGCTTGATAAACAGGGAACGAGTGAGTGTGCAGGGAAACAGAATAATGATTTCCTTACATAAGGAGACTCATTTGAAATGGCTTTACCTAAGGCAACAGTTAAATAAAAATCACAATGAGCCTACACTCTCCTCACACGTAGTTACAGTGGAGACAGCTACCTCTCCTAGCACAGATTTTCCAAGGAGTATCAGATATACTGGAGAAAGCACAAAATGTGCTTTCAGCAATGCCACTGTACAATTACAGGAAATCACAGACAATTTTGCTATTGCTCTGAGGTGAACCATAGGAAGTAAACATTAATATGTGGACAGGAATACCAGCTTATTGTAGTAAAGTTGGCTGTTAAAAATTAGTCCTTACACTTCCCCTTCCACTGTCATAATCCTGTAACATCCAGTGCTAAACTGAGAAATATAAGGAACAGGGAGTATGCAATGAACAAAAGAGAAAGCAGGCCCCCAAACAGCAGTTAAAAAATTCCTTATGCCCATGGGCACACTGTGAGTGCTACCTGGAATGAAGCAAAGGAAAGCTCAGTAAAAAGCTTCACAAAGCGCAGCATCCCTCTGGCATGCTCGTCAGTAATAAAGGCAAAGATGACCTCATGGGTCCCCAGCAGTGGGATCAGAGTCAGCGTAGACTTGGCCAACCTAAGATCACAAAGAAATTAAAAAGCACAGTGCCACAGAATAGACCATTGTTGGTCCAAATGATCACTGGGAGTCACCATTTCTGCATTCTGTTTCTGACACAGTTTCAACTTTGGTAAGTTGCTGCACCACTTTGTGATGCAGGGTCCTCCTCCAGAGGCTGCAGGATAAAATCCTCATCAGAATAACCTTAGTACGTTCCTACAAGTTTTAACCTCCCCTACCACTTTACTGCAGACCATTTATTGGTGAGAACAAAGCTCCGTATCCAGCTATTGGCTGTATTTTACCTGGAAAATCTTCCAAACTCAGTAAGAAGCCATGTGCTTTCTTGTACCTGTGATGTCTTTCCTCTGTATTATTTTCTCCACCTGTAATTGGGAAAGACAGCCAAAACCTATCTTCGTGATGACCTGAAAGACCCAATCTATCAATAACTGGCACTCTTTAAAAATACCTTGGCAAAGGGAGGAGTACTTGGTATTCCTTCCTACCTCTGTGGTGTGTTAAATCTTCTAAATATTATAACTATCTGTACTTGCAGCATACTTTGTCAAAGCAATCAAAGTGTCTTGAAATGAGTGATAGCAAGTTCAAAGACACAGCTAGCAAAGGATGAAAGACAAACCAATCTGAAATAAATTATTCTTTGTGAGAGAGTTCAAGGTACACAACCACAGGAAAAAATTCACAAGAATGATCTTTAATTCTCTTCTGATAGATATACATGCCAGCCACCCAACAGGTTAGTGAAAGATGCCTGGGGATCATATGGGAGCTTCCTGGGCCACAGAACTTACCAACATCTCACAACAACCTGTCTTGAGACAAGTCAGTAGATGCAAAATCATTCAATTAGCAGGGCTGTCAGACCTCTGTAGATCCTGTGTGCCTGAAGGCTATTAGCTGCTATTCTGAATCATGTAACCACTCTGGTTGGAAGGCACCTCTGGAAGTCTCTAGCCCAACTCCAGTTCACAACAGGTTAATCAAGGCTGTGTCCAGCCAAGTTTTGAGTATCTCCAAGATCCTCCAAAGCCTCTCTGGGCTTTGATGTCTCTTCCAGCATCAGAATTTATTATCACCTGACATGATAGGGGAATTTCTCTTGCTATAACTTGTGACCTCTGCCCTTGTCCTTTCACTGTGACCCTCTGCAAATACTCTATTTTCTGTAAAAGTGGACTTGGAATCAAAGCCTCCAGCTCAGACAAGTCCTCATCTCTGCTTTGATCTCTCAAGATACATTAAGATTTCCAAAATTTCATGTGAGGTAAAGAAGGTAGGTAACATACACAGCAATTCTACACTGATAAGAAATCACCAAAACATGTGCTGTATCTAGTTCAGAAGGCTGCAGCATTGAAATACCCAATGTAAAATAGCTAAGTCCAGTGCCAGCAGCAGTCCAGATACCAGAGCATGTAGCTCCACACTTCAAGAGCTAACTAGTTATTCTTACATTGTTTTTCAGACTGCAGTACAAAAGTCAAGACACAGAAATGAAGGATGAAACCATGAATCTTAGCAAGGTGATTAAGTAGCAGGAAGAATACAGACAGGGATAGACTGACTGCAAACCAAAAATTGCACATATCTGTGATAGCCCTGACATTTCTCTTGAAACAGCTCATGCATTTAAGATTGAAAGTTTTCGCAACAACTGGCAAGAAGTACAAGGAGCAAAACCCAAAATGATCACATCTTGTCTTCCTTGAAGTGAAAGCTTTTATTTCTATCAACTCATATTATTTTTTTCAAATTAGAATAAGATAGCATATTTCAGCTGGGAGGAACCTATGATAATCACCTGTTCAAAACTTAAAGCATATTCTTAAGGGCACTGTCCAATTGCCTCTTAAACACTGACAGGCTTGGGGCATTGACCACCTCTCTAGGAAGCCTGTTCCAGGGTTTGGCCTTCCTCTCAATACAGAAATGCTTCCTGATGTCCAATCTGAATGTCCCCCAGTGCAGCTGTGAACTATTCCCACATGTCCTATCACTGGATACCCTGGAGAAGAGCTCAGCACCTCCCTCTCCACTTCTACTCCTCAGGGGGTTGTAGAAGGGAATGAGGTCATCCCTCAGAGCCCTTTGCTCCAAACTAGACAAGTCAAAATCCTCAGCCACTCCTCACAGGACATTCCTTCCAGCCCTTAACACCAGCTTTGCTACCCTCCTCTGAGTGATTTCAAAGACTCTGGCATTCAGTACTTGCATGTGCTGCAGGTATTTATAAATATCTGCTTAATTAATACTCATCCAGTCTAATGGAAGACTGTAAAAGTGACAGATATCAAGCCTTCTGTTTATAACACAGGTGAAATACCTGCCCTGGTTTCACTGAGACTTTTCAGTGGACTGACTGTCCAAGCAGTTACACTAATGCATGACATCACACTTATGCATTACTCAAGGACTGTGCTCTTTGACCACCTTTGTCAACCCACTCTTTTCATGTATGTCCTTCTCTACTTCTATTCTGATGAGCATGAAAAATGTCAGACCACCTTAAGACATACCTGCATTTTATGTCAGTTTTGCACATCAAATTAGCCTGCAGTTTGGAGATGATGATGCATATAACTCTGATGAAGATGAGGAAATTCACCTGGAGAAATGAAAGAAGAATTTATATCACCATCAATAAACACATGCATAAGTAATTAAACAGTAGTTTGTGTATGCATGTGTAGGTCTGCGTGCATCCTGATATACAGCAGCTGCAGAATTTACCATGGAACTGAACTCCTTGCTAAGGAATTGTGGTCTAACTGTGAATGCACAAGCCACCCTTGAAAACACAGGCACTTCATTACACAAAGCAGGGGACCCTACTTAATCTCTGGGGAGTGTGACACAGTGAAGGTGTGAGTTGGCCCATTTGCCTTGTCTGGAGATCTGAGCCTGACGCAGCATTGTGCCTGCAGAACATATTTACACAATGCCACACATTTTGCAGCTCTTTTGTAGCCCAGCACCTGAAACAGTACCTTTGGTCTCCCTGAACTACCTTCCTGCTCACAGGGGAGTTGATGGGACTGCTGCAGCATGTTGTTATCATGTGCTGCGACTACATGACAGCTTGTGGCCAAATTGAAGAAACAAAATGCTAGTCTGGAATGTCAGTGACAGAAACCAACTTGGCCTCATGAAATCACATTTCTGAATGAAAATGTCAATAGCCTCAAAGGTTATTAGCCTTTGGACATGCACAATGGCCGTGTGTTCGTCTGTACCATATTGTACTGTTCTCAGGGAAATCTGCCATCTCACAGCACACATCTCAGACTCACCCCGATGGCGATGAGAATGGGCAGTCTGATGATTAGCCAGTAGTTCATGTTATAGTTTCTGGTCCAGCAACTGGTAGGAGGACAAAAAGGAGATAAAGGAAAAGTTTCAGTACATTACTAAAATCTCTTGCTTTTCATTCTGTTCCAGCAATGCAGATGGAAAACAATATTAAGGACTAGATAACAGGAAAGCACATCATGCTGACATGGAAACAGATGCAGCTGCTTCTGAGAAACACTAAATGCTTCATACTATTGCAGCTATCATAATCCAACTGAATACTACTCACCAGCCTTTCTTGCCCACTAATGGCTAGCTCTCCTCCACAATTTGCTATGAATTATCATCCATTAATTGTGAAGATTTACTCCATTAAAACCAAGGTCATATTTGTCATTTGGCTGAAAGGAGAAGGGGGGAATCTGTTTGAGTCTGATCTTTCTGCTGTCATTCTTAGCTTCTTTATCCTGGACTATTTTTTATTATTCTTCAGTCTCCAATGTCAGATCATCTTATTTAATTGCTTGTTGGTTTTTATCCCATTACTTACCATCATTATTCTCATACCAATATTGAGATCAGTCATCTATTTTATCTGCCCTTATTTTCAAAAAGGAGTTACTAATTTCAACTATGGGAAAGCAATTGCAGCTGCAAACTCCAGCTCCTTCAGTGCATATGCACAAGGTTTCAGGCCCACTAGGAGTTTTAAAAATCATAAACAAGTAAAATCAAAAATGGGAGCAACAGTTCCTAACTTTGGCTGACCTTAGCCCTCTGCCAAGTAAGTAGCACGCTGCAGCAATATAATACTTCATTTACCACGTGAGTCTCATTTCAGCTTTTAAAATTCCTGTCTCCTTGAACAATACTGGAGGAAAATGACAACAAAAGTTGTGGCAGCCACAGTTTGGGATCACTGGTCTGAAGTGAACCTTAAACTGAGGGTTTGTACATGTAGTTTCTTTCCTCTGGCCACAGCCAGCCACCACCAGTGTCTGATGGGCCAGGTCATTGCAGGATGGCCCAGGTGTTAGGGCAGTGCCCACATGCCACTTCACTTGTTGCCGCAGTGACAGCATTCTGAATATTTCTATGAAATAACTTTGTTAGCCTCCTGCTCAGCATTACTCAAAAGCAACAGTCACCAGTAAAGATAGCAGGTTTCTGAAACAGCACTACATAAAACATTGGTTTTATAAACTACATAAAATTACATAAACAGCACAACATAAAATTGGTTTATCTTTGTCTCCAAATCTGTTCTGCCAAAACATACATATGCACAGGTTTTCCTAAGGCTTCTTAACAGATCTATGAAAGTTCAGCTTGGGTGATGCCGGTGGAGCTGAAACCCTCCCCAGCCTTGTAGTGGGACAGTCTAAGAGAAAAGAGCAAACCATGCAGCACCTGGGAGGGATCCCTGCTACAAGCACACACCCACGTGCTCACTTACTAGAGAGGAAAGTGTCACAGGTTGGCTGTGGCAACTTCACATTCCCTTGCAGGGACTGCAAGTCCAAGAAGGCCTCAAGATATCATTTTTCCTTCAATTTCAGTTTAATGTGTACAAAAAGCATATTATTGCCACAAGCAGCCTCCAATTCAATCGCATTTTAGGTATTGGACAAAAAAGATGTGCAGACTGTGTGCAGTCTGTGTACCTGAGCTAGAATCTGAGTTACAGAACTTCTTAATTGGTACATGTGACTGAGAGCCAGCTTCATGGAGCCTTTGAAATTAATTTTATTTGAACACCTCAAGACTGATGGGATAATAGGCATAGCTGGAAGTGGAGTTCTAATTTTCTCACTAGCTGCAGTAGATGCAGAGGCAATTAAAAAAATTCTTTATAATAACAGAGGCTGAGAAACAATTCTTTGCATAAACTCTGCTACATTTCTGTGTTAATTTGCTTCCTGTGGCACACATCAATTTTGGCTACCTTTAAATTTATACAAATACATACAACAAAAAAACATTACAGGTCAATTAAGGTGTCATGGCTATTGAAGCATCCAGAAAATAAAACTGGTAGATCTCCACATGAATTCTTGCCCATCTGTGCTTTCTGTGATTGCCACACTGATAAATACACCAATATCTATTGTGCTTGGGATCTATCCCTACAGTTTGCTCGGCACCTCTCAGAAGATGCTTGGCAACTAATAGCCTCAGAGCCATGAATGGAGAATTTGTCCAGTGAAAAAAATGCTAGTGGGATGTTTCTGCCTTTGCTTATCAATCCAGTATTCGCCTTCTAAAAGTGAAAACACTGAATTTTTACCTTGAATTGCTACAGGTGAATGGAAAAAAAAAGGATTGAAGGCTATTTTGCTCCCATCCTTAACTGCAGACAGAAGCAAAAAATGTGTAAGTATCAG